>CM051269.1:0-119433 GCA_027921565.1 Artemia sinica | reverse complement strand
GGGATTTGGTAGGGAATAAGCCCCAATAGATTTTATCGGAAACATAGATTTAAAAAACACATCTGGGCTAGAGCTATAATATTAAAAAAAAATGATGCATTTTTTAGAATTATTTACAAGGCTCTGGGAGAAGGACCAACGGTCTAGATGTAAACGGCAACTAGTCTCATTAAAGATCCTAGATCAACTAAGCGAAATAGTTACGTTACAACAGCAGTAGTTATATGGAGGTAAGCACTCAGCCGAATCAACCTTGGGTTAGAATATAAATTTCAAAGAAAGATTTGCGTAGCGATAAGAAAAACAAAAAGTATGCCAAGTTTCTCGTCCAAAAGTTATTGTGGGGAGACAGAAATGACCATGTCATCCTTTTTGGAAAATAAGTCACTGAAAATTCCTGTTTCGGAGTGGAAAATACTTTTGAAATTTTGTGATTTGCAATTTAATCTCAGCTGATGAGGCACAAAGATTTCACTTCGGTACCAGAATCAATGAGAATGGGAGAAATATTTCAGACATAATTGTTAAAAACACAAATCAGAATTAATAATAAAAATGTTTAATCAGAAATAGGAAGAATTTCCAGAATGAAGCTGTCTGCATGCAGTTTACGGGAATTCCAGCAAGATTACATTTTGTGGGGGCGGAACTTAAGCGCAGAAATCATCCATGAATGATTTTTTTTTTTTCAGTGGAGGGTTTTTCACGGAGGGAGAGGTAGAATTTCTGTATAATTGACAAAACGATCTAAATTAAAGAAAAAAATATTTTATTTTCCAGTCTGAAATGAATCATGGCTGCAGGGATAGCTGAAACGTAGTTAAAATACTGTTACTGTTAAAACCAAATCGTAGAGGATGAAGGAGGACGATATAAAGAGAGAATCTCTCTTACTAAAGGGAAGAAGAAATAAAATTGGGGAGGCGGCTGTAAAACGTTTCTAAGTGATAATCTGTGTTATATCCATTATTAAAATGTAAATCCTTTTAAGTGTAACTGTTGTATTTTTTTCAGATTAAAGTTTAATTATACTTTTTCTATTATTCTATGAAAACGAAACAGATTTTTGAAGCATAGATCTCAATCGTCAATACCTCTGTGTATTTAACTATTTTCGTATTATTTTTTAGCATGTTATATTGACTTTTATTTAATCTAATTTCCTACTTTAGAAGTAATGAATCAGCTATCTGTAGCAGCGAGAAACCTAGTAAACTAAAGAAAATAAAAGTTGTGTTGTAAATGAGCTTGTTGTATTTTGTAGTAATATATGCATCTTATTAATGATAATGCCCGAAAATACATGTCCCTTTATAACCGTTTTTCTGTCAATTAAGACTAACCCAACACTAATTACGGTTGAGGTGTATCTCGTGAAAAGTTTTTATTTGCCTCCTTTTACTAGCACTGAGGCTACTTACGCGTTAAATTTAAATAAACCAAAAATGTTGTTCTCTGTCTCGAAGTTTTCTTGTTTATTATTTTGCCTTTTAGCTCTTTAGATTTTAAAGATAAATTCTCAATCATCAATGTCTCAATATAATATATTTACGAATACTCTTAGCATTATATTGACTTTATTTAATTTTATCATGGTTTTAGAAGTAATGAATTCAACTATTTGTGGAATTGGTGGTGAAACTCAACCTAATCTCTGGCGTTGCAACTTCGGGAAAGAAGAGAATTCACTCTGATATTAGAACTTCATATAGACACTGTGCTAGTGAAGAAACTTTCACGATAGAATGTGATATCTGTCGTTCTGTGTAATTAGAGATTAAGAAGCTTTGTGGCTCATTTTATGAGATCATGGGTGAGAAACAAGAAGATGTTCCAATTTGTTTGAAAGACAATCATTATAACATGATACGAACATTTGATTTTACTTGGTATTTTTCAGAAAACGAGCTGAAACAGTATTACAGGGTGGACCTCTCAAGTACTTGCAGGAATTGTCCACAACCGCAAGTTTAAAACCACGTGAGTTACTTCTAGAGTAAACAGGCCACAACGATAAAGGAAATGTTTGAATTCGCCGGTTCGCCCAACAAGAAGTTAGAAAACACCATGAGTGCAGTATATGCAAAAGAGATTTCCCAATAAACGCAAACTGCAAATGCATCAAAGAAACACATAAAAAGAGTGAAATCATTTCATGTAATATTATGTGGAGATAAAGATCTTTTATCGGGTGATTGGAAAATGCACAAAGAAACATTACAGGTGATAAACTTTCAGTGTGATATATGTAATAGAAGGTTTTGCTCAGTTGGCAAATTTGCGCTAGACAGAAACGAGTGGCATACAGGGGAAAAACCCTTTCTGTGTGATATATGTAAGAAAAGGTTCGCTCAGTTGGCATCGTTTGACTCTATTCATAAACGAGTTCATACAGGTGAAAAAAACCTCCAGTGTGATATTATGGGAGGAAAACCTCGTTGCCTCGGGTTTGAAAACTTTGAATAGACATAAACAAGTTGCATACAGGGGACATAAACCCTTCCAGTGTGATATTGTGTAAGCAAAACCTTTGCGTTTGCGTTCAGGACATTTGGATACACATAAAACGAGTAAATACAAGTGAAAAAACCTTTTCAGTGTGATATATGTAGGCACGAAAGCTTTTGCTCAGTGCGGGGAACATTTGATCAGTCATAAACGAGTGCAATTACAGGAGATAAAACCTTGCCAGTGAAATATATGTAGAGGAAACAGTTACTACACTCGCATCTTTGACCCAGACATAAACCGAGTGAATACAGGGGAAAAAAACCAGTGTCCGTGTCGATGATATTAAGAAAAACTTTTCTCACTTGACAATTTGACACAACTCACACAACGAGTAACATACAGGGGGGAAAACACTTCAGTGTGATATTTTGTACGAAAACCTTTGCTCAGTCACACCATTTGATCAGTCAATAAAACGAGTGCTATACCGGGGAAAAACCCTTTCAGTTGGATATTTGTATAAGAAAACACTTTGCTCAGTCACAAACTTTGATCATCATAAACGAGTGAATTACAAGGAAAAACCCTGTCAGTGATAATTTGTAAGGAAAACCTTTGCGCAGTCTACAACATTTTATCTAGTCAATAAGACTGAGTGCATACAAATGGGGAAAAAACACTGCAGTGTGATATGATGTAAGAAAACATTTTTCTGAGCTCGGCATCTTTGACGAAACATATACGATTACCATACAGGGGAAAAACCCTTATAGTGTCAATATATGCAAGAAAAAACCTTTGCTGAATCTGCGACTTGGGACTAAACATTAAAAGAAGTCCATTACAGGTGATAAGCCATTCCAGCGTAAGTATATGAAGAAAACCTTTGCTGAATATGAACTTTGACTAAACATAAAAGAGTTAATACAGTGATAGAGACAATTCCAGTGTAATATATGTAAGAAAAAACCTTTCCTGAGAGTAAGCGACATTGATAGTCATAACGAGTTTCACACAGGCGAAAAGACCCTTCAGGTGTTAAATATATGTAAAAGAAAAGCTTTGCTAAATTCGGAGCTTTGACCAGACTATAACGAAGTGCATACAGGGTTCAAAAATCCTCCACTGGGGTATTTGTAAGGTAAAACCTTTATCTCAGTCATGAACTTTGATTAGGTTAAAACAATTGCCCAAAAGTGATGTGAAAAATGTTTTAGTATAACTATACAAAGAAAATCTTTCTGAATCAGGGCTCATGAAGAAGCCTCCAGTGAGGGTGTAGTGTAACAGGCCAAAAAACAATTTGATTTTATGTATATACAAAAACCGCCAATCCTAGTTTGTTTCTGCTGGTAAGGTTCTTTAGTGCATCCGTTAAAGTATACTCTATTAGTTATTGTGTGAAATAGTACAACATAAACCTTGTGTATGTGAACAAAGAAGAATATGTTTTCATAAAGTCCAGAAAATAAAAGGCTTGTGAAAACACAGGCTTTCAAACAACCTTTTGAAGCTATTATCATTACCTAGGATATTCAAAATAAATAGTCTAACAATCATCAGGACAGTTCGTGTTACTTGACCTGCATGGTAAGGAGCATTGGGCCCAACTGTGATTGATGCTCTGTAAACAACACAACTTTGACTCACAATATAAGAGGACTATACAAAAGAGAACATACTGAGAATAAAGGGGGAGGTCATCGCTGTCAGTTTAATATAAAAACCGAGTCTAGTCAGGGTGGTCCTTTTCTTGACTCGGAAAAAAAATTTAATCCTAGCAAGGTTTTAAGTTGTAAAACCTGATGTTTTGTTAAAAGCCGAAATCACAAAAAAAAAGTGAAAAGTGGACATCTATGAATAAGTTTGTGTATGCTTTCAGAATTAGCTTAGTCAAATAGAGGAAAGAGTAATTAAAGGAAAAAAAAGATAGAATCACTTAAAGAACAAGACGGAACGGATAATTTCATAGGGACATGGACAAGCGAAAAATACACTTATTTAGGTGTGAAATGGTGCACAATTCAAAAAACTCTTCAACTTATATTGTTTACAGACTAAATTTGTCATTTGGAAAGAGAAAAAATGTTTTAAACCCTGGACGGTGACCCAAAAAGAGTAAGAATTCTTAAATGTGGGAAATCTCACTGAATGGTTAGGGGTTATTGGAACTCTTTCAAAACACCATATGTGTATACGGGTTATATGGAAGAAGGAGTAAAATTTTAGAAACTAGATGAATTAAAGAAAATAAAAAACATAAGATTATTGATAATGAAAAACATTGACAATAAAGAAAAAGCTGTATTATAGGACAAATTACTAGGCAATTTTAAAAGATAATACAATTTTTTGATCGTTACGCACAGAGATTTATCATTTGAGAAAGGGGGAGGGATAATGTTTCAACCCAGTTGTGTCTCAAAAAGGGCTAAATGGGTCAGTGTAAAACTTCACTTGAATGTTCGAGGGGTGTTTTGAACTAAATCCAAAACCACAGCTATGTTCATCTGTTGTATAAAAAAAGGTGTTTCTAACAATAGCCTTAGGAATATTTGAGGGTGTCAGTTCTGAAAGCTCCAGGCCCCCACTACTGATACATTCTTACAATGGCTGCGAAATACTATTAATTAAACTTTCAAAATTTTTTTAATTTTGAAATTGACCAATTATAAATCGGACTGCTTTCAAGTAATTTTGAAGGGGTTCGCATCAAAACGAATACTATTGCATGCGGGTTGTTAAAAAATGTTATATCAGAATAAGCAATTGGGAACCGGCGAGGGTATTAAGATGAAACTTTCAGGACTGTTGAGTGGATGTTAGAAAGGTGGTTTAAGGGAGGGGAGTGACAACCACCTTGTAATTTAGGACCCTACTGCCCTGCGTGAACATGGATTCGAAAATTTTAAAAGTGCCAATTTTTTTTAAGACAGTCTAAAAAGACTGTCTGTTAGGTTATGTAAAGCTGGTTATAGGCAAGAAGAAAAACAAATCGGGTCATTTCTGTGGATAGTAGCCAAAAATAATGTTTCGGCACACGTTATTGCATAAGAATCCCACTTATTCAAGAAATAGGAAACACGGTGTTAGGCTTTCTCCTGGAAAGAAAATTGCCTCTATAATATGTTTTAACCGCAGAAATGTCTCCCATGAAATGTCGATGGAGGGGGAGCCACTCCCCAAAATTCCATGTTCTAACAAAGGAAAGATGAAATTCGATGATATCTCAAAAGTTTCAGGTTTTCTTGTTTGTTTTTTACTCCAAATCTTTTAGTCTTTGAAAAAAAGTTTACACATTTGACACCTAGACACACATTTTCCTCGATTAGCCTCTGGGCCTCCTTGTAATTCAAAAGTCAGGGTCAATTTTTCCCGACAACACCCACAAACATCCCTCGCAATTCCAAATAACTCCTAGAAGAACCACAAAAACAACAGAGCAATCAGCAAAAGGTTTTTTGTTTAGTTTTGTGTTTTTTTGAGTCTTTTCTTGTTTTTCTGTTTTCTTTTTTCTTTTATTTTCTTTCCAAGAGTCTCTATTGGTTATTTGTTTTGTATCAGTTTTTTTTTTGTATTCAGTTTTTTCCAGTTTCAGTTTGTTCCTGAGATACTGAAGATGTGCTATTTTGATAGCCTGGAGACACAGTTCTTTTATTCACATGCTACTTAACCAGGAAAATTATCTTAGTATCACCAGGTCAACGTATATGATCGTTTAATGTAAGGAACTATTTGATAGCTCGTATCATATCATGTCTTCCCCTGTATGCTTGGGAAAGTCGGCCTCTGCATGTTAAGACATTCGAAGTTTAGACGATTGATCAAGATCTATATTACCAAAGGAAAAAAGCTTTTGTAGCAGAAAAAAGGGGGGGGGGGGGTTTTTTCTGAATACCAGAGATGTGGCATCAAAAAAAAGGATCCACAATTCAAAGTTTAAAGTTTTCCCTACACCGCCCGCTTTTTCTCTTACCTTTAATTTTCAAACTCCACTCCCCAAATGGTTCTAGAGATCCGCAAATTTGATGTTTGAATAGCAAAGGATGTGTGAAGGCTCTTTATTTCTTATTTCTCGAAAGTTTGAAGGTCCCCACGCAACATTTTTCCCCTCCCCCATTACTGGAATATAAACGTTCCTGAGGGTTTCAAACTTAATATCTGAAACTGGAAAATGTTTTACCAGATTTTCCAAAAAGGGGAGGAAATACAAGCCTCAAAAGTCAATGGAATCTAACTTGAAAAAATTTACCATCAAATTCACCGTTATCAGAGGAGGAATGCTTACTGTTGAGGTTCCAATATATACCTTCATTTTATAAAATACTTGATTTAACTTTGCTGCTTTACTTGTTTCTCATGTGAAATTATGAAAAAAGGAAGGTGTGTCAATGTTTCGGTGGGGGAGGAGTATTACAAACCGAGACGTTAATTATAGGGGCTCTGGCTTAACTTGCCATACTCTTCCATTAAACATTATCACAATTATAGAATAAGATACATCTTGGGAGGGGGGGGGTGGGGTGGGGGGGATATATCTCCCTTCATTTAGCGATGCTTGAAAAAGTGCCTCAAATATCCCTATGCCTTCCCAAGGCCAGAACACATAATTTGCACTTTACTGAAAAAATACAAATGATATGCGCTATTGTCAGGTTAATATACATTATACCTGATGATGTAGTTATCCAAAAATGATAATTATGATTTGATTTATTAAAATGTATAAAAGTAAAAAAACAGATGTATTTTTTCAGGAAAGTGCAAATATTAGTTTGGCCATGGGAAATGGCATAGGGTTTTTGCAGCCTCTTACTCATTGTTAATTTCCTGCTTGTTGTGAGTTTTGACTCCAGTTCTTTATTGTAATTTCTGTTCGTTTTTTGGTTTTTTATTTATTTATCGATGCTGATTTTGTGGTAGTTCACGGTTTGTAGATTATTTGATTTCACTTTGTTCCATTTTTGGTTTAATGGAGTTAGAGTTCTTTACTTTTCTTTGAAAAACTGTATTTTGTGGAAAGTTTTTTAATTAATAATAATTTAAAAAAAAATACAGTTTTCTGAGGGAAGTAAAGAGCGAAGTTGAAAACTTAAAACGGACAAAAACTTTTGCTTCACAGCATATCTAACATATATCAATATAAAACTAGTACAAAACCCTAAAACCAACTAATTATGTTTCCCTATGTTTCTAGGATATAACAATACTAGCGCATTTACTGAAAACACAAAATAATATAGGAGTTTTGGTTCAGTAAAAGCAAACCAATTAAGGACACTTTTTACGGAATTAAATTAAAATATTTAAGGAAAGTTTGCTTTATTTTATTTCCGTTTAATTTGGTGTGAGACTTGCTTTGGTTAGGGCCTTAGTTCATCTAATGGCGCTGCTCACAATATACACCATTATTTGATAATGACGCAAAGTCAGTAGTTGTACAAAAATATGGTTTATTTACAAAGTCCAGGAATATACAAGACACTACTCAGTACAGAATGAAATTAGACTCAAACTAACAAACGTATGCTCAGAATACTATATACGGAAATAGATTTAGGCCAAGAGCATGTAGCTTGGACCTCTTTATGATATAACTAATCTAGTGCATAGTACGCAAACGACCCTGGTCTATTACAAGCTATGGGTCAATTGCTATTATACATATGAGAAGAAAGTGTGGTCGTAAAAATATCTAGGTTTATGTCCTTTGAACTTAATAGATATGTGTTCCGCATGGTATCTGATAATAAAGAAATACACATTGATAATGAAATTCACAATCCTCCCCCTACTAAAGGAATTTTTTTTTCTTAATTATTTTCTTTATAAGTAAATTTTACTAAATAAACGGAATTTTTATGTTATGATAAAGCACACTATATTGTAAAGGATAATAAGAACTAGTTTTTTTCGACAAAACAACTTAATATGCATTGATAATAAAAATACACTCAAACTTAAAATGCGTTATATACACAGATTTTATAATCCACAAAAGGAAAAATTCGCTTATGGCAGTGTGAATCGAAATCTTTAGTTCACTATATAGTAAAATTATAGTAAAAATTACTATTTTTTCAGTTCTAATATATGACTGAAAAAATTAATTTCGGCATTTCAATGGAGTTTGCACATTGGTTGCGAGGCTTGGAGTTTGATTCATTAATGGAGCATTGGTTGCGCTCTGACGACGTTGACGCGGGTTTTTCTTCCCCCTTCTTTGCCACTCGATCGGCCCCTATCCGAATGTTCTTCCTTCTTCTCGTTGCCTTGAGGGTAGGCGGAGTCTATTTTCAACTGGGATACGGCAGCCGATAAATATTCGTCTGCCGGTATGGTCACTACCTCCCTCTTCTCATTTTTATCAATCAATTTAATTACAGTTGTAATAAAATCAAGCCTTCAGTTCAATGGTTGACTTTCATTTTGGTTCTGAAAAGGACATTCATTATTATTTGTAGACAAGTTCGAAGTGAAGGAAATCTCACTCAGGTATTAGGACTGCAAACTCGCTTAGAATTTGTATCACAGCTTAAAATCCCGTTTCATAGAGAAATAACTGGATTTCCAGAGTTCATATTACGGTTGATACTAACTCAAAACGATCTGGCTCGTTTTGAGAACATCCAGTCTTTTGCTGAAGGTAAATTCTTCTTCTCCTAAATGCTTTAAGGATCTTTCGTGAACTTTTTACCTGTTATTTTTTAACACTCCTTGATAAAGGGAAAAATTGGGGCCATTGCCTTCCCGAACTAATCAATTAGTAGCATTGCATTCGTTATGTAGTCGCGAATCAGTTATAGCTATTTTTAGTGTTTAGGGGTACTTACAAATCTTTGAACCCGCGCGACTGTCAAATCAACCCAGTCATCATGTGTGTTACTTCCTTTATAATCTAAAAAACAAAGTTTTTCCGAGGGAAGTAAAGGAGCGAAGTTGAAACTTTAAAACGGACAAAAATTATTGCTTCACAGCCTATCTAATATATATACAATCAAACTAGTTCAAATAAACCAACTAAATTATGTTCCCCTATGCTTTTAGGATTATAAAAAACTAGCACTTTACTTGAAAAACACAAAAGAATATAGGAGTTTTGGTACAGTAAAAAGCAAAAACCAATTAAGGTCACTTTTTTATAGAATCAAAATAATATCAAGTCCATTGGATCTCTTTTAAGATAAAGCAACAATCCATTTTACGATTTAACTTATTTTTTTTTACGTTCAATTTGGTATCACTTCTGTTCGATGGCTCAGTTCAATCACTTGCTCTCGTTTTGGTTCTGAAAAGGACAATCTGTCATAAGGAGCGAATCTCCAGCATTTATTGCGGGTGGGGGGGGGGGGGGGTGGGCAAAAAGGTCCATCTCTGGATAGTCAAATGGCATGGGATGTATAATATTTTTTTTCTCCACATTATTGGGGCAATATCAACTTCCCCCCCCCCCCTTGCCAGCCCGAAACGACGCCCGTGGTCTGTCATGATTAGTTTGTGCACAAGTTCGAAGTAAGGCCATCTTGATAGTATTAGGACTATAGGACTAACTTAGAATGTGTTGTATCATAGCTTGAAATTCACTCTTTTCTTATATTTGAAACTTTAAAATGAAACTTTGATTTCAGTAGATGTATCAAAAGAATGGCTTATTATGATGATTCCTAATAAATATTATTCATTAAGCTTAGTCTTTACCAATCAAAAGCTACAAGCCTGAGAAAATTTGCCTGATTTCACACAAAAATGGAGATAAACACCCCTAAAGTCATGGAAGCTTAATAAAAGTCACAGCATCTGATTCAGCGTGTCAGATGATCCTACTGTAGAGGTTTCGAGCTCCCTTCGGCAAAAATTTGATATTTTTTTTTGCAGAAGTATCACAGATGCGTGTTTTTTTTTTTCAGGGGTGATTGTATCGCCCCAATAGTCCCAGAATATTGAGAGAGGGCCATTCGAACGGAAAAATAGAATGCCCCCCCCCCCCAAAGTCGTCTGCTCAAAATTTAAAAATTACTCTGTGAGGTAATTTTTCTTTGGTGAAGGAAGTTTCTGGGGAGTGGACTTTGCACAGGAAATTTTACAATCCTGCATGTTGGCAGAATATCTATTCAAAATTCTTTCTATTTGTCTCACTTTCTCTGTTCCAACTAAATCTTATACATGCGATGTTAAGAGAAATGTTCGGGGAACTTAATAGCCAAAGAGGGCAAGTATGAACATTACAATAATTTT
Source organism: Artemia sinica (assembly GCA_027921565.1). Lineage (NCBI taxonomy): Eukaryota > Metazoa > Arthropoda > Branchiopoda > Anostraca > Artemiidae > Artemia > Artemia sinica. The sequence goes on along the minus strand of CM051269.1, from coordinate 108,747 downwards.
TAAAGAATTGGGAGCCAAATCTCCTTCTTTAGGTAACTTTTTTGGTACTTGTTTATTATATGGTACACACTCGAGAAGAATGAGTTAGTTAATCCTGATGAAATATACCAAAATATAACCATGTACCTTTGTTATGAAGCAGAAGATCAGGGTTCTCACTCTCCATTTCAAAATAAAAATTATTTGAATTGTTAATGATTAAGAACTTGAATAAAATGGAGCTTATAATATAATACCGCTTAATTCCATAAATTTTTCAAATTTCTTCAGAAAGGCTTGTGCAAGAATGGCTTGATGCGCTTTTATGAATAATACAATCGTACAACAAGTATCGCGTGATGCTAATTTTTTTTTTCAAAAAATTGCAAAAAAACCCTTTTTTACTAGATTTCAATTTTGTCCCCATCTGTTAAAATCCGCATAATTTTTATCGAGGGGACTATGATGTTTATCATTCAATGCTTGATGCATTCAGTACTTGCGATACTTTTTTTCGGGTCTGACCTTTGAGTGGTAACAATCCTAAAAGCTCTTATTCAGGCCCCTGAATGAAACATAATTTTAAAAAAAAGAAATGAAACTTGTGCTGTAAATCATTTATGTCACAAGACTTGTCAGTCGCTATTTATTTTAAGCCGGAACCAGTTTGAGATCTTCAATATGTTGTGTGTTTATATTTGAACAAATTGTAATTGTTCTGTCTTTAATGGTTTTGGAAGACAGTTGTAATGGAATTCTCTTCAAAAATATCTGCTTTTGCTCTTAAAAAAAACATTTCAACTTAAACAAACAATTATATATGTTCTCGATTTATAGTAGAATTGAATTTATCAAAATAAAATGCAACTTTTTTTTTTTTACAAAGTTTTTTTTTAATCCAAATATTATTGCGCCTTCGTAGATGGCGCAGAGCCGCACCTTAAAAATCACCAAAGAGTCACATGAGGCTCAGGAGTTCTGTTTTCTAAAATTTTTTTAGAATCTCATTACATAAAATTTTCTGAAAGAACAAGGCGTTCTATGTTACATCACTTTGTTTTTTGGAACTACATTTTTTGCCCTAAATTTACTAAATACTCTTTTTGTCAAGTGTATATACATTATGTCGAAATTGTTTATATCCCTGTTAATTTATCTTTTTAGACGTTGATGATGCTTTACCAAGTGACATTAAGAAGCAGGTTGACAGTTCGGACCCATTTATGTTCCCAAACTTGAAGATGGTCTGATGAGCACTTTTCCCAGCATTTTTCGGCATCATGTAAATTTGAACCTGAGTCTCAGGAATTTGTCTCCACATCTATTACTGATCAAGGTAAAAAGTTTCAGAGTGCCTGGATCACATAAATAGAATAATAATGGCTAAAATTTGACTTGAAAAAGTAAAATCTTAAACTCTAACTAGAATACTACTACTGTACGACTGAATGTAGAACCAAGCTGCCCTAAGCCAAGAGGACGTACAAAAGTCTCTTCGCGTTGAACACTACTCACAGTACAGTCTGATTAGTATATTCAAAGTTGGAGCTTCCACGTTTGCATACTTTCCTACGGATCAAGTAAAAAAAAAAAGGCAAAAATATTTCTGTCAGTTGGACACTTGAAGTTACAGGCTAATGGAAACGGGAATATCTTCAGAAATAGAGTGCCATTGCTAGACCTGGTAGATGATTACTATTCAGTATTAACCAGGGTCGTGTCTAGGAGGTTTGAAACCCCTCCCTACATAATTCTTGGATTCGTAAAATGGTTTTTAAATGTAGGAATAAATAAACAATCTTAACTCCTCCATCCCCAAAAAGATTGGGGTTTTTAGCATTGGGGTACAAGATATTTTACATTTTCTAGCGGAATAGTTCTTTCTTATTCGATTTTTTCAAGACTAATAATTTTTTAGAGAAGAATCATTTTGTATGTTCAACTTTTCTAGAAATGTTTATTTCATGATTTTCTGGTTGCCAATTTTCCATTCTATGTGACTGTACTCATGTAATTTACGCTGTACAAAACATAGGCTGATTGTTCGCTTCTAGAAAAAAGGAATAAAATACTATAGTTGTTGTTTGTCTTTTATAATAACGATCTTGAGGTCTCACTTGATAGTCTAAAATTAAACGACATGTAAGCATGAAGAGAAGTACCTAGAAAAACATGAAGATCTTAGAGCCTTGAACAATTTTTTAAGCAAGAAAGTCTATGTATTTATCCTCGTCAATTGAGAGAAACCAACCTAATAACTTTGAATAAAAAAAATTAGAAATTTGATGCAAAGAAACAAAAAGAAATACTTTTTCCAAATAATTTAGATCTGGATATAACAAAATTTTCGTATAGCTTTCTGGTGGAAATACAATCAGTCGGGACGGGTGCTCAAAAGAATCTGTTAATAGTTTCCTCCAATATTCTAATGTTGGTTTGCAGACATATCTTTCTATTCTTCAAAACTTTTTTAATTTTCGTAAAAACATCCTGGGCCGAGGCTATTCTTCTTTAATATTTTTATTACATCCACCATCTTACATCCACCTAGGCAATAGTAATACTAGGTAAGTGAAGTTTCCAATCTTCTCGTTACCCAGTACTCTTCACTTTCACTAATTTTCATTCAATGTAACTTAGTCTTCTTAACGTTAATTTTTCAAAATTATTTTTGCACCCTTAACTCTCAGAACCTTAAAAAAAATCTTTCATTTTGCTTACGTGTTCAACTGGGACAGTCAAATCATCAGCATAAATCTATGTCTGGTTACAGTATTTGACAAAGTCCATCACACATCACAACTGATCCGTATAGATGAGCATAAACGTAACCCTCATGGCTCCTGATTAAGTAATAAACCACAGCAATGTTATCAGAGGCAATATTTTATCGTTATCTATAAAAAAAGGCCATAAGGTTTCATTTTTTTCCAGAGGCACTTCCTATAGAAAGTTGGGTCTTATAAAATTGGAGGGGGCTCATTCAGTTGGAAATCGGAAGTTCTAGTGCCATTTTTGAGAATAAAAATAGATTTAAGTGCAACTTCCACCCTGCCCCCTTCATGCTGTCTTTTCCTCAAATGCATCCAATCAAAACTTTGTGATAAACCATTTTGTTCAAAATAGTTCTAAAAAAAAAAAAAAAAAAAAAACTGTTTCAACAAATACCCCAGAGGGCGGAGGCTCGTGTGGAAAGTTATTCTCTGGATGTATATAAGGTTTTACACGGAAGGGTCGGTCGTATAAACTTTGGAGGGGCTCGTTTGATTGGAAATTAAAAGTCCTGTTTTTCTATTTAAGAGTCAAAATCTATAGGAGGGAACTAGACCCCCCGTCCCCTTTTTTCCCCAAATGAATCTGATCAAAATATTCATATATGTATCTTTTTCAAAACAGATCAAAGATCAGATAACAGAAACTGCTGGGTTGACACAAGCCTTCCAGAGCCTGGGTGCACGTGTAAAAGTTGTACCCGGGAAATATAAGGTTTTCATACAAGGGGTGGTTGTATAAACTTTGGAGGGGGCTCATTTGATTAGAAATTGAAAGTTTTTAGTGCTCGTATTAAGAGTTAGAAGTGATTGGAGGGCAACTAGCCCCTTCCCTCAGGCCTTCTTTCCCCCAAATGCACCCGTCTAACCCATGTAAAGATAGTTGAAAGATCAATTAAAAAAAAAAGTCTAGGGTCGACACAAACCTCGAGAGCCTTGGGGCACATGTTGAAAGTTATACCTTGGAGCGTGTAAGTTTTTTTGGATGGGGTGGTTCGTATAAACTTTGGAGAGGGCTTTTCGTTTAATTGGAAAACTGAAAGTTTTTTAGCACCGGTATTCAGAGTGAGAAGTGATCGGAGGACAACTAGCCTCTCCCAATGCCCTCTTTTCTCCGAATGTATCCCATAAACATTTTGAGATACCCATTTTTCTTAAAGATAGTTAAAAGATAAAAAAAATCTTTCACGGAGGAATGCAAGGTTTTTTATGCAAGGGGTGGTCGTAGCTTCGGAGGGGGCTCATTCGATTGTAAATTGAAATTTCTAGTTTCATCCTTAAGAGCGAAGTGATTGGAGGGCAACTAGTACTCCCCCCCCCGCTCTCGAAACTTTTCTCCAAACGCACCCGAACCAAAATTTTTAGATAGTGATTTGCTCGAAATAGTCCAAATATCAGATAACAAAAATTTCGGGGTCGACACAACCCCTCTGGAGCGCGGGGTAAGTGTTTGTAAGCTATTCTCCAGGGGCATGTAAGGTTTGTATGGGAAGGGTGGTCGTATACTCTTTGGTTAGGGCTTCGTTTGATTAAAAAATTAAAAGTTCTAGTTCCATTTTAAGTGTCAAAATTGGTCGGAGGGTAACTAGCCCTCCCAAGCGCTTTTTTCCAAGTAAATTCGATCAAAACTTTGAGATAGCCATTTTGTTCAAAATAATTCATGGATCATATAGCAGTGTCTCTGGGGTTGACACAACCCTGCAAATCCGGGGTCAAGGGTTGTAAGTTATTCTCCAGGGGCATATAAGGTTTGATGGAAGGGGATGGTCTTATAAACTTTGAAGGAAGAACATTTAATCGGAAATTGAAAGTTCTAGTTCTCCATTTTAAGAGTCAAAAATGACTCTTAAGGGACCCCCCCTCCACGTAATTATTTTCCCCAAATGTATCTGACTAAAATTTTGACATAGCCATTGTGCTCAAAATAGCCAAGGGTTTTTTAAACTTAAAAAGGGCAAGGGGTTAAACTTAGACCCCGGGCATATAAGGTTTTATGGAAAATGCAGCCGTATAAATTTTAGAGGAAGCTTATTTGATGAATAATCAAATATTTTAGGTGTTCTATACGCATATATTAGGTGTTTCTATACACATAACTTTTTTCGGAACTACATCTTTGTCGAATTTACTGAATTGTCTTTTCATAAAATGTATATACATTGTTGTCAAACTTCTTTTATATCTCTTTTAATTATGTTTTTAGAAGTTGAAGATGCTTTTACCAAGTGACATTAAGAAGCAGGTTGACATTTTAGACCCTTTTTTGTTTCTCAAACTTGAAGAGGGTCCGACGACTACTTTTCCCAGCATTTTGATACCTTGTAAACTTGAACCTGAGTCTCAGGAATTTGGCTCGACATCTATCAGTGATCTAGGAGGTAAACAAATAAGGGTTCCGGGGTCAACTTAATAAGATAACAATGACTAGAATTTGACTAGAAAAAGTAAAATATTAGTAATATAGAATTAATAATTAATAGAATTAATAAAAAATTAATATAGAAAAAGAAAGAGTAAACTCTAACTTGAATGCTATTACTTACTACTGAATGCGTTCCCACCATCAGGGGACGACGCCCTCATTTCAGAGCCATATTTGACCGCTGTTATCACTGTAGCTTCCAGTATTCTATTCTTGGTTTGGAGACGTATTTTTCATCTATTCTTCCAAATTTTATTTTCTCAAAAACACCCCGGGCATTGTCTATTCTTCTTTAACATTTTCATTGCATCCATCACCTTTACTAATAATAAACTTACTTGAACTTCACTGACCACTTACATTACAATGGCCTCCCCAATCTCTAATCTTTTTATTCTATTTCAAACTCCAATTTCTAATCTTTGTTATTTTATTATGTACGTCACTTCTTTTTATTTTTCTATACTTTATTCAACGATTATTCCTTTGTCATTTCAATGTTTATATCCTCAACATTGGGTCGTGGGTCGCTAAAATTTTTAAAATGTAGATTTTACGGAATTACGCGAAAGACAGGGAAACGGAGAAAAAGAGGCTAATAATAGACATAATGGTAGAAGAGAGCTTCCAAGCACCTCAAAAAATTTCTTATAGATTTAATGCGTACGGTAATCCTCCAACAATAATGGAAAACGAAGATGGATATTTGTTTATTTCCAATCGCGGAAAAAAACTGAATTAAACGGTAGACCAGAATAAAACTGGGTAGTAAAAATTCAATCTAACTTAAATTGTAAAGCCTAAAATGCGTTTGAAGAATTGTCGACTGAAGATGCTTGGCCGATTTGAGTTATGTTTGGAACACATGCGTCAAGAATCTAGAATTCAAACAAAGACAAACTCAGATACTTAGAAAGAGTTCTACAGACTAAAGAACCTAGAATGGAAATGGTAAGATATTAGATTATATAAATCAGATGAAACGAGATTAAAATTGGGAGGCAAAAGTATGGGGTTGATACCATTTCGTAGAAGAGAATAATAGATTTTATATTAATTAGCTTGACTAGAATTTATTCCGTAAAGTTTTGATAATTTCTCTTTATTCAAGTTACAAAAAAAGTGAAAACATCTAAAGTGTATTTTCTGTGAAGTACAAATTAATGTTTTGGTCTCGAGAAGGCATGGTTTAAGAGGGTTTAAGAGTCAGGTGGGGTTTACATCTACTACCTCAGTGGAGCCTTACTATGAAAGGTACAGCAGCAGTCATAAGGTATCTTAAGTAGCGTGCGGAGAGCAAATGATGGAGGATAAATCACAACATCTCTTAGTTCATGAACAAGATTGCTAGAAGAGTCTATAGTTATACCCGCCTCTTCTTAGCATTCTTATTTCCTCTCTCTTTTCCTTATTATTTTTCCTTCATTATTTCCCTCCTTCTTGTCTCTCCTTTCCTTGCAAGGAAACGGAACAGATTATTCCTATAAACGCGAAGCTCTTCAAATTTCAAATAAATGAGCTTGTTGTATTTGTTAGTAATATATGCCTATTAACGATAATACACGAAAAATAAAAGATACTTATTACCGTTATCTGTCAATTAAGACAAGCCGCAACGCTAGTTACGATGAGGTTTTAGCTCATAAAAAAGCTTTTATTTGCCTCTTTACTAGCACTGAGCCACTTAAAGCGTTAAATCTAAAGTAAACAAAAATTGTTGTTTTTTTCGGAAGTTTTTTCTCTGTTTATTATCTTGGCTTTTTAGCTTTTTACCCCCCCCCCCCTCGTTTATCTTCTGGGGTGCTTGCCCCCCTTCCCCCCCCCCCCTTGAATAATGCTTTGCTGTTGTGTAAAGATTTTCAGTAGTATAATGAATTATAGAACGAACAGATAAAGAAAAAGAAAGAAACCTAAACTCAAATTGAGGTCAATTAAATTCTAAAAGATAATGTGAGGGGAGAAAGAAAGAAATAAAATCGGGAATCGGCTGTCAATTGTATCTAAGTGTATAATATTTTGTTGAATTTTTTAAGTGTCAAGTGTATTAAGTTAGGTGTATGCTCTCTTAAGTTTAGGCTTATAGACTTTGTTAAGTATATATAAGTATAATATAGTTTCTTAAAACTCTTTATGATTGTAGAAGTGTTTTAACTGTTATATTTTTCTCTGGGTTGAATTTTAAATATTATTTTCTGTTATTTCTATGAAATGAAACAGATTTTTAAATCATAAATTTTCATTCATCCAATGTTTCTCATATAATATATTTACGTAATACTCTTAGCTGTAGTATTGACTTTTATTTTATTTTTATCCCTAATTTCAGAAGTAATGGAATTCAAGTACTTGTGGCATTGGTGGTGAAACTCAACCGAATCTCTGGCGTTGCAACTTCTGCGGAAAGACAAAGAAATCATCTCTCATACTAGAACTTCATATAGACCACTGGCTGTGAAAAGCTTTCACCAATAGAATGTGATATCTGTTCTGCTGTAGTTAGAGATTATAGAAGCTTTGTGGCTCATTTTATTGAGCATCAAATGGGAGAAACAAGAAGATGTCCAATTTTTTTTGCAAGACAATATTTATAACATGAAAGAACATTTAATTTTACTGGGTCATTTTTTCAGAAAACGAGTCTGAAATAGTATTACAGGGTGGTACCTCTCACGTTACTTCACAGAAATTGTCCACAAGTGTCAATTTAAATTCACTAGGGTTTGAATTCTAGAGTAATGAACTCAAACTATTTTGCAGCATTAGTGGTGAAACTCTTATCCAGTGTGACATTTGTAAGAAAACTTTTACTCGGCAGGAACATTTGACTACACATATACGAGTGCATACAGGTAAAAAACCTTTTCAATGTGATATATGTAATAGAGGTTTTGCTATGTCGGCAAATTTGACTAGACACAAACGAGTGCATACTGGTGAAAAACCCTTCCAGTGTGATATATGTAAGAAAACTTTTGCTTTTGCGTCAAATTTGACTACACAGAAACGAGTGCATACAGGTGAAAAACCTTTTCAGTGTTATATATGTAATAGAGGTTTTGCTCTGTCCGGCAAATTTGACTAGACACAAACGAGTGCATACTGGTGAAAAACCTTTTCAATGTGATATATGCAATAGAGGTTTTGCTCTGTCGGCAAATTTGACTAGACACAAACGAGTGCATACTGGTGAAAAACCCTTCCAGTGTGATATATGTAAGAAAACTTTTGCTTTTGCGTCAATTTGGCTACACATAAACGAGTGCATACAGGTGAAAAACCTTTTCAGTGTGATATATGTAATAGAGGTTTGCTCTGGTCGGCAAATTTAACTAGACACAAACGAGCGCATACTGGTGAAAAAACCCTTCCAGTGTGATATATGTAAGAAACTTTTGCTTTTGCGTCAAATTTGACTACACATAAACGAGTGCATACAGGTGAAAAACATTTTCAATGTGATATATGCAATAGAGGTTTTGCTCTGTCGGCAAATTTGACTAGACACAAATGAGTGCATACTGGTGAAAAACCCTTCCAGTGTGATATATGTAAGAAAACTTTTTGCTTTTGCGTCAAATTTTACTACACACAAACGAGTGCATACTGGTGAAAAAACCTTTTCAATGTGATATATGTAATAGAGGTTTTGCTCTGTCGGCAAATTTGAACTAGAACACAAACGAGTGCATACTGGTGAAAAACCCCTTCCAGTGTGATATATGTAAGAAAACTTTTGCTTTTGCGTCAAATTTGACTACACATAAACTAGTGCATACAGGTGAAAAACCTTTTCAATGTGAATATGTAATAGGAGGTTTTGCTCTGTCGGCAAATTTGACTAGACACAAACGAGTGCATACTGGTGAAAAACCCTTCCAGTGTGATATATATGTAAGAAAACTTTTGCTTTTGCGTCAAATTTGACTACACATAAACGAGTGCATACAGGTGAAAAACCTTTTCAGTGTGATATATGTAATAGAGGTTTTGCTCTGTCGGCAATTTGACTAGACACAAACGAGTGCATACTGGTGAAAAACCTTTTCAATGTGATATATTAATAGAGGTTTTGCTCTGTCGGCAAATTTGACTAGACACAAACGAGTGCATACTGGTGAAGAACCCTTCCAGTGTGATATATGTAAGAAAAACTTTTGCTTTTTGCGTCAAATTTGACTACACATAAACGAGTGCATACAGGTGAAAAACCTTTTCAGTGTGATATATGTAATAGAGGTTTTTGCTCTGTCGGCAAATTTGACTAGACACAAACGAGTGCATACTGGTGAAAAACCCTTCCAGTGTGATATATGTAAGAAAACTTTTGCTTTTGCGTCAAATTTGACTACACATAACGAGTGCATACAGGTGAAAAACCTTTTCAGTGTGATATATGTAAGAAAAAACCTTTTGTGAGTCGGGACAATTGATTAGACATAAACGAGTGCATACTGGTGAAAAACCCTTCCCGTGCGATATATGTAAGAAAACTTTTGCTCAGTCAGAAACTTTGATCAGTCATAAACGAGTGCATACAGGGAAAAACCCTTCCAGTGTGATAAATATAAGAAAACTTTTGCTCGGTCGGAACATTTGACTAGACATAAACGAGTGCATACAGGTGAAAAACCGTTTTCAATGTAACATATGTAAGAAAACTTTTGCTGATTCGTCAAACTTGACTACAAAATAAACGAATGCATACAAATGAAAAACATTTTCAGTGTGATATTTGTAAGAGAAGCTTTGCTGAGGGTGGATATTTGATCAGGCATAAACAAGTGCACACAAGTGAAAAATGCTTTTAGTTAATATATATGAGAAAAGGTTTTCTGAATCAGGCTCTTGAATAAGCACAAAAGAATTCTTAGAAGTGAAAAGTCTTCAAATATTATAGATTACATATTAGTTTTTGTTAGAAACTTGACAAATTTTATATGCAATGTTGGAGCGACCACCCTATTTTGTCTTACAATTTTCAGGATTCAGTTAAAACTTCCACGAATTTTTTTTTTTGGGGGGGGGGGGGCAAGCACTCAATTTATCAATTGTCACAAGTCGGCTCTATTGGGGCTTGGAATTTGGAAATAGATTTCCCTGTTGGCGAAGATGTTGTCTTAATTAGTGTTTGAGTGATCAAAAAACAGTTTTGTGGTAAAGAACTGTAAGTAAGGAGCGACCATGCTCAATAGTAACCAAAACTGTAAAAACCAGAATTTCCACATCAATAGAATCAGATTCTTATGCTGATTTCAAATATATTAATTTCATTAAGTTTAGTCTTAAAACCCATCAAAAGTTACGCGCCTGATAAAAATTCGCCTTATATTTGAAAAAAAAGGGGAAAACAACCCCTAAAAATCATAGAACTTTAATGAACATTATACAATCAGATTCAGCGTGTCAGAGAACCCTACTATAGAAGTTGCAAGCTCCTATCTGCGAAAATGTGGATTTTTGTATTTTTGCCAGAAGGAAGATGAAGGATGCGTGTTTATTTTATTTTTTTTTTTTTGGGTTTATTTTATTTTTTTTTGGGGGGGGGGGTGATCGTATTGATCCAGTAGTCCTAGAATATCGTGAGAGGGCTCATCCGAACGAAAATTTAAAATTCTAGTGACCTTTTTTAAGTGACCAAAAAAATTGGAGGGCAACTTGGCACTCTTCCACGCTAATTATTTTCCAACGTCACCCAATCAAAATTTTGAGATTGTCATTTTGTTCAACATAGTTGAAAACCTAATAAAAAGGTCTTTGAGGATGACTTGATCCTCCATAGTTCCCGGGGGAAGGGCTGCAAGTTCTGAACTTTGCCAATTGATTACATATAGTATTGGTTAATTGGAAGTATGCAGACGTTTCAAGAGGTTTTTTTCTGATGGTTGTTGGGGGTCGGAGAAGGGAGTTATGGGGGTGGATCATTTTTTTCCTTGGGGGAAAGGACATTTCTATGAAAAGGGCACTGGATTTCCAAACATTATTTAAAAAAGATCAGAAATTAAATAAAAAAAAAACATGTTTTTTTTTTTCAACTAAAAGTAAGGAGCAACATTAATATTTAAAACGAACAGAAATTATTACGTATATGAGGGGGTTCGCCTCATGGTCAATGCCTCGCCCTTTACACTAAAGTTTTTTTTAGTAATTTCTAAAGAGCTATCTATTCTAATTAAACTGGCCTTTGTGATTCAGGAGTTTGTGATTCGAGCTTTAGCGTACAGAGTGAGGTTTTGACTAGGGGGTGAACTCTGTAATATACGTTATAAAAAACATACGAATCAAAACAAGTTTTTTTTTTTTAATGAAAGTAAGGAGTGACATTAAAACGTACAGAAATTATTCCGTTTGTTTGTGTGACAGTTTGACTGTCACACTACTTTATTTTTTAAAACAATAAAAAAAAATTGCGTAAAGAGCGAGGTGTCGAGGAGGGGACAGCCCCATTCATATACGGAATAATTTCTGTTTGTTTTAAGTTTTAATGTCGTTCCTTACTTTCAGTTAAAACTGGGTGCAATCCAACTGGATAGTTTTGTAATGAAAGTTTTTAAGAAAGTAACTTTTTTATGGATGAAGCATGGTGGGCTGAAAAAACTTTGGTAAAGTGGAAAAAAAATCTAGTCAGTTAAATCACTGAGTCTAGGGACCAAAAAAAGTTCTCGATGTGAAAGGATTGACTTTATTGATGCTGCATTCAGGAGTTAGCGTTATTTTCATTTGTTCTACCTGAAGATATTAGAAGAACACAGCAAAAATCGTCGGTAAGAACATTGTACACTTATTATCAAGCGGTTTTAAGAAGTTTTTCAAACAGTTCATGGTAAAGAACTGAGTAAGAGCGACCCGGCACAATAGTGACCAAAACTCTAAGAAGCAGAATTTTGATATCAATAGATACATCAAAAGAATCAGATTTTTTATGTTGATTTCAAAAATATAAGTTTAATCAAGTTTAGTCATACCCATCAAAAGTAACGTGCCTGAGAAAATTTGCCTGATTTTTTGAAAGAAGGGGAAACACCCCCTAAAAGCTATAGGCTAACCTAATGAAAATCACACACCATCAGAGAACACTACTGAGAGGTTTCAAGCTCATATCTGCAAAAATGTGGAATTTTGTATTTTTGCCAGATGAAAGATCACAAATGCGTGTTTTTTTTGTTTTTTTTTTTTACAGTTGTGGTCGTATCGACCCAGTGGTCCTAGAATATCGCGGGAAGGCTCAATCGAACGGATATTAAAAGTTCCAGTACCCTTTTTATGTGACTTAAAAAAATTGAGGGCAACTAAGCCCCCTCCCACGCTATTTTTTTCCAAAGTCCCCTGATCAAATTTTGAGATAGCCATTTTGTTCACCATGGTTGAAAAAATATATTGACTATGTCTGTGGGGATGACTTAATCTCCCACAGTCCCCGGGGGAAGGGCTGCAAGTTATGAACTTTGCCCAATGTTTACGTATGGTATTGGTTATTGGGAGGCATACAGACGTTTTCAGGTGGGGGGACTTTTGCTGGTAGTGAGGGGTCGGAGTTACGTGGGGGGGGTCTTTCCATGGGGTAAAGGGACATTGCTATGAAGGGGTGCCGGCTTTCCCAGCATTATTTAAAAAACGATCAGAAATTAAATTAAAAAAAACAAGTTTTTCAACTGAAAGTAAGGAGCAACATTAAAACTTAAAATGAACAGAAATTATTAAGTATTTGATTAGATTTGACCCCTTGTCAATACCTCGCTCTTTAGACTAGATATTTTTAATACTTTCATAAGAGCTATTTATTCTAATTCGCAGCCTTTGTGATTAAGGGGTCATTTTTAAATAATTGGAATAAAATTCGAACTTTAGCGTAAAGAGCGAGGTATTAACTAGGGGGTGAACCCTCTGATACACATATTATAAATATATGAATATAAAAGTTTGTTATGGAAGTTAATTCGTAAGTAACGTACATTTATTACTAATAAAAAAGTTCGCAAATAAAAATTAAAGAACTTTCGAGAAAGCTTTTAAACCAAAAAAAGTAAAATTAGTATGCAAATTTTCGTTTTAATTATTCATATACGATTAGCCAAAATCAAAACCTGTATTAATTCAAAATGTTCAGAAATTAGATAAAAAAAAACAAGTTTTTTAACTGAACGTAAGGAGCAACATCAAAATTTAAAACGAACAGAACTTATTCCCGTATATGAAAATGGGCTGTCCCCTCATCAACGCCTTGCTCTTTACGCTACAGTTTGACTCTTTCTCATAACTTAATTTTTTAAAACAATAAAAAACTTTGGCGTAAAGAGAGAGGTGTTAAGGACGAGATTTTAAATTTCCCCTCCCTAAAATATCTACAAATACAAACAGTGACGAGTTAAGACTTTTTTGAAAGTTATGAACAACAAGATATAAAATGAAAGGGATAAGGCAAGTTCACTCCCCTCCCCACCACAGTGAAGTCCTTGAACAAATGGTTTGTCCCTCACATTAATTGTGTCGAATCATCTGAAAACTATCTAAGTTGACCTGAAATTATGCTCTGTCAAGTTTTTTTTTAGCATTAAAAAAATATATAAAAATTCATCTAGTTTATTTGCGTGATTATACCAAGTAGGTTCACGTTGTTGCAATTTTCAGGGAACTACATAACAAAAGAAGGTATGCGGGATAAAAGAATTTTGTTTATTTTAATTGTTCCAGATTAAAAAAAATATATTTTTAAGAAGTCTAATGAGTAAAAGATTAAAATGAGCCTCTGAACGACAATTAGAATAAGAGAACCCGCAACAAAGATATTGGCCCAGCACGGCTGTGAACCGTTGATTTTTAGAAAAGTTACAGTTATACTGTGTGTATCTTAATGTTATAATTGTCTGTTGAGAGCAGGTTTAAAGTGGAAAACAATCAAGTATTTTTTTTGAAATTTGTAAGCTATTCATTGCTTGCTTTCCCTAAAGATTATAAATCGGAAAATGATCCTTAGTAATACATTCCTTTTCTATGAATATACCTAAGAAACGAAGCCTTTATGTACAACAGCCTGTGTAATTCAAATAAAATGCATAAACAAAGTTTCAAAAAACTTTTCCAGTAGGGGATCTTAGGAAGGGAGTGGCGACTCGTTGCAAAAAATTCCAATTTTAAATTAAGCCTAACGTACCTTACTGATATTGAAAGTTGCATGTCTCTGCTTCTATCCATCATTTCGCTGTCAGTTCTGTAAGGCTATTCACAAAACTACATTTATAGAAACACTATGAATATTATATAAGAAAATTCTTGCTTCCTATTTTCACTATTAGCAAATCTATCAATAGGCTAACACTTTCTACACTTATGACAATATCACGGTGAACATGAAGAAGGGCAAGTCCGGCGAGTCTTGCCCCCGTCACTTTAGTTCTTAGCCGAGTTTTCAATCTTCTCGAGGTAGAAAAACTTCGTTCAACAGATGCCACACTGATAGGTAGGGTAATGAGAATCTGCAAGAGTGCTGAAATATTCGGGAAAATATCAGCATTCCAGTTCTGTTTCTCTAAAGTTTCCTCTACTGTTTCGGGTATTCTACCTGTGCATTTATTGCTTTTTTCTCAGACGAAGCCACCAAGTTTTCCATATTTCAACTTCTCCGGCCAGGGCAAATTCACAAACCGATTGGGAGGGGAAACCCATTACTAACCAGGTATCGCTCTGACAAGTCATGAATCGTTTTAGCGAATTGTTGTTTGTTCGTTTCCACACAGTTTATTGGCAAGAAAATACTGAATTTAAAAGTGCCCAGCGTTTCAACGGAAAAATGACTTTCTAAGTCCGAAATGATTGTGTCTAACAGGGGAATAGGTTCAAAGTGTCAACATCAAAATTGGACATTATATGGACATCAATAATTCTTTAAGTTGTAGGGAAGAAAATAAAATTTTCGCAAAAGGGATTAGTGACGTATAATCCAGACATATTTGTACTGACCTAATTTCTGAACATATACATATATATATATATATATATAATTTATATATATATATATATATATATATATATATATATATATATATATATATATATATATATATATATATATCATATATATATTATATATATATATATATATAATATATATATATATATATATATATATAATAGATATATATATATATATATATATATATATATATATATATATATATATATATATATATATATATATATATATATATATATATATATATATATATATATATATATATATATATATATATATATATATATATATATATATATCAAGAGGGGCGGTAAACCCGTGGCAAGTGCCGTTGTACCTGCTGGGAGAGTCTCCCTTAAACTGCAGGGATCAGGTTGAACGGGGGCTGACACTTCCCTCGTTTAGTGGGGTTAAATCGGTTTCAGTACTCATTCAGTGCACACGTATTACCTTCCGATTTCAGCTCTCCTGCTGTTTTCTGACATATATTCTAGGACCGCTCCTGGACTGTGAATCCTGGATTACGCTTAATTACTGAAAAGCAAGCATGAGCGAAAAAACCCGTTTTGAATGATGTGTTGAATTTTCTTGCGCGATCACTTTCTGAGGGTGTGAAAATAGATTGCATTATAAGCTCGGCTATGAAATTCTTCACGCATTATGCGATTTTATCAGCAAAGAGACTTCTTTAATCTGAGATTAATGCGCAAGGCCGAGTCGTCAGTCATGTCAAAGACGATGAAAAACGTTATTGACATGTGTAAGCTCCTCGTCTCAGCCGCCAAAGAGAAGTAAAATATACCGCGTTTCGTTATTTTTCATACCTGTGAAACTGCAGCTGTTGGCGATGCTGTTTCTGCTACAGTGGCTACAAAAGGAAAAGAGATTTCCCGTAAGCTAGATAGATTTATTGACGTCACAACCCACGTGCTCTTAAATGTGAACTTTTTGAATGCAGAACAAGTTAACAATGCGTCAACCTCTGCTACTTACAATTCGCAAATCATAAAGCCATCGTATGCTGTAGTGCTTAAAAACTGTCCACAAGATATCAAGGATGCTCATGACCGTTAACAGTTTATTGACAATATATGCAAAGAAGCTTCAAATGATATTACGGGACTGAAGCGATCAAATAACGACTGGAAAATTGTTTTGTGCTTCAAATCAACGGCTAGTAAAACAGTTGAGAGTATGAAAGCCTCTCAGCCTTCTATGAATGCTTCTATGAGAGAAATAGTCTTTGCAGCCGTTGTTAAACAAGTGCTCCAATCCTTAGACTGTTCTGGTCTTCGGCAAATTATCCCCAGAAGCACGAAGATAAACCAGCGTGGCGCCACCCCTACCTTCAAAGTCCGATTCGAGACCCGTAGCGACCTTAACTTTTTCCTAAAAGAATCAGTGCAGATTGGTTATGAAACGTCTGCCTGTCCAGGAATTTATCTTCCTTCCCCATCGATGCTTTAAGTGTCATGAGGTCGGGCACCTAGCAGTGAACTGCCAATCATGTACCCTCTGTGGTAGATGTGGTTCTGCTAGTCACGTATCTTACCGTTCTAATGCATGTACTGCTAGTAAGTTCTGTGTCTTGCAAGGCCGCTGGCCATATTTGTGTTACAGTGTGAAATGCCCAAATAATTGTCCAGCTAGAATTCAGCCTAACCCTCGTGGTCAAAGTGCTCATGGTTGACCATAATGTTAGTATAAGGTTCTTAACTCTAGACATTAACGGCGGGTTCGTTCAAAATTCTTCAGTTCTTGATGAGCTCGTGTCAAAACATGACGTGATTTGCCTTCAAGAGCGTCTTTTAAGTGAGTTAAGCATTAGTCTTTTGAATACTAAAGAAGGGTTCACCTGCTATGCAACTCCAACTAAGTAAAATAGTGCTGGTGGTAGACCATCGGGATGTTATGTGACTTACGTGAATTTCGCTCTACGTTCAGTGCTTGTAGAAACCAGTGATTACTTTCTTGCTCTTAAAGTTGATCATGTGTTTATCTCTAATATTTATTTGCCCACTGACTACCATAATGATACGTCCAAACGCGTTTTTTGCTCTTGCCTCTGAAAAACTTTGTAAAAGTATTTCGAGTATTACTTCTAGTAATTCTGCATATCTAATAGTTGGAAAATTTTAACTGTAACCTAACTGCTCCATCTGCCCGTTCTTCTCTGGTTGGTGAAATATTTGATAATCATTTGAATGTTGTTGACAAAATAGTAATTTCACATATATTTACAATTCCTCGTCGACATCAACATAGACCATGTTGTTGCTTTTCCATTTTTAGATGTCTCACGACCGAAGGTTCTGTGTAATTATTTAAAATCTGATCTCATGCCAATATCGTTTTCTTTTTCACCAAATAAAAATTCTCATATACCTACCTATCCCCCAAAAACACCAAATCCGTCGTATGTTCGTAATTGGGCGTCATCAAAACTGAATTGTATTGGGATAGTGTTTCTATAATCTTTTCCAAGATAAAGTTACCCTTTGTTCTGTTGATCAAGCACTGACTGTTGCCCGCTGAGGTAAAATGTATCCTTCTTGATATTCATTTGTGCGGAGATATGCCACGCTTTACAATTTGCAGAATCTCCCGCTGTTTCATTGAACCGTTGGCATCGAGGAAATGTTTCCTAAGTGGCAGGAAAATCAAAGTCTCTCTCAATCACTTGATTCAGCAAAGTTTTGGCTATATTTATGGATTGAATGCTACCGACCACGGTCCGGTCCTGTTAATTCCATCCGTATTGCAACAAGAGGAAGTTTCCTAAGGAGCTTCAAAATCACTGTAAGCAAATCACAAAACAGACAGCACAAAAAATCAAAGATAATCCTTATTTCCTTTGGTCGTCTATCCGTCCCAGAATCCCCAAAAACTCCCCTTTTCGCTGCCGATACTCCTTTATCTGATTGGTATTCGTTTCATGGGGCTGAATTTTATCCACCAGACCCCCAACTTGAACACAAATATGTTGAAGGGCTTGACCAATTTTTACATGCTTTCCCTGATTTTGATTACATAGTATCTGTAATGTCTGTTGCTGACGCTATTATGCGCCTTAAACCAAAGCAGTCACGAGGCATAGATTTAATATCAAATGTGGTGGTCCTGGGCTTTTAGAACATCTCAATTCATCACTGCAAATGATTTTTTTACTCAAGGTTTGGTTCCGTCACATTCTGTGTGGGATATCTTTCTCCTATTCCGAAGAAAAGGAGAAACCTTCAGTCAATGCACATCTTTCAGACCGATAAATGTATCAACCACCCTTTGCAAGCTTTATGAGCTAATGTTCATAAGAGAGGTAGAAGAAAAATGTTACACGCCTCCCCATCAATTTGCCTTTTAACATGGTATTGGTTGTGCGGACGCCCTTGCAGTTGTTGCTAATGCACTGCTTCATGCTTCTCTCTCATATACTTCTCTCGCCTTGGCTAGTTACCATGTTTGCCACGCCTTTGACTCCCTGATCCACCCCCTTATGCTCTTAAGGGCTGCTAAAAGAGGAGTAAGTCCGGCTATCATCAGATCTCTAAGGGATATGTATACCAAGCTACGAGTCCAACGTAAAAATCCCCCTTGAGAAAGATGAATTGGCAAAGCCACAGGATAGAACTGTGCCAGCTAAAGAACGAGCAAGCCAAGGTGCAATTGCCTCCCCTTGTTATTTCAACAACTAGGTCCTCGACGCTCAAGATCCGTGTCAGATGTCCTGCGTTCCTTCTATTCATAATATCTCCTTAGTCACTTATGCTAATGACATTTTTAACCTTGGCCGGACTTCAGACAAAATTCCTGAAATATTTCAAAAACTTCAAACCGAGTATTTAAAATCTGGTCTTGAAATCAACGCTGAAAAAACTGACATAGTCATTTTTAATTGGAAAGGCCCACTTCTTGGTGAAATTGTACTTTGAAATTCAAAGAAACGCCCGTCCAACCAAATCATTTATCTTGGCATTCTCATTGGAAATAAAATTTCTCGCATTCTTCATCTTCATTCTTCATTCACACATCAAACGTCGCATATCAGCTTCATATGATTCCATAGTCTCTGCTAAGCTTCGTTTTAATCGCCGTTATCTGTCAACCCTATACAACACTGTTGCTCTGCTTCACATCCTCTATATAGCACCCTTCAAAAAATAACGTTCTTACACACGTTGATAAATTCAAAATCCGTTCAACCTTCTTCCGTTTCACAAAATATTTACTAAGATATCCAATATGGACACGCAATTCAAAGCTCATCAATAGACTTCCCATAGAAAATCCTACTAAAGCTGTTGTTTAAGCTCATAGAAAAACACAACCAAAAAACTTCAAACCGCACTTCGAAACAACTCCTTTTTCACTAGCCACATCTATATACATTGTCATAGCTCCTCTTCTTCATTTTTGTTACAAGTGCCCGTGTTCTTCATTATTTCTGTGTTTTCTAATTATCTCTCATCCTAGAAAGTATAGTGCCCTTCTGTTTTTGTTTTTAGTTGTGCTCTGTCAGTTTTGTTGTTAATACATGCTTGGAACCAACTCCTTCTACACTAGTTACATTGTAATAGTTGCATAGTGATTTTGCTTTTTTATTTTATAGTGCTCTGTCATTTTCTTTTTGTAATAAGACAGGTTTTCAGTAAATAAAAATAATATATTTTTCGTGTGTACTGAATGGTACAATAATCCGATTCGTTGTGTTTTTTCGCTATCCTTGGTACTGTTATTTCTAAGCCTAGCTCGGTTACCACTTTAGCTACCTAGTCAAGTGTTTTTACTTCTGATGCAGTTCCCCATTGTGGTCACCCTTCTGGAGGTCTGGCCCGTATTTTAAAAAGAAGTCTTGATCTTTTCAACCCGTTCCTCTTTTATTTGGGTAAGCACACTCTTGCTGTGAGAGTAATAATTCTGTGTTTGCTAATGTTTATCTTCAATGTCAAAATAATATAGTGGATTCAATAAATAGATTTGCTATTGCTTGCAAGTCTTTAAACTCTGTTATGAATCGTGAAAAGGAAAATAAACTTGATTTTATAGTTCTTGGTGACTTTAAGACGGATTTAGATGAACAAAGTTATCGATCCCGAGAACTATTGGAGTGCATGCCCCCTTACGTGATTCTGAAGAAAGATTTACCATTCTCTTACATCCATCAGTCTGGTAGTGTTTTTAATATTGATCATATACTCAGTTCACCATAGCTAGAATGCTCGATTATTCATGTTGATATTGAGACTGATGACTTTGACCATCTATCGCTTTGATTTACTGCTAAATTGAAACATAGTCTTTGCAATGTGGCCCCTTTTGGGAATTCTAAATGGTTTAAAAGTAGTAATTGGGAAAATGCCAATATTGCTTTGTATGTATTGCCTTTATCTACATTGCTTAGTTGTATTCTTGTGCCTTATTTCTACTCCAATTACAAGTAAAGGGTAGTAACGTGATCTTGATAGATATTATGGTGATACTATTAGTTATATGAAAGAAGCTGAAAAAATTGCGGATCCCGAAGAGCTTATTCCTATTAAAACGCAGAAATCTATAAAGGCTGCCGATCCTGTATTAAAGAATTATAAAAATAAGACAGAACTTTGGCTGTGAGTTTGGGTTGATTTTGTAGACCTACGTTGGAATCTGTTGCAGATATAAAGCAGAAAAAAAGAAAGAATATGAAAAAGTACCTAAAATTCATTCGTTATAAGGGTACGGAGTTTCCAGCATCTAAAAAGGATTCGTCCAAATTGATCAATACTGAAAAGCTGGATAAAAGTAATCTTTATAATGGTCGTTTGATTTCTAGTTCAGCTTAGTATCTTTACTATTCGTCAATTCTTTTCCAAAATTAATTTTTTGTGTGCAGTCACATTATTCTCGGTTACTTTCTAAAATTCTTCCACCTTCGCTTCATCAAGGCAATATTATTCCAGTGTTGGCAGCTGCTGTTGAAAATACAATTAAGCAACTGAAATCTTCATCCATTGATATTGGTGTTATTAGTGTAAATAATATAAATCTAAAGTGTGTTGTTGTCTTATTTCATTTGCAGCTGTTGTTCAAAATATGTTCAACATTTTCGCTGGGTTCAGATAGCTTTCTTTGTAGAACCGTCACCTTAATATTAAAAAGGGGGAAGACTCCCTTCTCATTGGTCATCTTATAGACCTATAGCCACTGCATGTAACCTGAGTAAAATCCTTGAACATATTTTACTTCCTCATTTAAATGAAAATGTAAATTTCGGATCGAATCAATTCGGGTTTCAATCTGGTATTGGTTGTCAACATACACACCGTGTTTTTTTTTCGCCCTTAAGAATAGCCTGGCTGAGAGGTCCCCACTTTGTATATATACTTTGGACCTTTCTAAAACTTTTGACCGTGTAGTCCAAAGTCATGCTTTTTTTCCAATTTTTTAATAACGGTGTAAATCTTTCAGTTACTTTTCTTCTTCGTTTTTGGTATGAAAATTCTTTCTTCCAAGTTAATAAATCTGGACCTCCGATTGTCCGTGTACGTCAGGGTGTCATACAGGGAGGGGTTTTGTCACCTAGTATATTCAAAATACTTCTTTCTCTTATATTAGATGAAATTAGATCAAATTATTTCATTGGACTCTCCGATGTTTCTTATCTTGCCTATGCGGATGATCTTCTACTTTTGCATAAATACAAGCAAGGTCTCTCATTTATGGTCTTGAGAGTTTCACGTTTATTTTCTAAAAATGGTCTTAATATTGAACAATGTGAGTTTCTAGTTTTTAATGGTCTGACTTCCTCTAATGCTGCCTTAGTCTGTTGCGGTTTTTTCTATCCCTCTGTTTCTGCCTTTCGGTGGTTGGGTATTAGTGTTACTAATTCAATGTCTAGCCTACGGCAGTGCACTATTCGTGATGTTCAAAAGTGTTATTCAAAGATTCTCACAAATCGAGGGAAGTATAATAGACGTGCACTGGGTAGGCTATATGCTACATTCTGTGATCTTTCTGCCCTTTATGTTTCTGGGCTTTTTCCCCTTCTTAAAAAAATGATGTTAACTAGATACAGTCTTTTTATGCCTGAGACTCTAATCAGGCATGCATTTCCAAAAACTAACAAATAAGTAGGTTTCCAATAAGAGAGTCATACATACTCCCGCCATTTACCCGTGCCCCAGCCATTTAAACACTTGCCTCTCAATTTCTCTTGGACTATCAGTCTGTGCTTTTCTCTGTCTACAATTAGCCATGTCTTAATGCAACTATGCAACCTACTGCAAAATACTTGTAACTGTGCTACTAAATACTTGTAACTGTACTTGTAACTTAACCTACTGCAACTGTGCTGCTAACATACCTCGAATGTCTTTTTGGAGTTGTAAGATCTTTGGCACGCAAGTAATTATATAGGCAAACACAAATGTGTATGACCTAGTCCATATTTTCAGGCTTTGCATTAATTGCCTCTCTGAACATTCTCTACTAGACACCAGACTTCCAAATGCATTTTCCATTATCCTTCGAGCGCGAGAAATCCTTTAATTAAAAATATCCTCTGGTACTGGAAGGTGATCACCAGAATAGGGTCTTAATAAGTTTGTTTTCAAGGGAAAAGCTGCATCTCCAACAATCACATATGGTAAGTAGGTAGCATTTCCTGTATTAATCTTATCACTGCCAAGAAGATCTAAAATATAGTCGATCACTTTCCTACCAAGAGTTGAATTACCAAACACAGAACCATCACTTTGCCGACCATAACTGCCTATGTCAACATAGACAAACCGATAGTTTGCATCGCACATAGCCATCAAGACTATATAGTGGAACTGCTTGTGGTTAAAATATTGTGACCCTGAGTTTGGTGGAGCCTGGATTCACTTGTGCTTCCCATTAATAGCTCTAAGACATTGGTTGAAATTCCATTTCACCCAAAACTCATGGGAATTTTCCTTCCAGTCAGATTGCTCACTTGAAAATCATGAAAATAATGGGGACAGCACTTGGCAGATTGCATTCATAGTGTTCCATATAATTTGGTTGGCAATCGACCTTCCCAGGTAAAATGTGAAGCTTTGGTTTCTCTGTGTACCACCAGCTGCAAGATGTCTTATGTCACTTCAAGCCTTTCATTAGGGCATATAGCAGCTTTGAAGTTTGTATTTTGTCTTGAATATATGGTGTAACCAAAATAAGCAGGTAATCAAATTGCTTAGGTTTTATTCTGAAATAGTCATGACATCAATATGCATCCGTCAAACGCAGGCTATTGATTAGTTTATTGTTAATTTTAAAGCACCATTTTTTCACTTCTCATTTTCAAAAAGTCTTCGACCCAAAATTTTCTTTTTCTCATAGTCTCTGAGGCTTGTAAGCCTTTTCTCTTCTTTCTCCTTCTAAGTAAGCACAATAGCAAAACAGTTGTAGCCTCATGATCCTTTTTTGAATCATAAGCCATTTTTTCTGATGGCCAGAAAAAAATTCATCCAGAAAAAGTATATGGACAGTATGAGCTTTGTTCCGGTATGAACAATCTTGAATTCCAAGATGTTTTTCTGTCCAGAAAAAATTCTGCCCAGGAATATTTCTGGGCAGTGAGAACTTAGCTTTAGGAACTCAACTTGAACGCGAAATCATGCGCTTTGGCTTGCTTGAAAATTCGTTTGTCATTTATGTGAATCTTTCAATGTTTGCCAGTATTTTTGATAATCAGATACTTATAAAAAAAAAGTTCTTTGAAGAACTTAGCAGCATAATTAGTATTCCCATCCAAACCAATTGAATCCAGTACGAATAAATCAAATACAAATCAATGCAAAATAACTCAAGAGTAAAGTCATGTCCATGGGGGATGGGTATTTGAGATAAGAACCCCCCCCCCTCTAACCTAATTCTTGAGTAACTCTTGAAAAAGTAAAAAAAAAAAGGCATGTAAACATATTTTTGAAGCGTTTTTTTCAAGTTTTTGTAATGAACACGCTTATTACTTCAACTGAATGCAGTTGCCGGTGACTCTGACTCCTGGTACGATTCATTACTCCTGCAGAACTCCCAAGACACATGCTCCGGGCACGCCCATGCAGCATAGAAAATTTAGTAAGGAGAACGAAAACGAACAGATATCAAGATAAAAAAGTTGCTTTTACCATCTATTTAGTTCTCCTTGTTCTGTAGTACTTTCGCTCTATTAATTTTATGATAAACATAAGGCCTTGCAACATCTACGATGCAAATAGTGCTTATTTACCAAACAATATGAGTTTTGTGGGAAGTCGTCACCTGTGTTCTTTCTCCTTAATATATTTTTCTACACTGAGCGGGATAGGCTTGCTTTGGCTTGTTTTTGAAACCACGGGGCGTTTTTCCACACCTACTATTTGGCAACACTAATTCCGCATTGAAGAAGTTAGCGGGACATTCAAAAACAGGAAGAATCAAGGGTCGAGTGTAGTAGGCCACGTAGAAGTATATTTACCACTGAATAGTTGGCTACTTCAGTATGCTCTTACCTGATACCGACTAGTTAGTTATTTTTGCTGTTTATAAGGAACTTTATTGATTAGTTTGCTTGATATATCCCATGCCTACCTTAAATTGCAACCTAAATATTTCAACTAATGATATTTCAAGCGTCAGTGCATACCTTAGCCTAGTGAGCCCTTAATAGCCAACTACTTAGCTGATATCATAGGCAAGTGTGTATTGAACTTTATTGGCTGCTGACTTTTGGGATATTTTAAATATAGCCTAGGTAAGTTTGAAATATTGGGGATACCACCAGATGGCTAATTTGACTGTGTATATAGGGTATATACAAATCTTGAAATTAGCCAACAAGTATTTAAAGCAGAGGAGTCAGCTGAACATAAGGAAACATATCAAGAAAACAGTTCTTACTCCATAATATGCAGAAAAATCCTAGCTAACACACTTTGCAGGGGGAGAGAGCCTTTATCTTCACTTCTTTCCTTGTTTTTCTAAGAAATTCCTGAATTTCTTAGAACCTATATATTCACAGAATATATACCTCCACCCCCTAGTGTGCAAATATATACCTAGAATTGCATCCTCAGTTGTGAACTTTACGCCCATATTAGCCATATAGTAGATATCTGTGTGTCAAGTCTTAGAAATTTGTCTATCCTGCTTGTCAGCTTTCTATGGAAATTTTGACAAAACAACATTTTACCTTAATTTTGGTAAATTTCTAGGTGGCACAATAATTTAGATAGGATGAAAGTAAAAACATTATTGATGCTCTTTTATGCTCTTCCATTATTCAATGATTGCTTCTGGGACTAGTTGCATCTTGAGCCCTTAAAGGAGCTCAGTCTTTAGTCAGAGTTTAACCAGTTAACAACTATTTGGATTATACCTTACCAAGTTAAACACAGTTCATTCAGCAACCAAGTTGATTAACTGTGACCTAATTTCTGGTTTTTGTCACCAGACATCCTACCTACCTACCAGTTTTAACCAGTATTGCTAGACTGATTTTCTGCTAGGAACTAAAGATGCCAGTGCCCAGACAGAATTATCCACTTATGTTAGGTACTAATTATGCTTCCTGCCAGACTGAAGGTCTATTTAGTGCTAATTTTGAGTCTTCTAATGCTGCCTCCTGCCAGACCAAAAATATTCCTTGTGGCAGTTTTGAATCCAGCCTTCTATGTGGCCTCCCTCCCTCCCTCTTAGTGTTGAAGAAGAAACTCCAATTCTACCAACAATATTTCTACTTTCATTGATCTTAGGGGAAATATAATTAAGAACACACCTGGGTCTGTGATTACAAATCAACAAATTGATACATTAAAACCAAATACAATTCAATTCAGAAGCATAAATAACCCCAAACACATGAATATTAATGAAGCAACTGTCAATTCAAAAATGTATTTAAACAGTGACCTAGTTTCCAAGGTCAGTTAAAATTTAAATGTGAACTCAATTAATATTCCAGATCCAAAGGTCAGTGACAATTTGAAGGTGAACTCAATTAGCATTCCAGATCCAGAGGTCAGTGACAACTTAAGTATTATTGGTATCTCAGTTCCTGAAGTCAAATCAGGGAAGAAGTCTGTTACCTACCATTTCAACTTGGCCAAGTTGATCCCCCTAAAAATGCCAACATCTTATATCCCTCCAAAATATTATCAGACAAGAGTGACCCAGGTATAAATGATATGGCCCCTTAATTCCAAACTCTCTTAGGTCCAACCCACCCAGGAGTCCCTACTTCTCTATATCAAAGTCTCATATCACCAGCCTCAAGAGTTGTAGTCCCTACCCCAAACTTATAAATAGTGCAATAAACCCATCCCTTAGCCCCCAACTGAAAAAATATCTCTCTATATTAATTGGTTCAAGTTTCCTAAGTTCCTACTTACCAATGCCAAGAGCCTAAACTTTGAAAAACTGACTGAACTCAAGGGTATCTCAGAATATTAATGTCATAGCTGTACAGAGGTTCAGGCACAAAAACCCTGAATTCCTTAAAATAAATAATTACTCCTGGTTCATTAAGCTTTGCCCTTCTGCAAATAGCGACGAAGACCACACTGCCTGTCCATAATAGACAAATAAGTAGAACAACAAGAAATTTTTGTATAAGACAGTGGAAAGCAACTTTAAGTGATTATTTGACCCTATATCCAAGGGCCGTCCTCAGCAAAACAGACAAAGAGATAAAAACAATATAAAAGAAACTTACATTAAAATTCGCTCATTAAAACTAAAAGGTTTTTTAAAAAAATGTTTTAAATAGCCCTAATATCATTACTTCAAGGAAGTTCAACCAGGACTGGTTGAACCTTAGCCAAGCTTTAGCTTGGCTAAGGTTTTTTCCTTATATATAGACTGTACTATTTTCAATTAGCCATCTGATGGTATCCCCTATCATTGCATCCCAAAGCAGGTGTCAGACTAGTCCCCTAACAGTTTTTCTTGACTGATTTTCTGCTAGGAACTAAAGATGCCAGTGCCCAGACAGAATTATCCACTTATGTTAGCTACTAATTATGCTTCCTGCCAGACTAAAGATCTATTTAGTGCTATTTTTGGATCTAATTGTGAGCCTTCTAATGCTGCCTCCTGCCAGACCAAAAATATTCCTTGTGGCAATTTTGAATCCAGCCCTCTGTGTGGCCACTCCCTCTCGTCCCTCTTAGTGCTGAAGGAAAAACTCCAGTTCATAGCCAACAACATTTCTACTTTCATTGATCTTAGGGGAAATATAATTAAGAACACACTTGAGTCTCTGATTACAAATCGCCCACTAAAAAAATTGCCCACTAGATATTCCTGTCCTACTTATTAAAACCTTTAGTGATTACCTCTCAAAGCCCCTTTCCATTCTTTTCAATCAATGCACTCAATTCAGACTGTTCCCTCTGCTTGGAAACAAGGTTTCATAACTCCAATAAAAAAGAAAAATTTTAAGCCTGGCTTTGATGGTATTTGTCTAATCTCTTTGACTTCTATTTTTTTCGAAATTATATGAAAGCTTTCTTGCTGACTGGCTCAAGGAACAAGCTCATCCCCTTGTTGATCCTAGACAGTTTGGAAATTTTAAATCTACATCAACCTCACATTACCTTATCCACTTTGTTGACTCCATGGGGAGACTACTTGAAAGACCAAACACCTGGCTAAACCTAATTTATGTTGACCTACTAAAGGCTTTTGACCTGGTTAACCATAATATCTTGATAGAAAAACTTATCAAAGAATTCCAGACTGAAACACTTTTAGTCAAGCTAGTTTCCTTATTTTTTTTCAAACAGATCACAGGCAGTCAAATATCTAAATTGCTGCTCCACCCACCTTTGTATTCATAATGGTATTCCCCAAGATACAGTTCTCGCCCCCCCCCCCTGCTGTTTTTGTCATGATCAACAGCCTTTTAATGGGTTACCCAGACAGGTAGAAATTTGTTGACAACCTACTAGTTGCAGAGATGTGTTATTCCTATAGGGGGTAATGCTAGTTTATTTATAGTGGACCTGTTTTTAAGCTATTTAGAATATGAATTTATGATTGATAAAAAGAACCCAAGTAATATAATTTAATTGCTTTCAAATAATAAAAGATATTTAGATGACCTTCAGGTGATTGTGCAGAATATTTTGAGATTTTGCATAAGATATACCCACCAAGGTTAAAGCTGGAATCCAGCAATAGGAAAGGCAATTATGACCATTTTCTAGATTTAGATATTAATGTTACACCTAATAATACATTAGTTTTTAAAATGTATAATAAAACATTTGATTTTAATTTTGAAATAGTTAATTTCTGATTTCTAAAAGTATATATGTTTTATATAATATATTAATTGTATTTTCCCCAACTATTTAAATATGCACAGATTTGTACTAAATACATTGATTTTAAAAGTAGAAGTCAAACACTCATAAGTTAATTGTAAGAGATTTTTCTACCAATAAACTTGCTTGGCAATTTAAAAAGCTTAGTTTTTAATATAATCAACTTTTAATTAAGTATAATAAAACTATCAAGATATTTTGAATGATATTTTGAGGTAGCTTGTTGGATGTTTTTTTCTCTCTTCCCTTTATAATTTTGGAATTTATTGTTTGTTTCAACACAAGCAGGTGCTGGGTTATGGAAGATAGTTTGAAATTAGTTTGTAAAAATTGGGCTTGAAAGTGAAAGGCTTTGGGAGGTAAACTGGCTGAAAGGTTATTCTTTCAGAGTTGGGAAGTTTTTACTTTGATTCAGTTATAGGTGAGCTGTGGTCAAGGAAGCTTTGAATATTTTTTGGGTATATTTTTATATTTTTGGGTATTGTTTTGTTCATAGATATTCCACAGGTGACACTACATAGGGGTATGCTATATGGTTCTATGGCAGTTGTGCTCATTTGCCTGGGTAAGGAAATTTAAGCACCAAAACTTGTATTGGCAATGAGTTTTCCTCTGAGGATCCCTGATATGTGGTGATTCTACCTTACGTTATTTAAAAAAAAATTATTCCCTTTTTAAAATAAAATCATGACCCATAACTTTACCAAAAATTTAAATTATTTTGTCTATATTATTTTTAATTTTTGAAAATTTGGTTATTTTATTTGTCATTTTTTTATCTTTTTACATTATGATGTATAAAATGTTTTATAATTATGACCTATATTTATGACCTTTGTATTTGTATTTTCTGACCATTACCTGTTGTGTTTTGTTATGGTGGTAACTATATGTTGTTGATGTATTATTTTGCTATTGTATATTTTTTTTTTTACCAAGAATTGCGTATTCGGCCCTATAGGGTTTATTATAGTCTTTTTGCCAATAAATATCTCTTTATCTAACCTGACCTGTAAAATACTTGATTTTCAATTCCAACCCTTTTCCTACCATTTCAATTTTTCAAATGCTGTTGACAAAAATAGAACTGAATTTTGTGATTCAAAACTTTGCCATCAACAATTCAGGGTATATATTTGCACATTAGGGGGTGGGGTGGGTAGATATCACGGTAAATTTGTAGTGAGCTTTATAAATAGCTAGAATGAAAGTGAAAACATTATTCTTGAACAATCAATCTTGCATTGCTCAAAATTTTCCAAGCTGCAAAGCGCTATTATTCTACTATTTTAATTTAATTTTTTTTGGTACTTAAAATATAGAAATACAGTTAGATTTTATAAATATTTTTTTTTCAACCTTTATATCCACCTCTCTTTATTAATATAAATTTTGCTTTACAGTTTACAACATCAGTTATTATAGATTGCCTAATTTCTAGAGACTTTTTGCTTTTGATCTGCTGTGTAAAAGGGAGGACGAATTCCAAGTGTTGTTTGTAGTAATCTACATCTGATAAGAGACTTTAAGTGTATTGGAGGAATCTGTTGATTGACTCACATCTAACTCCAAGCATGACAGAAAATATCACCTCATCTGAAGCTTCTGATATTAAGAGTGGTAAGTTATCTAATTACTGTTCTGATTAATTTAAAAAAACAAAATATTCGGAGGGAAGTAAAGAGCAAAGTTGAAACTTAAAACGGAGCAAAAATTATTACTTCAGAGCCTATTTAATATATAATGTATTATGGTGATTACTTGGCCAAAAAAAAAAAAAAGCTGTGAAGTAATAATTTTTGTTACGTTTTTAGTGTGTGCTCCTTGTATACTCCTTGCTGGGGCAAAGAAAGTTCATATTATTACTTCACTGAATATATCGTGTTTTTTAATTATTTTCTAAAGTAGCGCTTGGCGACGTCATCCCGCCATTTTCAAAGAAAGCTACCGCCCATTCTAGTTGCACATTCCGCTAGTAGGAGCCAAGTATTATTGATTAAACTTATGGCGTTGTCTAGTAGTGTTGATACGATAGCCAAAAATTGGACCGATTTAAACAAAATCTTATAACTAATGAAACATTGGTAAATAAGTTTCATAATCCCTCTAATCTAATTTCCTGGAAAATAACATAATATATTAAGTTGTAATTCGAGAAGTTTATGCTTGTCTTGTGCTTTTGTTCTCACCCTAAGCAATACTTAACACAGAAGAAGGCGAGGGAGCAGCTATCCCCCGTTTTAAATACAAGTCCAGTGGACATTCTTTTTCATTAATGATCTCAGTCATCCCCATTGCAATTCCAGTGGGCTTTCCCAGTAGGAAAAACTCATATAAAATGAACAATCTCAGTTGTCTGAAGGACTGAGCATAGAGTAAAGAATTTTAGAAAACTTTTTATTTTTGGTCTCCAATCACCTTCAAATGGCTCACAAAACTGATATACTATTTGAATTACCCTTACTCCATGCCTATCAACCTTAGTTCTGCCCCAGGATGGATGGATGATAGACTATATATCAATAAGTGTAATGACATCATTTTTATACAATTCTGATAAAAGGCTTATGCCAGCTTTGCCTGTTGCTCAGACTATCTCTTTTGGCTTTTATATTAATTAGCCATGGCTCTCAACTTTTTCATCCCAGTCCACCAAGGTGATTTTAATTCGCTAGACGTTTTAGCTAAGGAAATTGAAAATAAAGTAAGTATATATGCTATGAACTGTACAAAGAAATCGTTTGTAATTTCAACCCCATTCTCAGGCATGAACACAGGAATAGGGATCTTTGAATCCAAGTCCCTTTCTCTGGTCCTATAATCAAATTTAAAATGATATTCAAGAAACTTCAAACTACACTTCAAGTTCAAACCGTGTTGATTGATATAGCCTGTTTACAGTGAAACCCTTTGAGAAATAGCACAAAAAGTGCCATATGGAGCTTGCAGATGGCAGAATTTATAAAAATCACGTAGATATGAGAAACTGCTTTTGAATGAGCCATTAAGAATCTCTCTATGAAACTTTAGCAGCCCACTAGACCTGTTGAAAAAAAAAAAAAAAAAAAAAAAAAACAACAAAAACGGGAGACAGATCAGTGCTACTCATGCAATTAATGATTTTCCTTGTTGTTCAGGGAGAGGGATTTTAACTTCCCTGTACAAGGTTTTGACTATTTCGATTCCAACGGTACACTTTTCATTTTGATCTGACGCCATTTTCGAGGTGTTTGAGGTTTTTTTTCGAAATCACCATAAATTTTTTTTTGCAATAAACTTTTTACTTTTAAAGCAAACCGAAATAATAGTTGACATTTCTGAGTCAGTGTCAGATGGAAATTTTTTTCACTAGGCAGTTTTTTTTCAAAACGCGTTTTTAACTTTTGGTTGCTAAGGGCTGTGGTTTGCTCTTTAATAGGTTGCAGCTGCTGCTGCAACCATGATAGCTTGCCGGGACAGGCTTTAAAAAAATGAGCCTAGAAAATGACTGAAAAAAAACAACAGCGAATGCCGATGTTCCCGATAAGATACATGCGATACTAATACGAATGATATCGATACGCCCGATACCATATACAGTCCTCCTCCAGGGACTATATCATCATCAAAACCATATATATGGGACCTTTGAACTATGTTAAGCAAAATGGCTATCTCAAAATTTTATAGGACTATTTGGGGGAGGGGGCCTGTAGGGGGGGAGCTATTTGCCCTCTAATATTTTTGGTCACTTATAAAGGGCACTTGCGCTTTCTAATGAGCTATTACACACCTCTCTATGATGCTCTGGCCACCCCCTAGACCTTCTAGAACAAAAAGGGAGACAGATCAGTGCAAAAAAGTCATTTTCCTTGGTGTTCAAGGTGGGGGACTTTAACTATCCTACAAAAGGTTTTCAAGCATACTGATTCCAATGAGGCACTTTTTATTTCAATTCGACGCATTTTTCAAGGGGTTTCTGGCTCTTTTTAGAAATCACTGTAAATTTCTTTTTGCAATAAACTTTTACTTCTAAGATTAACCGAAACAATAGTTACCATTCCTGATTCAGTGTCAAATGTCAATTTTTTTTCACTAGACAGTTTTTTCGAGAACACGTTTTTCAACTTTTGATTACTATGGGTTGTGGTTTGCTCTTTACTAGGTTGCAGCTGCTGCTGCAACCATGATGACAATATGGAAGGAAAAATATCATTCTTGTTCTTCTATCTTGTTATTTTAAGTTTCAAAATACAAAAAAAAAACTTTATATTTATTTTCAAATTTTTCTAACCCTCACAATCAAAGAGGGCAAAATTAGTTTTTTTTTTTTTTTTTAAGTCAAAACATATGCCAACTTAATTTCTAGCCTCTAAGTCTCAAATTTTGAAAAAAAAAATAATGCCTGTTGATAGGAATCTTCCCTTCATTTCTTCAGACATGCATGATCAAACTAAAGTACTGCCAGAGCTGAGGTCATATTGAGGACCTTATTTTTCAACTGAGGATCAGATTTAGTTTTTTGTTTATTAGTTAGTTTTTCTTAAATGTTAATTCTGAGTGTTTCCGACTGAATTATAGATTAAAGAAGAAATCACAGAAGACAACAATAGGCAATAGTAATCATAAA
Organism: Artemia sinica; assembly: GCA_027921565.1. Lineage (NCBI taxonomy): Eukaryota > Metazoa > Arthropoda > Branchiopoda > Anostraca > Artemiidae > Artemia > Artemia sinica. The sequence goes on along the minus strand of CM051269.1, from coordinate 75,692 downwards.
CACAACACTAGGGAACAAAGGAGAAATTATGTTAAATTATGTTAAATAAACTTGCAATGTAGTATTCTTTGCATGCCTGTACGGAAAGTATATTTGCATTGTTTGAAATTATGTTAAAGGATACTACATTAGACATAAAATAAAAGTTGCAATGCAGTATTCTTTGCATAACTGTATGAAATATATATATTTGCATTGCTTCAAAATAGTCTTTGTAGGATGCACATTTTTGAGGGAGTTTTGTTCTGGTTCCTCTTTGTAACATGGGATCATTGAAGTTTGGTGTGTTTTGGTTTAGTGTGTTGAAGATGTGTTTTGGGCTTGTATTTTGATTTTTAAGTTGCCTTAAGTTTGGTTGACAAATTATTAAGAGCTCATTATTAAGACCTCATGATTTTACTGTTGTGAGGATAAGTAGAAATGATAATGATGATAATTTTATGAAAAATAAGTTCTTTTCCTGTTCATAAAAAAATATTTTATGAATTCAAAATTTGTTGAAGAAAATCTTTTGTCTCGTTTGTAACAGCATCACAACATCTCAGAACTAGAAATTACTGTGATCACATGGGTTCCATTGTGTCACTAGAGGAAATGTTAGGGGAAGTCGCTTTTACTGATTGATTTGGGTGATATTGCTATTAAAATTTCTTGTTTTTTGGCCAATCTTCCTCTATTTACTTTACCTCATGTGTTTCGATCAATCCATTTTCCTAATATAAAACAAGCCAGTAAAAACAGCGCTTTACATCACCTTTTTAGCGACTCAATTGTTTGTACTGAATGGCTGAAAAAAAATTAGGGGCACCTCACCCTCCAATATGTGACACTCCTTCGGTTGCTGAGGGTGAGATAATCTCTACTTGATATTTTAAAATAACTTGTTTTGGTTGAACCAGTTTTTATAAGGAATTGGTCCCCTGTTTTCTGTTTCCTGGTTCTACCTATGATAATTGAGTATTATTATGAAAAAAAAGAATTTGGATACAAATGAAACCAGATCTTTTTTTAACATCAGTAAATTTTAACTTTGATTTCTACAGTACTGAACTAAGCCTGACATCATCATATTTTTTTTTTTTACTTTTAACTGCAGATTATACAACCATAAAAACTTAGCATTTCAATAATTTTCACCTATTCTGGCAAATGGGATTTAGATTTTGAAATTTTTAGCCTCTCATTTCCATCCTTTGAAGCATCATTACACTCCTCTTTACTAATGAATTATAAAATAGAAAGTAGTTGGCTTCCCTAAATAAGCCTCATTGATGAATGTGTATTATGTCCCTTTTGTCTTTAGTTTATTTTACAAGTTTAAAATGCTTTACCAAGTGACAGTGAGGTCTAGTGGCACTTCTTAAAATCTTTAATACCTCCTAAAATTAAAGATGTCTCCCTGGGATTTTGTAGAATATCATAGGACAATGTAAACTGGAATCTGACTTCTAAGAATACGGCTCTACATCTTTTGATGATGAAGCTTAACATTTGCTGGTTCTAATGGTAGCTTGACCTTAGACTGTTTAAGTTTTCAGATTTAATATGTCGGTTTTGTTAGATTTCTAGGCAGGTGAATCAATTGTTTTTTTTTGGTTGTATAGGAGGAGTGGATAGCCCACAGAAATTCTTCCATTAACAATATTTAATGTTTCTATTTGTCTTTTTGGTGGTGGGGGGGGAGGGGGCTAGTTTTTTTTTATATTTTAATGTTTGATGAATTGTATTTTTAGCTGAAGGAGTATCCCGGAAAAGAAATATGTTTTCACAGATTGTTGCTTCAAACCGGTTTTGGCTGCCACTGTTGATTTGACCTTGTTTTCGGAAGGCAATCAGTAAGAACACGCACAATAAATATTAACTATTATAAGACTATATAATCGAGTTTAATCAGCTTGGAGTTCTATTTAAACACATTGATTATGATAACTTGTTTCCAAAGCAAGAAAAATACAAATGACACAAAGGCGCCTTCCTATTGACAATGCTCCTGTAAGCTTATACTGCTGTAAGAACAAACAGCAAAACAAATAATGTGGAACAAATCTTAGTTTACGATATATTAGTTTATGCTTATTTGAATAATAAACATCAAGAAAAAAATCACTCTTTTATCGCTTTTACACTCTCTTGTCGAAATTCACTTAGAAAGATCAATCTGCAGGTTCAGAGTCCTAAACCGTTTGTTGCCCTCTAATGTCTGTCTAATGAAGTATCTTCAACTGTGTTTAAAATAAATAAATAAAATCTCGGTTTTTTGTATCAAAATATACATTTGTTCTCCTTTTTAAGAATTAAATTATTTTTCTTTTAGTTTCCTCAAAATTAATCTTTTTCAGATGAATGTTTAGATGTTCAAAGGAATAGTTTCTCTTTTAAAATTTTGACATTATAGTGTCATCCAGTTTATCATTCTTCATCTAGAAAATATTTAATTTAGTTCTAATTAGTGTTTTTATGGGTTCATTAATGTACAGTTTGTCTCTGGAACACTTTCTAAATCTTTTTATATATTTAGACGTTACCAACTGAAAAAAGTTCGATATTAGGACACTTAGAAATTACAAAATCAGCATTTAATTACAATCCCTACAAGAATTTATGCATCAATATTTTGAATCGGCAAGTAATAGAAGACGGCTGTTATAATGATATTAAAGGGATGACGGAATACTTACAGCTTAATATTTAGCCAAAGGATTTAATAATACTCAGATAAACTAAGGGTAGAAGTAATATTTGGGTAAAGATTACTCTTAGTATAAAAAAAAACAAATAGACATTACCACCTTATTTCCGACTTGGTGATCTCTGGACGGCGCTTAATAGACTGAAAACTCTGACAAGTGATGGGTTCTTGGGGTATAGGACTCTGATTCTCTGTTGCAGCCATAATATCTACTCGATTTCATTCTCATAGCACCTCGGGTTTGGTCATTTTTTACCGTTTGTAACTAAAAAACTATGAAATTAAAAGTGATTTGAGAAACTTGACTGTCAACAGGGGTTTCTAGGCGTTTAACCTCCCGGCAATTCCCCCCCGAACAAGAATGCCCCCGAAAATAAACCCCCTAGCAATTACCCCCCGAAACAAGCAAGAGGGTTTTGGGACGGTTCAATTGGATTAAAATGGTCTGTGAGGTTATGGTGACGGCACAAGAGTAAATTCCGTGGACGTAGAGAAACTTCTTTAGGCATATTGAATTGTCCAACATCGGGCTGGGAGGAGGACATGGTTGGAGGTAAAACGTTAAATGATCAAGATGATCATTACGGAAGATTTTCACCTTGCCGTTAAAAAAGTGGGGTCTTAAACTTGCTCTCCACGATTGCTGATACATGAGCAATATTTCATGATTTAGCAATACAATATTAAACATAACAAAGGTCAACAAGGTCAAAACTAAACGTATCAGACATGGAAATGCCTGAACAAAAGTTACAACATATTGGTCTATATAAAAACTTTCAGTGTTTACGAAACTCGTAAAAAAAAAAAAAAACAATTAAAATAGCTAGGCCTACAAATCATATTTTCTATTTTGATTATTTTTAATGAAAAACGAAACTCGAAACGAAATTTTTATGTCATGGTTTAGATGTGTCAAAAGAATTGGCTTATTATGTTGATTCCTAATAAGCAAGATTCATTAAGTTTAGCGTTACCAATCAAAAGGTCCAAGCCTGAGGAAATTAGCCTGAATTTACAAAAAGGGAGGTAACACCCCTAAAAGTCATGACAGCTCAATAAAAGTCACGCCATATGATTCAGCGTGTTAGAAAACCCTACTGTAGAGGTTTCGAGTTCCCGTCTGCAAACATGTGATATTAGTATATTTTTTTTTGCCAGAAGAAAGATCACGGATGTGTGTTTTTTTTTTCTAGGGGTTATCGTATCGCACGAATAGTCCTAGAATATTGGAGAGGGCTCATTTTAACAAAAATTAGAACGCCCTTTTATCCCTAAAGTTGTCTGATCAAAATTCAAAAATTACTCACTGAGATAATTTTTCTTTGGTGAAGGAAGTTTCCTGGGAGTGGACTTTCCAGGGGATATTTTACACTGGTGCATGTTGCCAGAATACTTATTCAAAATTCTTTCTATTTGTCTCACTTTCTCTTTTCAGACTAAATATTACATTTGGAGATGTCAAGAGAAATGGTCCAAGGCAAATTCTTACTGTGTTTGAATTGTTGTGGTCGGAAAACTTATTGGCCAAAGGGCCAAATATGAATATTGCAATAATTTTTAAAGAATTGGAAGCCAAATCTTCTCCTTCAGTTATTTTTTTTTTTTAGTAATTATTTATTATATGGTACACAGTCGAGAAGTGAAGTTAGGTTAATCCTGATGAAATATACCAAATATAATGAAAATATAATACTTTATTAACAAATTTAGGCTATATGTTTGCACATTAGGGAGGGGGAAGGATAAAATATAGCGGTTCTTTATGCAAAATGTTTTATGCATGTACAATTATTCTACATATTATGAAGTAAGAACTGTTTTCTAACGTTACGCCGTCCAAATACTTTACCCTCACCAACTTAGTGTGCAAATATATAGCCCGAATTATATAACTCCTATGTATTCTGTCGCCCGCTTGTTTTCCACTGAGCGTAAGCTAATTCTTTCTTAATACGAACAGATAAAAGAGGTTTGTTCCCGGGAGTGTACCAAATAATACATAAGCTCATTTTTATTTTCTTGCCGTTTTTCAAGCCGTTTTTCTTGCAGTAGATACTTCGGTTCTCTTTTCTCTTCCTCTTTTGTTTTGTTGTTCTTTGCTCTTTTTCTTTGTCTTTACTTGATAATTTATTCAGTTTTTTTTTTTTTCGTTTGACTCTCTTGACGCCATTATGTTGATAAGCTTTTACTAATTACCAACTTTACCTGTGAAGGTGACTTGACCTGCCACCCTTTTACATTTTTACATGTTGGCATTACATCTGGCGTAATCATATAGTTTTACTTTAACTACATTTACTTTTACTTTAACATACAGACTGCTTTTTAAATACAAACGTACATTACCAACTTGGCCCAAAAACATAACCGCAGGAGGGTATTAAAAAAAAACGAGATATCAAATTTTTATATAATTTTTGTGAAGGCACCAAAGGAGTGAAACTTTTTAGCTGACTCGGGCAGACTTGAATTGAAGTTATCAAGTATTTTGCAATAGGTTGCATCAAGACGCTGGGTAATTGTAGACAGAGAAAAGCCAAGACAGATAGTCCAAGTAATTGAGAGGCAAATGTTTAAATGGCTGGGGCACGGGTAAATGGCAGAAGTATGCATGACTCTCTTATTGGACACATACTTGTCAGGTTAGTTTTTGGAAAGGCTTGCCTGCCTAGAGTCTTAGGCATGCTGATCAATAATTCAAAAATTGACATAAGACCGTTAGATTGCCTCTAATGAGAGGCAAACAAGGCACGACCGCCTATAGTCTTAAGGAGGTTGACCAGGAATTTAGAATTGACATTGGATCATAAATTTGCTTGAAATAACAGGCAAACAATCTTTTGAAGCCATCTTTATCTTTCAAATAGTACCAATTTGTTGCCTAAGCTTAGCCCCACATTCTGAAAAAAAATTGAATTTTTCACAAATTTTAAAATTTTTGGGTCACTTGCCCGAGACTGGATGGGCAAGGCCCTATAAAGTAACATCTGGTCCAAATAGAAAATTCATTATTGAATTCAGCTTGTCACATATAAAAAGTAGTTTGTAGATAAATAGGGAAATTTAAGGTAAAAGTACAAAACAACGGATGCCTCCCCCCGCCCTTGCCCCCCCCCCGCCCTTGCCCCCCCCCGCCTTGCCCCCCCCCCCTTGTGGGTGCCCATGCCTGTATGTGCTTATTAGAACTTTAGCAGCAACATAAACCATAGTCACACAACTTGCTGTTATTACCCTAAGGAGGAAAGTCTTGAAAAAAAAAAATTGAAAAGCAGCTTCGTCTGGCACTGTAGCTGCCCCTTGCACCCCTCTCCCTCCCCCCCCCTTATGGGTGTCCATGTTCTCGGATGCGCTGAATCTGATGCTTTGGTTTTCATTAAGATTTCTTTACTTTTAGGGGGTGCCGTCTTCTTCCAAAAATCTTAGATATTTGTCTTATTGTGTTTTGTATACGTATATATTTATCATTTGTTTCCCAAAAATTAATGAAGTCCATAAAATTTACCAATATTATTCATGCCATATTCATAGTAAAAAACTAATTTTATAGGATATTGCATAGGGTAGTTATGCGCCTGCTATTTTTCTCTGACCCAGTGAACACGTCTCAAATTTTTCTTATGTAATACCTAATACCTAAAAAAGGTAGATTTCCATTATTTTATTTATTTTATTTTAGTGGAGACAACGATATCACAATTGGGGAATCATTTGTCTTCCAAGCAAGGAGAAATATCTTCGAAAGCTGATTTTGCCACTGTATGCATAAAACAAGAAATAGACTCAGACACTCTATCTGTGTGGCCTAGAAACAGTTATTCATCTGTCGGAAACCAACAAGAAAATTTTTTGGATGAAAAACCAGTTATTCCCCAAGAGGAAGAGAACTTTCCTTTATTGGATCACTTATTACCCAGCGCACCAGTCGACGGAAATCTTTTATTCAATGTGGAACCATCATTTTCCGAGCATTTTCCGGGATTTAAAATTCAAAACTGCAAAAATTCTTCGAAATTTTTACAGACAGGTAGGCTACCAAAGAAACTCCCTCCAGTAATCTTAGATCTATGACCTATACAGTCCTGGTTGATATTTTTAGGTGACAATTATAGTTTAATATTGGTTATGGTTTTTATTTATTTTTAGTTTAGTTTATTTTTTTAATCTTTGCTTCTTCTATGCTGAAGGCGCCTCGTTTTTATGCAAATGAAATATCCGTGTCATTTTTATTTTAATAAATAAGTAGTACATTAAATAAAACTAAATTTCATGCTTATTAAATATTTATTAATGCAAACAATATACTTGCATCTCCTTGTGAAGTTTGAGTCAGTCAGGTTTGTATTTTGTTGTTTTCAATCTTTGGCATGAATCCAAGTTCTCATCAACTTGTCAGTTTACTCTTGATAATGTTCATGCTTGAAAAAGAATTTTTTCCATATACATGCAGAACCAAAAGGAAAGAAGAGCAGCTTTTTCAGCTGATTGTAAGTCAGGAATGCTATTCCAGGTGTTGAAACTGCTCATGTCTTCCTTCTCCAGGTCATCCAAAGCAATTTTTTTCGAATGTTATTGCTTCTTCTAACTTTTATTGCTTCATTAAGTTTTCTTTCCCTTAGTTTACGATCAAGCTGATTTAGATAAAACGTATCATCTCTACCATGACATAAAACTGTTTCATCCACTGATTGTCTGTTAGTTCTGGATAGTGTACGCCCTTCTCAAGAAGAAATGCATTAGTTTCGAAAAAAGGGACGCGAAACGTTTTCAAACGTCCCCTCTTGATAACCAACCTTGTTATGAAGCAGAAGATCAGGGTACTCACTCTCCATTTCAAATAAAAATTATTTGAATTGGCGATGATTAAGAACTTTGCCTAAAATGGAGTTTATAATGGTAATCGCTAATTCCATAAATTTACAAATTGCTTCCGAAAATGCTTGTGCACGAAGTGCTTTGATGAATGATGCAATGGTAAACAAGTATCTCGTGATTGATTTTCTTTTAAAATAGCAACAGACCCTTTTTCTTACTTTGGTCATACTTTTTGGCCCCGTCTGTTGAAATCAGTAGAATTTTTTATCGACGGGATTATGATGCTTATCTAAACATTCAATTACAGCACTTGCGACATCTGACATCTGATAATCCTAAAAGTTCTTCTTTAGGCCCTGAATGAAACATAAATCATACAAAAAGTGAAACTTGTGCATTTATGTCACAAGACTTGTCAGCTGCTATTTATAAATCCGAAACCAGTTTGAGATCTTCAATATGCTGTGTCTTTATATTCGAACAAATTGTAATTGTTCTGCTTTAATGGCTTTGGAAGACAATGGTAACTTTAATACTCTTCAAAATATCTGCTTTTGTTCTTAAAATCTTTCAACTTAAACAAAAAATTATACATGTTCTCGATTTATAGAAGAAATGAATTTATAAAAATAAAATGCAGATTTTTCTTACGAACTTTTTTTTTAATGAAAATATTACTTCGCTTTCGTGGATGTTGTGCCAGAGCCGCACTTAAAAAACTAAAGAGCCACAAGTGGCTCTGGAGCCTCTGTTTTCTATTTTTTTTTGAGGATCTCATTAATTAAAATGCTCTTATAGAACAAGGTGTTCTATTTACATCACATTGTTTTTTGGAACTACATCTTTGCCTAAATTTACTAAATACTCTTTTTATCGAAATTGTTTTACATCCCTTTTAATTTATGTTTTCAGAAGTTGATGATGCTTTACCAAGTGACATTAAGAAGCAGGTTGACATTTTGGACCCTTTAATGTTTCCCAAACTTGAAGATGGTCCGATGAGCACTTTTCCCAGCATTTCTGTATCATGTAAATTTGAACCTGAGTCTCAGAAATTTGGCTCCACATCTATTAGGGATGAAGGTAACCATTTTAGAGTTCTGGGATCAACTAAATAGAATAAGAATGGCTAAAATGTGAATTAAAAAGTAAAATCTTAAATCTAACTAGAATACTACTACTTGCGACTGAAGGCAGAACCAAGCTGCCCTAAGCCAATAGACGTACAAAATGTCTCTTGGTGTGGGACACAACTCACAATACAGTCTGATTAGCATATTCAAAAGATCGGAATATCCAAGTTTGTATACTTTTCTAGGGATCAAGTAAAAAAAAGGTCAAAATATTTCTGTCAGCGGACACTTGAAGTTAAAGGCTAAGGGAACTGGTAATATTTTCAGAAATAGAGCCCCATTGCTAGACCTGGTAGATGATTACTATTCATTATTAACCAAGATGGTGTCTAAGGTGAAGATAACACTATGTTTGAAACCCCCTCCCGAAATAATTCTTGGATTCTTAAAAAGGTCTTAAAATGCAGGAATAAATAAACAATACTAACTCCCCCACCTGCAAAAAGATAAGGTTTATTAGCAGATAGAATCTCAAGTTCACTTCGCATGTTCAGTATTTTTAGCTTTGCATAACGATCTTGAGGTCTCACTTGGTAGTCTATACATAAACGATATGCAAGCATGATGAAAAGTACCTTGAAAAAGAGAAAGATTTTAGAGCCTTGAAAATTTTTTATGTATTTTGTATTATTATTTTGTATAGTCTTTGTATTAAATTTTATTCAATGTAACTTAGTATTTTTAACATTAATTTTCAAACTTATTTTTGCACCCTTAGCTCTCAGAAGCTAAAAGAAAACTTTCATTTTGCTTACTTTTTCAACTAGGAAAGTCAAATTGTAAGCAAAATCTATGTCTGGGACAAGTTTTACTTTCTTTTTTTGATTCCATGATCTCGTATAGCATTGACGGTGTTCTTTTGGACAGAGTCCATCAAACTGATCCGTATAGATGAGCATAAAACGTAACCTCGCTTGACTCCCGAATAAGTACGAACCAAAACAATGTTATCAGAGGCAATGTTTTTTCGTTGTCTATAGGAAAGGCCATAAGGCTTCAATTTTTCTTTTCCAGATGCACTTCATATGGAAAGTGTGGTGTTATAAACTTGAAAGGGGGTTCATTCGATTAGAAATTGGAAGCTCTATTTCCATTTTTAAGAATTAAAAGAGATTGGAGTTCAACTTGCCCCCCCCCCCCCCTCACGCTGTCTGTTCCTCAAATGCATCCAATCAAAACTTTGTGATAGCCATTTTGTTCAAAATAGTTCTAAAATCAATAATAAAGAATACTCTGGGGTCAACAAAATCCCCCAGAGTCTGGAGGCACGTGTTGAAAGTTATTCCCTGGGTGTATATAAGGTTTATATGGAAGGGTTGGTTGTATAAACTTAGAAGGGGCTCATTTGATTGGAAATTTAAAAATCTTTTTTCTTTTTTTAAGAGTCAAAAGCTATAGGAGGGGAACTAGACCCCCCGCCCCTTCTTTCCCCAAATGAATCCGATCAAAATATTCAGATATCTATTTTTTTTTTTAAAAACAGATCAAACATCAGGTAACAGAAACTCCTGGGTTGACACAACCCTTCCAGAACCTGGATGCACTTGTAAAAGTTGTACCCTGGGACTCAAAGTTTTTATAAGAGGGGTGGTCGTATGAACCATGGAGGGGGCTCATTTGATTGGAAATTGAAAGTTTTAGTGCTCGTATTAAGAGTGAGAAGTGATTTGAGTGCAACTAGCCCCTTCCCCCACGCCCTCTTTTCGTCAAATGCATCCCCTTTAGCCCATTTTGTTAAAGATAGTTCAAAGATTAGAAAAAAAAGTTGCTAAGTCTATTTTACATCAAAATAGCTGGGCTAAAGAATTATAGAATATTTGAGAAAACAAATTACTAAAATTACTAAAATTCAATGACCATTCTGTGTTTGATATTAAGTTAACATGAGGAATTAAGTAAGGGCTTATCATTGACATTAAGAAATGGGAAATAACATGAGAAAAACGTTGGTTAATTCAGCAAAAATCCCTCAATTGAAGTAAACTAATTAAAATAGATCACTAATTTGAAGAGAAAGTTTCTTTAATGCATATGCAAGTTAATGCTCAGCATTCATTTTTCTTCCTCATAGATCTATATAAAAATTCGATGAGAACAAATTATGATGTCAATTCATAATTTGGCTGCTCGCTATTCTACTACACATACTCTTAAAAGTTCCCTTTGAAACCGACTCACCTTATGCCAACACAGCTATACATGGGCCTCCTCCATACCAATTTATTTAAAGCCTCCTTCTTTACAACCCCCTCCTTAAACACATTTCCCTTCCGTCTTTCCTTGTGACATCTCCCTTCGGTGACAACCTCCTTTTGTTTTGCCCTAGACAACCTCCTTTTGTCTTGCCCTAGATGGTTGGGTGACAAGGACGATCTTTGAATTTCTCTTTTTCTTTGTCCGCCATATGTATCATAGTCATTTCAAGCTTTCTCTTATTATAGCCCTACAAAGTGAAGTGGAACCAAATTTTCGAACAGCTACCGTCAGTTAGATTGGTACCTAAAATAATCTATAAGTTTTATCTCTAGTAAGCATCTAGCAGATCTCCTGCGTCTTTTGGAGTTTCAATTTTGCAGAGTCATATTTGACAATTACCATCATTATAGCTTCTAATATTCTATTATTGGTTCGCAGACTTACCCTCCTATCGTGACCGTATCGGACCAATAGTCCTAGGACATCGAGAGAGGGCTCATTTGTACATTAATTAAAAGTTCTATTGCTCTTTTTAAGGGACCAAAAAGATTGGAGCGCAACTATCGCAGCCTCCCAAATCCCATTTCCCCCAAAATACTTGAATCAAAATTTTTGCTATAAAAATGAAGTCTTAATTCATGGATAATATGGCAAGAAGAATCTATAGTCATACCCGCGTCTTCTTAGCATTCTTATTTCCTCTCTTTTCCTTTTTATTCTTTCTTATTATCTCTTTTTCCTTATTTTCCTTTGCTATTCCTTCTTTCCTTCCTTATTGCAAGATTAATTAATTTATTAATTTACTTCCTTATTGTCTCTCCTTTCCTTGAAAGAAAACGGGAAAAGATTATCCTTGTAAATTTGAATCTCTTCAAGTTTCAAATAAATCATGCTTGCAGGGATAGCTGAAACCTAGTAAAGTAAGAAATATAAAAGGTTGTTGTAAATAAGCTTGTTGTATTTTTTAGTAATATATGCCTTATTAATGATAATGCCCGAGAATAAAAGATACTTATTACTGTTATCTTATTACTGTTACTTATTACTTATTACTGTGTTACACTCAATAAAATATTTTTTTTTACTTTTATAACTAATAAATCAAATAATATTAACATTTTGATTGCTAAATATTAGTATATGTATATTAACTGACAATACATATTCATTTTTATTTTTTTCAGTAAAGATATGTTATGGCCTTGGGAAGGCTATGGGGTTTTGAGCCCTACTCATGTTAATTCTGCTCATTTTGAGTTTGACTCGGTTATTTATTGTAATTTCTGTTCGTTTTGGGTTTCATTTATTTATCGATGCTAATTTTTGGTAGTTTCACGCTTGGTAGATTATTTTATTTTATTTTTGTTTATTTTTGGTTTAATGAAGTTCTTCTCTATTCTTTGAGAAACTTATTTCATGGAAAAAGTTTTTTTAATTAATTTCCGTTCGTTTTATATTCACATAGTCTTTTCAGGGAAAAAGAAAATAATACTTTAAATCTTTTCGTTTTTTTAAGATTTTATAGTTTGGCCTGCTATTTGTATGCTGGAGAAAAACATTCAGCAATTTTTAACAACATACACCCTTTTAAAAATCCGGACACAAATAGTAGTGTTTAATTTAGTTTCATACCTCCTCTAGTTGACCTGAAATAGATAACTTGATACCATTCGCAAAAAAAATCTGTTTCCTTTCTTTGATAGCTTGGATACACTTATGGCTATTTTGATTTGGTTAAATTTTAAGAGCAGAAGTAGCCCCGAAAGTTTGAACATAATGCCCTCAGTCGTTCTTTGGATACTGCTGAGATGCCTTATTGGGAATTAGCATTAACACAGTGCAATTTGATTTAATCTTAAGGCAAAATTTAGTTTTTTAAACATAATGGGCAAATGGTAGGGTTGGTGTGGGAGGGGGATTGGTTTTCCTCCAATCACTTTCGACTATTAAAAAGGGCATTAGCCCTTTCTATTTTCAATCGAATGAGCCCTTTTTGAAGTTCCTACGACAAATCTTTCGATACGAAGTGCCCTGGTATAAAAAAAAATAAATAATAATACATTGTACCCACATCGATCTTTACTATAATAATTACAAGCTTTCCAATCACTTTCGACTATTAAAAAGGGCACTGGCCTTTTCAATTTCCAATCGAATGAGCCCTTTTGAAGTTTCTATGACTACGCTTTCAATAAAAAACCTTATAAGCTCCCAAGGCATAACTTACAACCCTTACCCTGAGGACTGGGGGGGGGGGGTGTCATCCTCAAAGACCTAATTTCCAAATGTTTCAACCACGCTGAACAAAATTGCTATCTCAAAATTTCGATTGGATGTGTTTTGGGGAAATGGTGGGCGTGAGAGGGGGGTTAATTGCCCTCCAATCACTTCCGACTATTAAAAAGGGCACTAGCCCTTTCAATTTCCTATTGAATGAGCCCTTTTTGAAGTTTCTACGACAACGCTTTCTATAAAAAAAACATTTATGCCCCAGGGTATAACTTACATCCCTTGCCCTGAGGGCTGTGAGGGGGTTGTCATACTCAAAGACATAATTTCCGGACCTTCCAACTAAGTTGAACAAAAAGGCTATCACTTTCGACTTTTGAAAAGGGCACTAGCCGTTTCAATTTCCAATCGAATGATTCCTTTTTGAAGTTTCAACAATAACTCAATTATTATATTTATAGTTTAATAATAAATTGCTCCATACTTACCGAAAAAAACCATGTCCTAAATTAGAAAAAAATCCCAATATGCTTATAATCCTACAAAAATCATGTGAATCGTGTTGTCTAAACCTAGAATTAAATTTAAAGCTGACACAAAACAAAATGAAGGAAAATAATAATGTTCCTGTGTTTTAACTGTTATATAATTCTCCTGGTTAAAATTTTAAATATTATTTTCTATTATTTCTATGAACTGAAACAGATTTTCAAAGCATAAATCCCAATCATCCAATGATTCTCGATATAATTTATTTTTTATTACTACTTTTAGCTGTTTTATTGTCGTTTATCTAATTTTATTTCCTTTTTAGAACTAATGAAGTCAACTATCTGCAGCATTGGTGATGAAACTCCTATCCAGTGTGACATGTGTAAGAAAACTTTTACTCGGTTGCAACATTTGACAAGACATAAACGAGTGCATACAGGTGAAAGACCTTTACAGGTAAGAAAAAAGACCTGAAAAACCCTTCCATAAGAAAAAACTTTTGCTCGGTTGTGACATATGTACAAAAAAACTTTTACTCAGTGTTAGAAAACTTTTTGACTACACATAAACGAGTGCATACAGGTGAAAAACCCTTCCAGTGTGATATATGTAAGAAAAGGTTTTGCTCATAAAACGAGTTGCATTCAGCGTGAAAAACCCAGTCGGCACATTCGGGTCGGAAAAACACATTTGACTAAACATAAACGAGTGCATACTGGTGACAAACAAAAACGAGTACAAAAAACCCTTCCAGTGTGACATATGTAAGAAAACTTTTACTCGGTTGCAACATTTGACAAGACATAAACGAGTGCTTTTGCTTTTTCAGTGTGACAGAAACCTTTTTGATCAGTAGGACATTTAAACGAGTGCATACAGGTGAAAAACCCTTTCAGTGTAACATATGTAAGAAAACTTTTGCTGATTCGTCAACTTTGGCTAAACATAAACGAGTGCATTCAGGTGAAAAACCCTTCCAGTGTACTACATGTAAAAAAACTTTTGCTCGGTCGGAACATTTGACAGAACATAAACGAGTACATACAGGTGAAAAAACCCTTTCAGTGTAAAATATGTAAGAAAACCTTTGCTCAGGCTGGACATTTGATTAGTCATAAACGAGTGCACACAAGTGAAAAATGTTTTTTAGTTTTAATATATATGAGAAAAGATTTTCTGAATCAAGCTCTTTGAATAAGCTCCAATGAGGGTTTAAAGGAGAAAAACCCTTTAGATTGTATGTATATAAGGAAACATTTCTGATCTGAGCCACTTAAGTGCTAATTCCACCATGCATATATATGAAAGTGTTCTAAATCCAAGTCACAACTTTAGCGATGAAGCATCTTTTACTTCTAGAGGCCAAGGACATTCTTTCCAGGGGTGTTGAACTTAATATAAGAATGTGAACTCAAATTCATCAAGAAAATAAAACAGAAAGTAATTAAAATCATTTAAGATTACATTTAAGTAAAACCACAAATATGTTAATGTTTTTTTTTTATTTTAAGTATTCTGCCAGTAACTTTAAGTGCCCATTATACTTTAGCGGAAAACAAAATTGTAATAACCAGTCGGAGAATATTGTTTTCATTACAGACGAAGCCTTGGGCCAAACTACTATTTGTAGATTAATTCTTATATGCTACACCGGGAAGTGAGAGCCTAGACCTGTCATTTGTTTGTGCTTGTATGTATATTTTCAATATTGTAGACATACCTCTGAAGTTTCTAGCTATATATTAATCTTTAAGCATAAATTTATATAATTTTAAAATGTTTTTTTTTTGAAAAATCGTGATAATTTCAATCAGAATCTAGGCATTTACTTTGGTGAAACGGAATAAAAACCTAGTCAGTTATATCACTGTCTTCAGAAACAGAAAGAAAGTTGTAAATATGAAACGGTTGACTTTATAGATGTTCCATTGGGAAACAGCAAAAATCATCGACAAAGACATTGTACACTCATCATCAAGCATAAGAAGTTTTAATAAATGTTTTAGTACCAATAACGAAATTAATACTGGCTGCATATCAGGCGCTGTAAAAAAAAAAAATCCCTCGAAAATTTTTTTTAGTTTGGACAGAATATTTGGCCAAAAAGTACTATTATGTTTGACTCAGCTGTCGAAATACTAACCGAGTTGACAGGTCATTTGCTACTTAAAATTCTTGTATGGTAAACTTTACATCATTTTACAGAGATTTGTTTTTTATCATTGATAAAATGGCAATTTTCCTTCTTTCAAATAAAGTTGTTCTTAAATTACGACTCCATAGTTGGTTGCTGTTTTTTTTTTTCACCCGAAACACTAGCCCTGATTTGCAAGAATTGTTATGACTGTCAGGGTATTTACCCTCCCTTCTCCTTAACAAATGTGAAAAATACAAACAGTGACCAGTAAATTCTTTTTTGAAGATTACGAATAACAAGATAAAAAATAAAAGGCTATAAGGCAAGTTAGAAAACCACCCCGCTCCCTCCCCTTATTTAGCCCTTCGACAAGTGGTTTGTTTTATATAGCCTATATTTGTTTTCTGTAGTCAAATTTTCTATGCCCTAAAAAATATAAACAAGTTCAGATAGTTTATTTTTTGTGTTTTTAACAAGTAGGTTTACGCTGTTGTAACTTTTAGAGGGGTACATAACAGAAGGAGTGTCCTAGTTGAAAAGTTTGGCGAAATAAATGGATTCTGTTGAGTTTGACAGCGCCAGAGTTTTAAATTTATTTTTGGGAAGATTAATTGGCTTAAACTTTGAAACAATGAGAACAAGAAAATACGATAGCCAAAATTTCCTTGAGAACGACAAAAAATACGGTAACCAAAATTTACTTGCCAGTTATTTTGGTGGATGGACTGAAAACGTGAAAATTAGAATAGCAAAGGCATTTGGTATCTTTTCGGAGTTGAAAAGACATATGAAACGTTGATTAAAACGCATGGCTATGAAGCGACACCTGTGAACTATAAAACGTTGATTTTTAGGAAGCTTTTGGCTAACATATTGTGAGTTTTCGAGAAGAATGGTCTTGGGATGGACGTGCTCGTTTGACAGACTACATCTAATTTTCTTGTGTGATCATCATAACTATATTCATCGTCTGTGTAATGAATTTATATTTGTAAAGCTTAATTTTGCAATAATTTTTTGACAGTAGGTTTAAAGTGGAAAACCGTCAAGCGTTTTGTTTTTAAAATTTAAAAGCTATTGAGTGCTTGCTTTTCTTTATGATTGTAATTCAGAAAACGGTCCTTAATAACTGAACCCTTTTCTATAAATATACCAAAGAAATCGAACCTTTATATACTGCAGCCTTTCCCATATAAAAGAAGATGCATGAACAAAGTTTCATAAAGCTTTCTAGTTATGCGTATTTTAACATACAAGTGAAGCAGAAGTCGAAGAATAGACTGCATTTAGATAGGAAATTCTTGAATTTTTTCTTGCATAAACGGTTTATAAAAACAGAGATGCTGGTAGGGGAACAAAATCTTTAAATTGGCTTTGTTGAATTTTTTTTTTTGAATTAGGCTTTGTTGAAAATTTTGAATTTTTTTTTTTTGAAATTTTTTGAACAAAAAAAGTTGTTTTGTTCTTGAAATTTTTCGTCGTGTTTTGTTCAAACAAAAAAAAAATTTTGTTCATGTAAATTATGTATAAACATCCTTTGAATTAGGTATAAACATCCTAAACATAGCCAAGCAGTCGGCAATTGAAAAACAGTTTAAATATACGCAAAAAGATCAAATAGCGAACTGGTTGGTTGACATAGAAGTTGACAGAACTTGCTTTGGGGGGGGAAAACGGCGTGGATTGGCGTCTGAGATTGGACAAATCTTTAAAAATGCAATAAAAAGGGTTTAATATTTGGGAAATGCCATAAGTAACTAAATGAAAAAAAGAAATACTTCAAAATTATATATTGATCCTCCTTTTTTCCCCTTCACGAATTCATTATGCGGAGAGGCTGCCAGGCTCTATAGAAAATTTATCCTTTTTTGGAATATTCTAAATTTTTCCTTGGTTCGAAATACCAAAAAGTTTTTTTTTAATTTTCTATTATTTTTTTATGATGAGTCGGGGAAATGGAATATATTGTTTTCCGCTCACCATCACAGGGTCGCATTTAGACCATGAGCATAGGCGGTATCTTGTCTAGGGTGGATTCGGCTGATTGTGTGACGGATGAGGGAGAGCTCAGGTTATATCGACAGTTCACGAAACTTGATGTCGCCGCCAAGTTCTTACCTATTAAATTCTGTATTGGTTAAATCATTAATTAACTACAGGATTAATGTTCTTGTATATCTTCAATTTCTCTCTGAATTCAACCCATTTTTCAAGGGTTATTGGTTTGATACAATTATCTCTTGGAAGGAAAAAAAATTAAGAAATAAACACATAGTTGTGTTCTTTCTTCTAAAAAAAAGCAAAATTTGAAATTTTTCACGATAATAGATTGAATCCTTTGTAACCGGAATCTTCGATTTACTTAATTTAATGACGTTATGCGGTAAGACAAGGAAAGATAATACTTTCAAAAGAAAGCCGAAAGAAGGTTTTTTATTTACTGTTAGTGTTATAGCGGTGTAAAATGTTTGCTTTCTACTCATATATAAACATTATGCTGAAAAAAGTACCAAAGATGTTAGGTTTGAAATATATAATGAAATTCATTGTATAACATTCTAAATGCTATTAAAAAATATACTGAAAATATCATCGTTTAAAGACGTTCATAAATTAAGAAAAAAAACTTTGTCAACTGAGATTAGGGGCAACATAAAAAAAAACTAATGATAACAGAAATGGTTTCATATGTGCAGTGGATTGGTCTTGTTGCACTTCATATTTCCTTAAGCTAAAGTTTGACTGTTTCCCGAATTCTTTGAGAATTATTTTTCTGCTAATACTGTTCTTATGATCATTTCAAAAACCGAAAAATATGATTTTGAGCAACCTCCCTTGTAAAACTACTGTTGAAACGAAAGAGTCAGTGTATTGGAACAAGAATTTGTTTTGTTGATTAGAAAATATTAGTGTAACGAATAACAGGTTAACGATGGGCCAGTCCCTCTCATATATGAAACAAGTACCAGGTCCCTGTGGCGAAACCACAGGGCCCCGGCACGCGGCAAGTTTTATATATTGATTTTCATTGTCGCTTGTCTTTAACCAGAGGCAATTTTACCCTTTTCCTGGTGCAATGACGTCACGAAAGCTTTGGTACGGTCACCCTTGGAAGAATTCTTTCTTAAAGTTGTGACCTATTTAAAGCGATTTTGGAAGCTAGAAATATCAATTAGGCAGTTTTAAGAAGAAAAACAATAGACCGATTTCGAGACCAGGCCCCGTAATGGCTACGCGACAGGCTTGTCTATATTGATTCTCATTGTCACTTATCTGGTAACTGCACACAATGTGATCCTCTTCTTGATTCCATGGCATCACCATAGGTTCGTACAATTACCATGGGGAAAATACAAATACTTTTAGATCGCCTTAGTAGTCATAAATGTCAATACGCCAGTTTAAAAAAAAAAAGATTTCAAAGCCAGGCCCCGGCACTCTGCGTGTGGTAGGTTCAATTGTCCACTAGTCATTATGAAACTACTTAAAACTCCTTTTGCAAATAGACTAACTACTCTTGGTATTTTATGCTTAGTGCTCCTTCTGTAATGTCGCATGCGTCATAAATGTAAAAACGATGCTTTCACACCTGGAGGGGGGGGGGCGGAAATTACATAATTTATTCTGTTGTAATGTACTTATAAATATGACGTCAATCATGATCCTTCTGGTCAATCATTTTTCTTGTGTAATTTTGTCTGCATCATAGACACTGAAAACGATACAACCACTACTGAGGCAAATATGACGTATATATGCTTTTCAAATGTATTCATAAATGTTAGGTCACTGACATTTATCCTATTTTCAAAAATTAAGGCTCTTAACGAATCTTCTCAAATTTCTGTCCTACATAGATCTTTTTTTGTCAGAAAATCCCAGGTGGCCAATTTTCCTGAAAAAAAAATATGAAGCCATTTTTGAGAAAAAATAAATACTTACATAAATATTGACGGTTTAAAGAGATAGTATTTCAGTTGGATTGAAGTTTTAATTTTACTCTTTATTTTAGTTGAAAAGACTTAATTAAAAAAAATCAGATTTTTTTATTCAGATTTAGTTAGTTTAAAAAAAGAGCCAGAAGTTTCAATTTCCGATCGAATGAGCCCCCTCCAAAATTAATACGACCACCCCTTCCACATAACCTAATATTCTAATAATGGGCAACTTATATAAGTGAAAATCCTTGCCCCGAGGGCTAGGGAAGATTTCTCAAACCCTAAGTTATAGTATTTTAAACAAAATGGCTATTTTAAATTTTGATAAGATTTCCATTTCAAGAAAAAAGGCAGAGGGGAGGTTGTTACTTTTTGATCACTTTCGATTCTTAAGAACTTACGTAAGTTACAATTCTGGTCCCGGGTGCTATGAAGGATTTCTCAACCCCTAATTTATAGTAATTTGAATTTTGGACTAGTTTGAACAACATGGCTATCTCAAAATTTCTATAAGATATATTTGGGAAAAAAGGTGTGAGGGGGATAGATACCCTCCGATCACTTTTGATGACTTAAAAAGGTAACAATAACTTTGAATTTCCAATCAAACGAGCTATCTCTGAAGTTTATGCGACCACCCCTTACATATAACCTTATATACCCTCGGGGCATACCTTGCAACACTTACCCCGGGGTTTGGGTGGATCTGTCAAAATGGCTTTCTCAAATTTTTATCAGATGGGTTTTGGGAAAAAAGGGCTTGGAGGGTCTAGTTGCCCTTGGATTGTGTCGACACCGGTGTTTTATTTATCTCACGTTTGAACTATTTTAAAAAGAGCTACCTCGAAATTTGTAAGGGCTATTTATGCCCCCAGAGCATATCTTAAAACGCCTGCCCCCGGGCCCTTGGGGGTTATGTCCCCACCGGAGTTTTTCTTGTCAGACCTTTGAACTATTTTAAAAAGAATGGCTATCTCAAAATTTGTATCGGATGGTTTTGGGGAGAAAAAGACGTGGGGGAAGGCTAGTTGTCCTCCGATCTCTTTTGACTCTTAAAAAATGAACTAGAACTTTCAATTTTCATTCAAATGAGCCCTTTGTAAAGTATATACAAGTATCCCTTCCATAAGAACCATATATGCCCCCAGAAAAAAACTTTCAACGCCCCAGGCCCCAAAGTTTTCGTTTTATTTTTTTTGAACTGTTTGTAACAAAATAATTATCTCCAAATGTTTATCGGATGGTTTGGGGAAAAAAGGCGGGGGGGGGGGGGCTAGTTGCCATCGGATCTCTTGACTCTTAAAAAGTGAACTAGAAATATCGATTTCCTATCAAATGAGCCCTCTCTGAAGTCTATACGAGCATCCTTTCCATAGGAACCATATATGCCCCCAGGGCATAACTTAGAACGCCTGCTCCCGAGCCCTGGGGTGTTGTTTTGACACCGGAGTTTTTTTTTTATTCTACCTTTAAACTATTTTTAACAAAATGGTTATCTCAAATTATTTATCTGATGCATTAGGGGGAAAGGGGCGTGAGGGGGGAGGGCTAGTTGCCCGCCGATCTCTTTCGACTCTTGAAAACTGAACTAGATATGTCAATTTCCAATCAAATGAGCCCTCTCTGAATTTTTTACGAGCATCCCTTCCATAACAACCATATATGGCCCCAGGGCATGACATACAACGCCTGCCCTTGGGCCCTGAGGGATTCTGTTGACCTTGGAGTTTTTGTTCTATGACCTTTGAACTAATTTTAGAAAAATGACTATTTCAGAGTTCTTATCGGATGGGCTTTAGGAAAATAGGGCGTGGAGGGGGGGGGGGCTGGTTGTCCTATGATCTCTTTTGACTCTTACAAAGTGAAGTAGAACTTTCAATTTCCAATCAAATGAGCCTTCTCGGAAGTTTATACGAGGATCTCTTCCATAAGAACCATATATACCCCCAGAGCATAACTTACAACGCCTGCCCCCGGGCCCTGGGGGGTTGAGGCGACACAGGAGCTTTTTTATCTGACGGTTGAACTATTTTTAAAACAAAATGGCTATCTTAAAATTTTTGTCGGATGGGTTTGGGGAAAAAAGAGTTTGGGGGGGGGGGCTAGTTATCCTCGGATCTCTTTTGACTCTTTTAAAAAAGGGAACTAGAATTTTTGAATTTCCAATCAAATGAGTCCTCTTTGAAATTTATACGAACATCCCTTTCATAAGAATCATATATGCCCCCAGAACATAACTTACAACGCCTGCCCTCGGGCCCTGGGGGGTTGTGTTGACACCGAGGTTTGGTATCTAATTTTTGATCTATTTTAAAAAAAAGGATCATCTCAAAATTTGTCTCGGATGGGTTTGGGAAAAAAGTACACGGTGGGGGGGGAGGGGGGGGGGGGTAGTTGCCCTCCTATCTCTTTGACTCTTAATAAGTTAATTAAAACTTTCAATTTCCAATCAAATGAGCCCTCTATGAAGTTTAAACAAGTATCCCTTCTATATAAACCATATATGCTCCCAGGACATAACTTAGAACGCCTGCCCCCGGATCCTGGAGGTTGTATCGACACCGGAATTTTTCTTAGGTCCTCTTTCATTAGCTGAAATCTTTTATATTTCAAACTCGAGAAACGTTGGAAAACCTGTTTTTCAACGGGATGATACAAGACTCCGCCGTAGAGAAATGCAATGTATAGCGTGGTTTTAATTGCGTAAACGATATTTAAAGTGTTTTTTTTTGGGGGGGGGGGAAAGAGGTACATAGGTTAGGGTAGGTTAGGTTACGTACTTAATATATGCTATTCTTTGCCCTCCCCCCCCCCCCATAATGTGTAAATATATAGCCCAAATTTGTTTCTAAACTATTATTAAATAAAAAAACAAGTTTTTTTAACTGAAAGTAAGGAGCGACATTAAAACTTAAAACGAACAGAAATTATTCCGTATATGAAAGGGGCTGTCCCCTCCTCAACGCCTCGCTCTTTACGCTAAAGTTTTTTATTGTTTAAAAAAATAGAGTTGTGAGAAAGTCAAACTTTAGCGTAAAGAGCAAGGCGTTGAGGAGGGGACAGCCCCTTTCATATACGGAATAATTTCTGTTCGTTTTAAGTTTTAATGTCACTCCTTACTTTCAGTTAAAAAAAATTGTTTTTTTTATTATTTAATTTTTGAAACACTTTTGAATAAATGCAGATTTTAATCTTGGCTCACAGTACATGAATAATTAAAACAAAATTTTCATATTAATTTACTTTTATTTGCTTAAATGGCTTTCTCGAAACTTGTTTCATTTTATTTATTTACGTTTTTATTAGTAATAAATATACGTAACTTACGAATTAACTTACGTAACTAACTTCTATATTCATAAATTTTTAATACATACATTAGGGGGTTCACCCCCTAGTCAATACCTTGCTCTTGAAGCGAAAGTTCAAATTTTGTTCCAATTCTTTAAAAATGACCGCTTAATAACAAAGGCCGTTAATTAGAATAGATAGCTCTTATGAAAGTACTAAAAATCTCTGGCTTAAAGAGTGAGGTATTGACTAGGGGGTTAACCCAATCATATATGTAATATTTTCTGTTCGTTTAAAGTTTTGATGTTGCTGCTGTTGCAGTTGAAAAACTTTTTTTTTTATATTTAATTTCTGATCTTTTTTAAGTAATGCTGGGATGTCCGGCGTCCCCTTCATAGCAATGTCCCTTCCCCCATGAAAACTTCCTTCATGGAAAGATCTCCTACATAACCTCCGACCTCAGGCACGTACGCAGGAATTTGTTTCGGGGGGGGGGGGCCAATTTGTTTCGAGGGGGCCAAATTCTTCAAACCCATTATTCTGTGAGAAAAATCAGAAAATTATGGGAAAATGAAAAAAATCGTAAGATTTCGGAGGGGGGGGGGGGGGTTCCAGAGGCCCCCCCTGCGTAAGTCTTTGCCCGACCCCCCCCCCCCCCACTACCAGGAAAAATCTCCCCTGAAAACGTCTGTACTGTTTACTTCCCAATAACCAATGCTATATGTTAACTTTGGGTAAAGTTCATAACTTTCAGCCCTCCTCCCGGGAAGTTCGGGGGATTTAGTCATCCTAAAAGACATACTTATAATATTTTCGAACATACTGAACAAAATGACTATCTCAAAATTTTGATCAGGTGACTTTGGGAAAACAATGAGCGTGGGAGGGGACCTAGTTGCCTTCCATTTTTTTTGGTCACTTAAAAAGGGCACTAGAAATTTTAATTTCCATACCAATGAGCCCTCCCACCATATTCTAGGACCACTGGGTCGATACGATTACCTCTGGGAAAAAAAAATAAAAATAAACACGCACCCGTGATCTTTCTTCTGGCAAAAAAATGAAAAATTCCACATTTTTTGTAGATAGGAGCTTGAAACCTCTACAGTAGGGTTATCTAATACGCGGAATATGATGGTGTGATTTTCATTTAGGTTCTTCTATATCTTTTAGGGGTCTTTCCCCCTTTTTTCGAAAATCAGCCAAATTTCTCAGGCGCGTAAATTTGATGGGTAGGATTAAACTTGATGAAACTTATATATTTGAAATCAGCAATAAAATTTTATTCTTTTGATGCATCTATTTGTATCAAAATACCGTTTTTCTAGAGTTTCGGTTACCATTGAGCTGGGTCCCAATAACCAATACTATATGTTAACATTGGGTAAAGTTCATAAACTTTTGATGAGTAGGATTAAACTAGATGAAAACTTATATATTTGAAATCAACATTAAAATTCAATTCTTTTGATGTATCTCTTTGTATCCAAATACCGTTTTCTAGAGTTTCGGTTACCACTGAGCCGGGTCCCAATAACCAATAACATATGTTAACATTGGGTAAAGTTCATAACTTTCAGCCTTCCTCCTGGGCTTGGAGGGATTAAGTCATCCTAAAAGACATATTTAAAATATTTTTGACTCATGCTGAACAAAAATGGCTATCTCAAAATTTTGATCAGATGACTTTGAGGAAAAAATGAGCGTGGAGGGGGCCTAGTTGCCCTCCATTTTTTGGGTCACTTAAAATAGGGCACTAGAACTTTTAAAAAAAAAAAAAAAAAAAAAAAAAAAAAAAACGCATCCGTGATCTTTCTTCTGGCAAAAAATGGAAAATTCCACATTTTTGTAGATAGGAGCTTGAAACCTCTACATTAGGGTTCTCTGATACGCTGAATATGATGGTGTGATTTTCATTAAGGTTCTATAGCTTTTAGGGGTCTTTCCCCTTTTTTCGAAAATCAGCCAAATTTTCTCAGGCGCGTAACGTAAAATTAAATTGATTAAACTTGATCAGAATTAAAATCTGATTCTTTTGATGTATTTATTGGTATCAAAATTCCGTTTTTTAGAGTTTCGGTTACCATTGAGCCGGGTCACTCCTTACTTACAGTTCGTTACCACGAACTGTTTGATTATACGGCCCTTCTGTTTCAGTAGCTGTTCTTAAAAAATGGGACAAACAGTAGAAATATAACAGAAACAGCAAGGTATTGAAGAGGAGGCAACCCTTCATATACGGAATAATTTTTGTTCGTTCGGTTTTATATACGTATATGAGGGGGTTCGCCCCCCGGTCTCTTTACGCTAAAATCACAAAGCCGTGTTTAATTATAATAAATAGCTCTTTTAAAAAGTACTAAGAAAAACTTTAGTGTAAAGAACGAGGTATTGACGACAGGGTGAACCCCCTAATATATGTAATAATTTCTGTTAGTAAAGCTTTTCATGTGGGGGGGGGGGGGGGAAAATCCCCCCCCCCCCCCCCGCTACCAGAAAAAATCCCCCCGGAAAATATCTGTATAATTCGCAATAACCTATACTATATGTAAAACAATGGGCAAAGTTCGAAACTTGCAGCCGTTCCACTGGGACTGTGGGGGGGGGGGGGGGGGGGGGGGGTTAAGTCATCCTTAGAGACATAGTTTTTACATTTTTAGAGTAGGCTGAAATCCAAATAGCTATCTCAAAAATTTCAATCAAGTGACTTTGGTAAAAAAAAAAGAGTGTGGGGAGGGGGTCTAGCTACCTTCCAGTTTTTTTTGTCATTTAAAAAGGGCACTAGAATTCTTAATTTTCGTTTGGATGAGCCCTCTCACAATATTCTATGACCACTGGGTTGAAACGATCACCCCTTATTAAAAAAAACACACGCATCGTGATCTTTCTTCGAGCAAAAAATGCAAATTCCACCTTTTTGAAGATAGGAGCGTGAAACTTCTTTGATAGGGTTCTCTGATAAGCTGAATGTGATGGTGTAATTTTCGTTAAAGTTAATTAAAAATTCAAAACTCCACATTTTTGTAGATAGGAGTTTGAAGCTTCTTTAATAATGTTCGTTGATAAGCTGAATCTGATGGTGTGAATTTCGTTAAAGTTAATTTAAAAAGTTTGCAATTAAAACAAAATTTTATTGTTTAAAAAAAATTAAGTTGTGAGAAAGTCAAACTTTAGCGTAAAGAGCAAGGCGTTGAGGAGGGTACAGCCCCTTTCATATTCGGAATAATTTCTGTTAGTTTTAAGTTTTAACGTCGTTCCTTACTTTCAGTTAATTTTTTTTTTTTTATTTCATCTGTGAACGTTTTTTAAATTAATGCAGGTTTTGATTTTGGCTCACCGTGTATGAATAATTAAAAACGAAATTTGCATATTAATTTTACTTTTATTTGGTTAAGTGGCTTTTCTCGAAACTTGTTGAATTTTATTTACGAACGTTTTTATTAGTCTGAATAGGTGTGTGGCGTAATGTGGGAGAACAATGTAGGAACATCCTGAAACGCCACACGTGCTTCACAGCTCTGCCACACTTGACACAATTTACGCCACGCTTGGCACATTTCCATCATGTGGTACCTGGTTTGCGTGATTTCTGAAAGTAGGCACCACCTCGCTATCTTCTACGGTAATCCAGAGGTTTTGCCCCCTAGTCAATACCTTGCTCTTTAAGCTAAAGTTCGAATTTTGTTCCAATTCTTTAAAAAATGACCCCTTAATCACAAAGGCCGTTAATTAGAATAAATAGGTCTTATGGAAGTACTAAAAAATCTTTGGCTTAAAGAGCGAGGCATTGACGAGAGTAGTAACCAAGGTACTATTTCTATGGAAGCTATAGCAAATACCCTGTTATTCTATGGCAGCTATAGCAATTTGAAATATCATATGGAATTCTATGGAAGCTCTACACCTTTTCAAAGAGAGTCAGTACTCCCTTATCATATGGAATTTGGGTGAAGCTATATACTTTGCTTACGCCCCCGTACAAAACAGGTTTTTTCTGGTAATTCTATTCTACTGGTCGTTAAGCGATTCTTTCTTTGCCAAGAGATTTACGTAATTAATTAAACCTGTATTATAAAACCAGCGTGCGTTGTCTTGTTTCGAGTTTTTTAACGGACAAGTTTTTTGATAACTTGATAGGTGATTAGGATTTGAATAAAAGGAATTTTTTCTGACGTAGATTTTAGTTCATGATACATGTCTTTTTAGCATTTTTTTGCAAACAAAAGGAGTAATTAGTGATTGGAAATTTTTTTAATGCTTTTACAATCGGAATGTTTGATTAACCTTTGCGAAAAAAAAGGGTAATGGGATTTGCGAATTGGAGGAGATGTCGCGGCAAAAAAAGGGGTAATTAGTGATTGGAAAAATTTATTAATGCTTTTACAATCGGAAAAAACAAATAAGTGTTTGATTAACCTTTGCAAAAAAAAAAGGGTAATGGGATTTGCGAATTGGAGGAGATGCCGTAATTATGTACTGTATAATACACAAAAGTGATGTTTTGGAGCGTATTGCAATTAACGAGAAATGACTGAAAAGTGTTTTGAGGGAGATAGGTTGCATGAAGTGAGTTGCATCAGAGTTCAGTCAAGGTTAGTTTAATAAACGGAGGTTTAGTTAAAAAGGGTTGAGTTTGCATGGGAGTTCAGCAGCACGAGGGTTCAGTTGCAGAGTGTTCAGTGTAAAGGGTTTTAATGGTTTTATACAGGGGTTCACTTACACCTTTCAGTTGAAACGAGGGGGGGGATTTGCGATTTGGAGGAGATGGGATGATAGTGTACTGTATAATACACAAGTGATGTTTTGGAGCGTATTGTCAATTTAACGAGAAATGACTGAAAAGTGTTTTGAGGGAGATGGGTTGCATGTAGGGTTGAGTTGCACTTGAGAGTTCAGTTTAAAGGGGAGTACAGTTACACGGGGAGGTTTAGTCAAATGGGGTTGGAGTTTTGCATGGGAGTTCAGTAGCACGAGGGTTCAGTATGTACAGGGTTTGATGTTATACAGGGGTTCACCTTACACTTGGAGGGATTCAGTTGAACGAGGGGGGGATTTGCTATTTGAGAGAGATGGGATTTGGAGGAGACGTGATGCTATTGTGTTACTGTATAATATTTTCACAAAGTGATGTGTTGGGCCGTATATGTCAATTTAACGAGTTAAATGACTGAAAAGGTTTTGAGGGCGATGGGTTTCATGGAGGTTGAGTTGCTTGAGAGTTCAGTAAAGGGGAGTACAGTTACACGGAGGTTAGTGCAGTAAATGGGGTGAGTTGCATGGGAGTTCAGTAGCACCAGGGCTCAGTGCATGGGCTTCAGTTGTACAGGGTTTTGGGTTATACAGGGGTTTCACTTACATGGAGCGATTCAGTTGGGAAATAGGGGGGGGGATTGCGATTTGGAGGAGATGGGGTATGATAGTGTACTGTATAATACAAAAGTGATTTTTGGAGCAGTATTGATTCACTTTAACGAGAAATGACTGAAAAAGTGTTTTGAGGGAGATGGGTTGCATGGAGGGTTTAGTTGCTTGAGACTTTTCAGTTAAAAGGGGGAGTACATTACACGGAGAGTTTAGTAGTAAATGGGGTTGAGTTGGCATGGGAGTCAGTAAACGAGGGAATACAGTTGCCATGGGGTTCTAGTATCTAATAAAGGGCTTTTGCATAAGTTGCAGGGTGTTTGTTTTACAGGGTTTTGGTTATACAGGGGTTCACTAAATGGAGCGATTCAGTTGAACTGAACGAGGGGAGGAAGGGGGGGATTGTCGATTTGGAGGAGATGGGATGATAGTGTACTGTATAATACACAAGTGATGTTTGGAGCGTATTGTCAATTTTTTAACGAGAAATGACTGAAAAGTGTTTTAGGAGATGGGTTTGCATGGAGGGTTGAGTTGCATGAGAGTTCAGTTAAAGGGGGGTTACAGTTACACGGAGGTTAGTTAAAATAGGGGTCAAGTTTGCATGGGGGTTCAGTAGCACGAAAATTCAGTTGCCTGGGAGTTCAAAAGCCTTGGATATCAGTTACATGGGGGGGTACAGGGATATCCTGTTATTCTAACTTGTAAAATGACTCAACTAGGCTTAAATCTCGTTTTATATCTAAAACTGGTTAAAACTGAAAAAAAATAAATAATATAGACATATAACAATTGTGAAAAAAAGACATAAATTTCTCCGTATAAGTTCTTCTTGCAAAAGGGATCAGTCCCAAGCACGAGGATTGCAGTTGCATGGAAGTTCAGTTGTAAAGGGTTTCTGGAGTTATACAAGTTATTGCGGTAAATTTTCTATTCGGAGGGACTTCAGTTGAAAAGTGAGGGGGGGGGGGATTGCGATCAATTGGTTTTTTATGAGGGATGATAGTTATACTGTATAACATACAGAGGGGGATATTTTGGAGCAAAATTGTCAATTAACGAAACTTTTGCTTCACTATAAATAAGGCTATCGTGTTTTACCGAACTTTCTAGGGCAGGGGTAAACTATTTAGTTTGGCGATAGTAATTCTAGGTGGGAACTTGAGTTCAGAATGGATGATGGAACTGAATATACATGGTACTTGTTTAATTCGGGTAAACATACGATCTTAAGATCTATAAGTCTATTTTTTTCTTTTACAATTTCTGCAATAACGCTATATCTTTTTCAATTTCACCTTACAAACGCAAACTTTGATCAGGTAAGTGTATGATCATTTTCTTGATAAAACATAGCAGTGACTACATCAGATGGTTTTGTAGTGCAGTGAGTTGTTTACTAGTAGTAGTATTTTCGTGTATTTTTGCAAGCCATTCAGTGTAAGGGTAATCTTAAATGGGAAAGTGGTCAGATTTTTCTTGATATAAAACATAGCCGGGACTAACATCCGATGGGGGGGTTTTGCGATTTGCAGTGAATGGTTAAGATAGTACTGTAGTATTTTCGCAAGTTTTTTTTTGGCAAGCGTATGTCATTTATACCGAGAAGTGCATTCTTAATTTCTGATCAAAACATAGCCGTGACTACATAGGGCAGGGGTTTTGTGATGCAGTGAGTTGTAAATAATTCTAGGAGGAATTGTTGTTTTTTGGAAGCCATGTCATATTGTACTAAATGTTAGATATTTTCTTGGATAAACATAGACTATGAACATCTATGTTGAGGTATGTGCAGTGGAGTTGTTACTTAGTAGTATTTTCGTTTACTTTTGCTGAGCTGGATTTACTATAGCCTTAAATGCATAGGTGTGTATGATATTTTCTTGATCAAACACAGCCGTGACTACATCAGATGGTTTTGTGAGTGCAGTGAGTTGTTACTAGTAGTAGCATTTTCGTGTTTTTTGCAAAGCCATTCATACTATACCTTAAATGCATTCAGATATTTTCTTGATAAAACATAGCCATGACTACATCAGATGGTTTTGTAGTGCAGTGAGTTGTTACTAGTAGTAGTATTTTCGGTTTTTTTTTTGCAAGCAATTCATACTATACCATTAAATGCATTCAGATATTTTCTTGATCGAAACATAGCCGTGACTACATCAGATGGTTTTGTGATGCAGTGAGTTGTTACTAGTATTAGCACTTTCGTGTTTTTTTTTCCAAAGCCATTCATACTATACCTTAAATGCATTCAAATATTTTCTTGATCAAACATAGTCGTGACTACATCAGATGGTTTTGTAGTGCAGTGAGTTGTTACTAATAGTAGTATTTTCGGGTTTTTTTGCAAGCCAATTCATACTATACCTTAAATGCATTCAGATATTTTCTTGAATCAAGCATAGTTGTGATCCACATCAGATGGTTTTGTAGTGCAGTGAGTGTTACTAGTAGTAGTATTTTCGTGTTTTTTGCAAGCCATTCACACTATACCTTAAAATGCATTCAGATATTTTCTTGATCAAACATAGCCGTGACTACATCAGATGGTTTTGTGAGTGCAGTGAAGTTGTTACTAGTAGTAGCACTTTTTCGGTTTTTTTTGCAAGCCATTCATACTATACCTTAAATGCATTCAGATATTTTCTTGATCAAACATAGGCCATGACTACATCAGATGGTTTTGTAGTGCAGTGAGTTGTTACTAGTAGTAGTATTTTCGTGTTTATTTGCAAGCCATTCATACTATACCTTAAATGCATTCAGATATTTTCTTGATAAAACATAGTCGTGACTACATCAGATGGTTTTGTGAGTGCAGTGAGTTGTTACTAGTAGTAGCACTTTCGTGTTTTTTTTGCAAGCCATTCATACTATACCTTAAATGCATTCAGATATTTTCTTGATAAAACATAGTTGTGACATACATCAGATGGTTTTGTAGTGCAGTGAGTTGTTACTAGTAGTAGTATTTTCGTGTTTTTTTTTTTTGCAAGCCATTCATACTATACCTTAAATGCATTCAGATATTTTCTTGATCAAACATAGCCGTGACTCACATCAGATGGTTTTGTAGTGCAGTGAGTTGTTACTAGTAGTAGTATTTTCGTTTTTTTTTGCAAGCCATTCATACTATACCTTAAATGCAATCAGATATTTTCTTGATTAAACATAGCCGTGACTACCTCAGATGGTTTTGTAGTGCAGTGAGTTGTTACTAGTAGTAGTATTTTTCATGTTTTTTCGCAAGCCATTCATACTATACCTAAATGCATTCAGATATTTTCTTGATAAAAACAGATTTTCTCTACTACCTCAGATGTTTCCAATATAGTATGTAAGTTATTACTAGTAGTAGTATTTTATGGTTTTATTCAAGCAAGTCATACTATCCTTACATCTCCGATGTTTTAATAGCCGTGACTAATCAGATGTTCGATATGTAGTGCAAAATAATGTTACATAAGTATGGTAAGGTATTTTATATTTTTTTGCAAGCTAATTCATACTATATTGAAATGCATTTGGACATATTTTCTTTCCATTAAAACATGCTTCACCATGACTACATCTTGATAGTTTTGCTATAGTGCAGTGAGTTGTTAACTAGTAGTAGTATTTTCGGTATTCCATTTTTTTCCAAGCCATTCATACTATGGTGTAAATGACATTCAAATATTTTCTTTGATCAAACATAGTCGTGATCAATCAGATGGTTTTGTAGTGCACTTGAGTTGTTACTAGTAGTAGTATTTTCGGGTTTTTTTTTGCAAGCCTTTTCATACTATACCTTACTGCATTCAGATATTTTTCTTAACATAGCTAGTTGCACGATAGACATCACTATGGTTTTGTAGTAGAAGCAGTGAGTTGTTACTAGTAGTAGTATTTTGCGTGTTTTTTTGCAAAGCCATTCATACTATACCTTAAATGCATTCAGATATTTTCTTGATCAAACATAGCCGTAGATTTCCCCTACATCCAGTATTCCAATTTATGTTGTAGTTGAGTGTAATCAATCTCCGAGAGATCTCAATCTGCATTACTCAAAAGTAGTAAGTTTTTTTCGTGAAAATTTTCCTTTTTTGCAGGCCAATAAAGTATACTACCACCTGTAAATGCAAAATGTAAATTCATATATTTCTCCTTGACTACATCATGTGCCAATGCTACAATAACAACTTTCATTGTGAACATTATTTACCTTAAAATTGCTTCTCTTTCAATATTTTTGTAGTATTAGTTATGTGGTTTGTTCCACAGTAGTAAAAAAATTTTGATGTTTTTTTGGTAATGCAAGCCATTCAGTGTCCTATACCGGTAAATGCAATTGAAAGCCGCACGAGGGATATTTTCTTGATCAAAACATAGTACCGTGATCAATCAGATGGTTGTGTTGTAGTGCAATACTTTTGTTACTAGTAAGTTTTCTAGAACTTATATCTTTCGTGTTCTTTGCAAGCCTACATACTATAGTTAATTTCCTTGGATATTTTCTTTAAACATAACCGTGACTTCAATGGTTCTTTACATTGCAGTGAGTTGTTTACTAGTACGTAGTATGTTCGTGTTTTTTTTCCAAGCCATTCATACTATAACCTTAAATGCATTCTAGATATTTCTTGATAAAACATAGCCGTGACGACATCAGATGGTTTGTCAATGCAGTGAGTTGTTAGTAGTAGGAGCCATTTCGTGTTTGCTTTTTGCAAGCCAGTCATACTATACCTAAAATGCATTCCGATATTTTCTTGAGGTAAAACATAGACATAGTTACATCAGATGGTTTTGTAGTGCAGTGATTACCCTTAAAACTAGTAAAATCAAAGCTATTTTCGTGTTTTTTCCAAGCCATTCTCACTTGGAACCTGATAGGTCCTTAAATGCAATCCAGATATCTGCGTTGATAAAACATAGTTTTCAAGTGAGCAGACGTGACTACATCAATGGTTTTGTGATGCAGTGGTTGTTACTAGTATTAGCAACTTTTCGTGTTTTTTTAGCCATTCATACTATACCTTAAAGCATTCAGATCCCCGCTTTTCTGATGAAACATAGCCATGAGTACATGCAAATGGTTTTGTAGTGCAGTGTGAGTTGTTACTTAACTTAGCAGTATTATATTTTCATGTTTTTTGCAAGCAATTCATACTATTACCCTTAAATGCATTATATTTGTCCTTGATAAAACGATAGCCGTGGGACTACATGCAGATGGTAGTTTTTGTGACACTACAGTGAGTTGTTACTAGTAGTATCACTTTCGTGTTTTTTTTTTTTTTGCAAGCCATTCATACTATAACACATGCATTCAGATATTTCTTGATAAAACATAGCCATGACTACATCAGATGGTTTGTAGGCAGTGAGTTGTTCCCCCACTGTTTCCTACACATTGCAAAAAAGTGAGCAGTATTTAACTATGAAACTCCAGTACGGTTTACTATCAACCAGACTGGTTTTTTAGGGACCATCTTTGCCGTTCCTTGGCACCTTTCCAAAACGAGCGGGGGTTCCCACTATTTCCTACACATTGCATAAAGTTGAGCAGTACGAAAACTCCACGTTTTCAACCAGACTGATTTTTAGGGACCAATCAGGAGAGATATGATAAAAAGTCGACATAGCTTTATTTGCATTTTTTAAAGGTCATGTTAGACATGAGTGTTACGTGCGCGCACGTAACCTCGTCTAAATGAAGTATTTAAAAAATGAAATAAGTGAAATTCATTTAGACGAGGTTACGTGCGCGCACGTAACCTCGTCTAAATGATACCTTGTGCAACTAAAAAAATAAAGCTCAATGTCGTTACTGCCTATCTCATCCTGATTGAGTCCCTAAAAAAATTAGTCTGATAAAACAGTGGAGTTTTCGTACTGCTCACTTTTTGTAAATGTGTAGGAACCATATGGGGAACCCCCACTCGTTTTGGAAAGGTGCAAAGAGAGAAGCAGACTTGGTCTACCTAACAAAAACCAAGTCTGGTTGAAAAGCGTGGACCTGTTTTCGTACTGCTCACTTTTAATTGCAATGTGTAGGAACCCCCAGTGCATTATTTCTAAAAAGATCACTAAGGAACTACAAACCATCTGATGTAGTCATGGCTATTTTTTATCAAGAAATATCCTGAATGCATTTAAAGGTATAGTATGAATCGGCTTTGCAAAAAAACAAAAACACGAAAGTTGCATACTACTAGTAACATGGGACTCACTGCATCAAAACCATCTGATGTAGGTCACGGCTATGTTTTATATCAAGAAATATCTGAATGCATTTAAGGTATAGTATGAATGGCTTGCAAAAAACATGAAAATATAATACTACTACTAGTAACAACTCACTGCACTACAAAACCATCGATGTAGTCATGGCTATGTATTTTTATCAAGAAAATATCTGAATGCATTTAAGGTATAGTATGAATGGCTTGCAAAAAAAAAAAACACGAAATGCTACTACTAGTAACAACTCACTGCACACAAAACCATCTGATGTAGTCACGGACTATGTTTTATCAAGAAAATATCTGAATGCATTTAAGGTATAGTATGAATGGCTTGGAAAAAAAACACGAAAATACTACTACTAGTAACAACTCACTGCACTACAAAACCATCTGATGTAGTCACTGGCTATGTTTTATCAAGAAAATATCTGAATGCATTTAAGGTATAGTATGAATGGCTTGCAAAAAAACACGAAAGTGCTACTACTAGTAACAACTCACTGCATCACAAAACCATCTGATGTAGTCACGGCTATGTTTTATCAAGAAAATATCTGAATGCATTTAAGGTATAGTATGAATGGCTTGCAAAAAAAAAACACGAAAATTACTACTACTAGTAACAACTCACTGCATCTACAAAACCATCTGATGTAGTCACGGTTATGTTTTATCAAGAAAATATCTGAATGCATTTAAGGTATAGTATGAATGGCTTGCAAAAAAAACACGAAAATACTACTACTAGTAACAACTCACTGCACTACAAAACCATCTGATGTGATCACGACTATGTTTGATCAAGAAAATATCTGAATGCATTTAAGGTATAGTATGAAATGGCTTGCAAAAAACACGAAAATACTACTACTAGTAACAACTCACTGCACTACAAAACCATCTGATGTAGTCACGGCTACGTTTTTATCAAGAAAATATCTGAATGCATTTAAGGTATAGTATGAATGGCTTGCAAAAAACACGAAAATACTACTACTAGTAACAACTCACTGCACTACAAAACCATCTGATGTAGTCACGGCTATGTTTGATCAAGAAAATATCTGAATGCATTTAAGGTATAGTATGAATGGCTTGCAAAAAACACGAAAATACTACTACTAGTAACAACTCACTGCACTACAAAATCATCTGATGTGATCACAACTATGCTTGATTAAGAAAATATCTGAATGCATTTAAGGTATAGTATGAATGGCTTGCAAAAAACCCGAAAATACCACTACTAGTAACAACTCACTGCACTACAAAACCATCTGATGTGATCACGACTATGTTGATCATGAAAATATTTGAATGCATTTAAGGTATAGTATGAATGGCTTGGAAAAAACACGAAAATACTACTACTAGTAACACTCACTGCACTACAAACCATCTGATGTAGTCATGGGTTATGTTTGATCAAGAAAATATCTGAATGCCATTTAAGGTATAGTTATGAATAGCTTGCAAAAAACACGAAAATACTACTACTAGTAACAACTCACTGCACTACAAAAAACCATCTGATGTAGTCAGGCTATGTTTTTATCAAGAAAATATCTGAATGCATTTAAGTATAGTATGAATGGCTTGCAAAAAAAAACACGAAAGTGCTACTAACTAGTAACAACTCACTGCATCACAAAACCCATCTGATGTAGTCACGGCTATGTTTTTATCAAGAAAATATCTGAATGCATTTAGGTATAGTATGAATTGCATGCAAAAAAACATGGAAAATACTACTACTAGTACAACTCACTGCACTACAAAACCATCTGATGTAGTCATGGCTATGTTTTATCAAGAAAAAAAAAAAAAATATCTGAATGCATTTAAGGTATAGTATGAATGGCTTGCAAAAAACCCGAAAGTGTTACTACTAGTAACAACTCACTGCATCACAAAAAAAAACCATCTGATGTGACCTCATAACTATGCTTGATCAAGAAAATATCTGAATGCATTTAAGGTATAGTATGAATGGCCTGCAAAAAACCCGAAATACTACTACTAGTAACACTCACTGCACTACAAACCATCTGATGTTGAGGGTCACGACTATTGTTTGATCAAGAAAATATTTGAATGCATTTAAGGTATAGTAATAAGATAGAATGGCTTGGAAAAAAAACACGAAGATACTACTACTAGTAACAACTCACTGCACTACAAAACCATCTGATGTATGTCACGGCTATGTTTTATCAAGAAAATATCTGAATGCATTTAAGGTATAGTATGAATGCTTGCCAAAAAAACACGAAAAAATCGTAACTACTAGTAACAACTCACTGCACTACAAAACCATCTGATGTGATCACGACTATGTTTGATCAGAAAATATCTGATGCATTTAAGGTATAGTATGAATGGCTTGCAAAAAACACGAAAATACTACTACTAGTAATCAACACACTGCACTACAAAACCAGCTGATGTAGTCACTCGGCTGACGTTTTATCAAGAAAATATCCTGAATGCATTTAAGGTATAGTATGAATGGCTTGCAAAAAAACACGAAAATACTACTACTAGTAACAACTCACTGCACTACAAAACCATCTGATGTAGTCACGGCTATGTTTGATCAAGAAATATCTGAATGCATTTAAGGTATAGTATGAATGGCTTGCAAAAAACACGAAAATACTACTACTAGTAACAATTCACTGCAACTACAAAACATCGGATGTAGTCACGGCTATGTTTTATCAAGAAAATATCTGAATGCATTTAAGGTATAGTATGAATGGCTTGCAAAAAAAACACGAAAATACTACTACTAGTAACAACTCACTGCACTACAAAACCATCTGATGTAGTCACGGCTATGTTTTATCAAGAAAATATCTGAATGCATTTAAGGTATAGTATGAATGGCTTGCAAAAAAAAACACGAAAATACTACTACTAGTAACAATTCAATGCACTACAACCATCGGATGTAGTCACGGCTATGTTTTTTTATCAAGAAAATATTCTGAATGCATTGTAAGGTATAGTATGAATGGCTTGCAAAAAACACGAAAATACTACTACTAGTAACAACTCACTGCACTACAAAACCATCTTGATGTAGTCACTGCTATGATTTTATCAAGAAAATATCATACACACCTATGAAAGGCTAAGAAATCCAGCTCATAAAAGTAAAAAAATAGCAACCCACACATCCCAATCATAGATTTCTTAGTCGTATGTTACCCAAATATTTAACAAGTACCATTTTTTCCATACCATCCATTAAACTCAATTCCTCCTGAATTATTTAAACTAAATAGTTACCCCTGGCCCTAGAAAGTTCGGTAAAACACGATAGCCTTATTTATAGTGAAACATTCTCGATAAATTGACAATACGCTCCAAAATATCACTTGTGTATTATACAGTTACACTATCATCCCATCTCCTCCAAATCGCAAATCCCCCCCCACCTTATTTTAGGATGGCTGTTTTAGGCTACAACTCTTCCACTTTCCCATTATCTGCTTTAACTTCACTTCTTGAGGTGTTTGCCATATAATATACAAGTACCGAGTTTTTCAATCTTTTTTCGATAACCCAAGGTACTAAACCGTGCGAGTGTTTCCTACGAAATTGATCCTAAGACTTAAATTAACTTGATCAGAATATGTTTGCGTTTTAAGGTGAAATTTGACTCTTTTAATCCCCAAGATGTAGCGTTATTGCAGAATATGTTAAAAGAGACTTAATCCAAGATACGTATAAAACCCCTTAAAAACAGTATGATGTATATTCAGTTCCTTCTTACAATTTGAAGCATGAATTGGAACACGAATGAAATAATTTACTTCGCCAAACTTGGTGAGCTCCAGAAAGCGTTATTGATTTGAAGTTTTTTGTTCAGTAAAGTGCAAATTTTGTTCGTGTCTTGGGAAGGCATAGGGGTTTTGTGCCAACTTATGTCCCCTCTTTATGTTGTTTTATAAAACCCCTTAAAAAAACAGTATGATG
Organism: Artemia sinica; assembly: GCA_027921565.1. Lineage (NCBI taxonomy): Eukaryota > Metazoa > Arthropoda > Branchiopoda > Anostraca > Artemiidae > Artemia > Artemia sinica. The sequence continues at coordinate 37,191 of CM051269.1, read as the reverse complement.
TATATTCAGTTCCTTCTTACAATTAGAAGCATGAAGTGGAACACGAATAGAAGAATTTACTTCGCCAAACTTGGTGAGCTCCAGAAAGCGTTTGATTTGTATTTTTCAGTAAATTGCAAATTTTGTTCGTGTCTTGGGAAGGCATATGGCGTTTTGTGCCCAACTTATGTCCCCTCTTTATGTGTTTTTTAAACATTTGTTAATGTATATATTATTTATTTATTTTTTTTAGTTTTACCAGTTTTTAATCTTTTTAACTAGTTGGCAATTTTGCAGATTTTACTATAACTGACAAGGGAATCATATAGCATTCTGATATTTATTTTTTTTTTTTAGTAACTGAAGTTTTGTTTTCTAAACTATTACATTTTTTATCCTATTTTGTTATATTTCATTAGCATTAACCGAACTTTACGTCTTGTATGGTTTACAGCTAATAGAACAGTACCGTAGAATTTTACTAAAACTTTTTTTATATTTATAAAAATGTACTATCTTAAAAAATTTGGGGAACATGAGACACATATCAAATGATATTTTACATTTGATTACTAGAGAACAGTATATGTAGGCTATATTAAATTGACAGTGCATATTCACTTTGTATTTTTCAGTAAAGCGCAAATTCTTTCAGTTTTATTGTTATCCACCCAAAACTAAAAATATGAGAAAATTTTCCTTATTTTTGAAAAAATGGAAACACCCTCAAAAAGCGAAGTGATCTTATTTGAAAAGCCCTGTATTAGATACATCAGATAACCCCATGGCAGAGGTTTCAAGTTCCAATCTTCAAAATGTTGAAGGTAAATGTGTTTCTGCTATTGTTAGCAAATAGTATAGATGTGTTTCTGAAACTTTTAATACAGTTTTTAAATCATTCTTTTATTCAGGGGGGGGTCATTTGAATTGTTTTTATTTTTTTTAGATCGGACCCTAGATTGGATGATGATCATTACATAACACATGATGGCTATTATGAAAGTATGGCGATGGCGTAATCGTTACTATCGTATACTAAGAAGAAAACTAAGTGAAAGCGAGATGGAGGCGTTAGCACCTGGAGGGAAGAACAAGGAAAAAATAATAGTCTATTCCTTTTTTTTGTGCACTAATATACTTTAAATAAAGCTGATTTTACTTGTTTGAATGAAGTCCTATTCCTACAAGTTAAGTTAGAATGAAAATCAAGAATTTATGCGCAGTTTTTAACTAGCTAAGGCTATATTTGTTAAAGATGGGGCCATTTTCTTTGATTTTGAAAATCATTCATTTTTTATAGAAAACTACAATAGCTTCACGGGAATCATCTTTTAGCATATTTTTAAACAATTTCTCTGATTATAATGTATATCTTCAGTCAGAAAAGCAGAGTTTTGGTTCAAAAATGAATCATTTCCATAAAAATAGCTCTTAATAGAACTTTTTTTTTTAAGGTGTGAACTCCTATTTTTCAGACGAAAATTTAACTAAACCCCCCCGTGTAACTGTACCCCCCCCCCCTTTTTAACTGAACTCTCGTGCAACTCAACCCCCCATGCGACCCATCTCCCTCAAAACACTTTTCAGTCATTTCTCGTTAAATTGACAATACTCTCCAAAACATCACTTGTGTATTATACAGTACATAATCACGACATCTCGTCCAATTCGTCAAATCCCATTACCTCATTTTTTTTGCAAAAGGTTAATCAACACTTCCGATCTTGTAAAAGCATTTAAAAAATTTTCCAATCACTAATTACCCCTTTTTTCGCAAATTGCTAAACAGATACAAAAACTACTTATTTAACACAAATACAGGCAAGCAATAACATGGACTAAAGTTAACTTCTCAGCAAACTATTCATCCCAAAACTCGAAGGTTTCAGAATTACCAAGTTTTAAAAATTAAAACCTACTAATCAACTTACAGATGAATGACCACGGATTTAACCTAAAAAAAAAAAAACTTGTATATCATGAACTAGAAATCTACGTCAGAAAAAGTTGTCTTAATCAACATCGTAGGACCGGTATTGCGTAAATCGCTTGGCAAAGGTGTAACGACCAGTAGAATAGAATTACCAGAAAAAACCTGTTTGTACTGGGGGCGTCGTAGAATTCAAAAGAGCAGTCTACTTCTATTTCAATCGAATGAGCTCTTTTCGAAGTTCCTAAGACAAACTCCTTCGATACGAAGTGCCTGGTCTAAAAAAAATAATAATAAATTGTACCCACATCAATCCTTTACTGTAAAAAATGTCAAGCCTTCCCAATCACTTTCGACTATTAAAAAGGGCACTAGCACTTTCAATTTCCAATCGAAGAGCCCTTTTTGAGTTTCTCCGACAAAACGCTTTCTATAAAATACCTTATATACCTCCAGGGTATAAATTACAACCCTTCCCCTGAGGGCTGTGAAGGGGGTTGTCATACTCAAAGACCCTAATTTTCCGGAACTTTCAAACTACGTTTAAACAAAATGGCTTATCTAAAATTTTGATTGGATGTGTTTGGGGAAATGGTGGGGCGTGATAGGGGGTTTAGTTGCCCTCCAATCACTTCCGACTATTAAAAGAAGGGTGCTAGCCCTTTCAATTTCCAATCGAATGAGTACCTTTTTGAAGTTTCTACGACAACACTTTCTATAAAATCTTATATTCCCCCAAGGTGATAACTTACAACCCTTGACTTGAGTGCTGTGAGGGGCCTAAACTACGCGGGGGGGTTTTTCATCCTCAAAGACCTAATTTCCGGATCTTTCAACTACGTTGAACAAAATGGCTATTAAGATTTTGATTGGACGTGTTTGGGGAATGGTGGGCGTGACAGATGGGGGTTCGTTTGCAATCTTATCACTTTCGACTATTAAAAAGGGCACTACTCGTTTCAATTTCCATAGTTGATTCCTTTTTTAAGTTTCTACGACAACGCTTTCTATAAAAAAAAAACTTATATGCCCCCTGGTCACAACTTACAACCCTTGCCCTGAGGGCTGTGGGGGAGTGTGTCATCCTCAAAACATAATTCCCAGACTTTTTAACTACGTCGAACAAAATGGCTATCTCGAAATTTTGATTGGATGTGTTTGGGGAAATGGTGGGTATGAGAGGGGTATTAACTATCCTGACAATCAGTTTCGTTTCTATTATTAAAGGGCACAAGCCCTTCTGAGATTTCTAATCGAATGAGCCCTTTTTGAAGTTTCTACAACATCACTATCTATCAAAACCTATATGCCCCCAAGGCATAACTTACAAGCCTTGTCCCGAGGGCTCTGTGGGGGTTTTTATGTTCAAAGACCTAATTTCTAAAACTTTTAACCTACGTTGAACAAATGGCTATCTAAAGTTTTGATTGGATGTGTTTGGGGAAAAGGTGGGTGTGAGAGGGGGGGGTTAGTTGCCCTCTAATCACTTTCGACTACAAAAAAGGGCACTAGCCCTTTGAATTTCCAATCGAATGAGCCCTTTTTTCAAGTTTCTACGACAAAGATTTCAATAAAAACCCTTATATGCCCCCAGGCCATAATTTACAATCCTTATCCTGAGGGCTGTGGGGGAGTGTCATCCTCTAGATATAATTTCCGGACCATTCAACTACTTTGAACAAAAGGGCTATCTCAAAATTTTTGATTGGATGTATTTGGATAAATGGTGGGTGTGGATGGGGTGTTAGTTTGCCTTCCAATCACTTTCGACTATTAAAAGGGCACTAGCCTCGTTTCAATTTTAGAATCAAATGGAGCCCTTTTTGAACTTTTTCTACGACATCACTTTCTACAAAAAAAATTATATGCCTTCAGGGCATAACTTACAGCCCTTTCCCTAAGGGCTGTGGGTTGGGGGGGGGTGGGGGGGGGGGGGGGGGGTGGGGGGGGGGGGGGGGGTTGGCATCCTCAAAGACCTAATTTCAGAACTTTCAACTACGTTGAACTAATTGGCTATCTCAAAATTTTGATTGGATGTGTTTTTGGGGGAAAGGTGGGCGTGAGGGGGGGGGGGTTGTTGCCCTCCGAATCACTTTCGACTATTAAAAGGGCACTAGCCCTTTGAATTTCCAATCGAACGAGCCTTTTTTGAATTTTCTACGACAACACTTTTCTATAAAAACCTTATATGCCCCCAGGCAAAAACGTACAACCCTTGTCCTGAGGCTGTAGGAGAGTGTCCTCCCTCAAAAAACATAATTCTTATATGGAATCAACTACGGCTGCAACACAAATAGCTATCTGAAAACTTCCAATCCAATGAGTCCCTTTTCGAAGTTTCTAAGACAACTCCTTCGATACGTACTGCTACTAATGCTACTTGCTGCTACTAAAAATAAGGATATTAAGGCATAATTTTGCGGAAATATTGAAAGTGTATGGAATATAAATCGAAATACGCTCTGTCCCCACACAGGTTGTCAAGAGGACGTATTAGTTGTTTTTCAGTATAGCTAAATGCAATATATATATATACTATCAATACTACCATTACAAGTACAGTTATTGCAACTATTGAAGTTAAGGCTATTTTAGGAGAAACTTTTTAGGGAACATTTAGAGGGAAATTCAAATTAAATTAAAAGAAAAACTATATGCATACAGGTTTTTCGAAAGGGCATAAAACAATATCAAGGCAGTGCCGCTCTACAATAGCTAGAGCACAGACAAATCATTGGAATTTTTAAAGGAGGTAATATTTGATTCAAGATTAAAAGTTGTCCTTTTTAAGAGTAAAAGAGATAGGAGGCAAGCAGCCCTCCTCCTAAGGCCCATTTATTTTCCAAACACATCCAGTCAAAAATTTGAACCAGCCATTTGTTCATCATAGTCGAACAGTTCAGCAGCTATATCTCTAGGGATATTGGATATGTCAACCCCCCAAAATTATGTAATTAACCATTAAGCTTCAAAAGCTAAATATTGCTTTAAAACTAAATCAAAAGGCACTGTGTGAATGGTTTCCAATAAGAAACCTCAGCAGTATATCGAGAAGGACTGTGGGTATTAATTTTTAAGCTTTAGGGCTACTAAACTTTTAGGTTGTCAAAGAGCGTAAATTAAATATTTTGGAATGATAATAAGTTTTATTTTTTCGGGTCGACTTGAGGAGGTATAAACTTAAACTAAAGAATATTACTTGTGTCAGGATAAAAAATGTTGAAAAAGTTTTTTCAACATTCAAATGGCAGGCCAAACTATGGATTCTTATATAATAAAAAAACCGAGAAAGATTTAAACGTTATTTTTCTTCTATGAAAAACACTATGTCCAATAAAAAATGAACAGAAATTAATTTAAATAGCTTTTTCCCACAAAAGAATTTTCTCAAAAAAAGTAAAGAGCTCCACTAAACCAAAAACTAGTAGAAATAAATTCAAATAGCCTTCAAGGGTAAAAACTAGTTTACACAAATCACCATTAATAAATAAATAGAACTCAAAACGAAGAGCGATTACAATAAATAACCACTCAAACTCAAAAAGAGTAAAAATTATCATTAGTGCGGCTGACAACCCCATGTCCCTTCTTAAGACCAGAAACATAGTTTGCACTTTACTGTAAACAAAATGCGTTTTAAATATTTCCGCTTTTTACTTAACAAATAAAAATTATTAAAACTTTAGGGAAAAATTATCAGTGAATGTATATTAAACTGACAGTTGTTTTTATTTTCCAGTAAACGTGCAATTATATTTGGACCTTGAGAAGGAATGGGGGTTTGTCAGCCCAGGAAGAATAAAGTTTGAAAAATTGGCCTTGTTTTTGAAAGAGAATGGAAAAACATCCCCAAGGAGGATTCAGCTGTTGTTGTTAAAAAATTATGCACAGTAATGTATAACTCTGTCCTTAGCTATTGTAGACCAGGTTTGGTGGGTCATTGGCAGGATTGTTTAGGGGTGGAGGGAAGTACCTCAAAATGGGCTTTCTGTATCTCATAAGATAAATCTAAAAAAAAAAAAGCTGGGGGAGGAGAAGTAGTTTTAACCTTATATTTAATTTTTTTTTATTTTCGGTATAGCTTGAATATAAGGTGATACGGGTGGCAGCTCCCTTCTTATTGCTGAAAAATGTTTTCTTTGTAACATAACTACTGATTGACATTCAAATGCTCACCAGCACAAAGCAGAGAGGTGGAGGGGGTATCTTAAGTGTTGTTAGGATTTTTCTCTGGGAGAGAGGGGGAGTCAAGTGTTAAATGGAACTTATAACCTACGTTTATCGGAATTATTGGGTTTGTCTTTATTGTTTTATACCAAACAGGTACATGCTAGCAAATTTTTAGCAACGTGCGAATCGTGCTTATAGTAGCAGGACTTAAAAAACAAAACCAAATCGATAGCAAAATATCAAACAGTTCGTAGTAACGAACTGGAAATAAGGAGTGAGTCGGCTCAATAGTAACCGAAACATCCAAAATAAATTGATATTAATAGATATATGAAAAGAATTGACTTTTTTATGCTAATTGCAAATCTAAGATTAATTAAATTTAGTGTCACCCATCAAAAACCTACAAGCCTGAGAAAAATTGCTTGATTTTTGAAAAGGAGGTTTTTCTCCCCATTTCATTATAATTTAATTGTTAATTTTTTCATTTTCAGTCGGTAATACTTGATACACAGAGAGATGTTTTTGTCTGAATTTTGGAAGCTGGAAGTGAGTGCTTACGAAAAACGGAAAAAAAGGTGACTGCTTGTGTCTCTTATCAGCTTGACGGAACCGGAACAAGATCAGGATTAAATAAATTATTTACTAGATGAAGAATACATACCAGTCAGTGAAAAAAAATACGGAATTGTACCAAAATTTTACCATAATTTTGTTATCTAAAATTTACCAATATTTTGTGTGATTGTATTACTAAATTGTACCAGTAGAGGTGAAAATATACCAAAATAAGTAACAATTTGTATACCACTGTTGGCATCAGGGTTGCAACGGGTAGAGTACCAAAGTAGTATCTTAATACTTTTAAATCAAAGGAGTATATTTGAATACTTTTCTGCGAAAGTAGTACTTTAATGAGATCTTTTTGTGAAAAAGAAGTACTTTTTGTTAAAAAGTTATGCCTTTTTAAAATTTAATGTTCAAGAAATTATGCAACTTGTTCATTAGCTTGTTTTCTTGTTTATGCTAAAGAATGGAAAATACCTTAAATTATACAAGTTTACAAGCTATTGGACAGGACAGCTTTTTGGGTTTATTTGTTCAGTTTCACACATTAGATAAACATCTAGAAAGAAGAACTATATAGATGGGACTGACTATTAGGTAAATATTATATTTTGAAAATGATGTTTTTAGTTCTGGTAAATATTATAAGAACTAATTTCAAAAATAAAAACATTATAATATACGAGCATTACTATTATTAAAGTACTAGGGGGGTGTTTTGGTTTCGGTACCCACCCTCTTCCGGAAATCCTAGACTAAAAAGACGATCTTAAACCAAAGATATTAAAACCAATAGTTATATAGGATACCTCCTGTTTTGTTGAATGAATAATTTACAAAATAATTTTGAATATTATTTAACCAAATATGTTTGATAAAATTGTTAATGCCCTATATTCAAGAAATGTTCTTCTCAACGTTTTAAACCCAAACTTTCCCACCTAATCTGCCACAATATACAGCCTAAATTATATGTATCTTATCTTCTTCCAAACGCCTTCAGTTGTTTCAACCCCGTCCCAGTATATCCAAAATTTGTCGAATGTGTACTGCTAACAGATAAGTATGCCGCACTAAAAAAAAAAAAAAAAAAAAAAAAAAAAAAAAATTAAAAAAAAAACTAAAATAAAAATCTAAAGCCGTGTAAGCGTTAATTTAACCGAAGGTGATTTTTGAAAACCAATTAGGAATATTCGAAGGAAAATATTTCTAAACTATTCTCACTTCATAATATGCAAAAATTTGCACTTAAATACATTTGGATACTTTTGCACTGTATTTTACCTCCAAAACTCCCTAATATGCCAATATGTAGCCAAAATTTAATATTTTCCATGCATTCTCTTATTTTTTAACCTGGTAGCTGCAAATTGAATCAACGCTGACAAAAATCAGTAAATGGAAAAAATACGTGGGAAATATGTAATTTGGGCTATATACCTGAATAATTGGGGGGGGGGGTTCCTTTCCAGTTACGAGTTTCGTTCCAGTTTTCCGTCCCATTGTTTTCAAGAAAAATGGTTATTCTGAAAGCGGTATTATTGCAAACTAAAGGGCGGGCTGAAAGTGAACATCCAGAGATGAACATCGTTTTTGCATATGGTAGTAGCACCCCATTTAGAGTTAGTATTTTCTATCAAGTTAGAATTCAGTTGAAGAGAACTAACCATAGAGAAATAAAAAAATAACTCTGACTTATATGATAATGTCAAAGAGTAACTAAGATGTGTGCTCTCCTTAAGCTGATGGTATGTGAAACGCAACACACGGCAAATTTTTAGGAGTAGTACTTTTTAGAGACCCTGATTAGTACTATAATTTTGGTTGGAATGGCAACGCCTGCCAGAAACTGCTTTGTAAAATCTCACACTCCTAAATAAGAAACTATTAAAACGAGAACGTATAAGAACGTATAAGAACGTATTAGAACGAGATAAGAATACAATAAGAACGTATTTGGTAATCTCGGTTTTTTCTCATTGTATTTTAGTGTATTTAGTTGTATTTGAATTACATAAACGGTTGTAAACGAAAGATGTAGAATTATGGAGAAATAAAAAATATCTTATCATCTTGGTGTGCAGAAGCCCTTAAAATAGATAGTTGTAAAAATTTTCATCCTCACCAAGAAAACTGATAACTGAAAGGGTTAAAGCATAAACTCTTATAAATCTTCCTAATTCTATTTGATAAAAAAAAAACAAAAAAAAAAAAAAAAAAAAAAAAAAAAAAAATTCACCTTTTGTTTTCAGTAGAATTCCAGTTACCACATTATATAATAATGATAATTTGAAAAATCCAGAACCTTCACAGACCTGATTATCAGATCTCTTTTCATTAATAATAAAATGGAGTCCGTCAAGCTTTGTTTGTTTGTTTCTTTTTTTTTTTTTTTTTTTTTTTTTGTTTTTTTTTTTTGAATAGTTCCTAAAGAGGACATTTTAAATTTCGAGACTACTGTTAAACCTTTTTGCGAAGATGTCATTTCATTTATTTATTAGTTTATATAATTTTGGAATAAAAAATCCAATCGAAGCTGAGACTTGAACACTTCATATAACAAGTTTATCTAGCATGCTATACCCTTTTTTCCTTTCTCTATCTGTCTCTCTCTCTTTCTTACTATCTTTTGCTCTCACTCTCTCTTCCTCTCAGTGTCTGTTCTCTCTCTCTTGTGTTTTAGTTGGCAGCACATAGGTGTAACGATAAAGTAGGACATAACATAATAACTTCCACTCCAGCAAATGATTCCCATGCTCCAAAGAATATACTGTAAAGCTGAAGAAGGACATTAATGACTGCAAAATAAGCTATTTTACTAACCAGAAATATGGAAAAGCAGTTTAATTTCCACAGTGTCTTCTAATGGAATATAATAATCTCATATTTTCTTAGACCTTACATCGGCAGCAGATGAGTTACACCTCTTTTAACTCATCATCAATCATATGTTACTCGGAAAAATGGTCCCCTCATGATTTACTGTTAATTATTAATTAATTGCATTAGGTAAATTAGCTGCATGAATGAAATTAAAGTAAAAAAAAATGAAAAAAAATTAAATTAATTTGCAATGTGAAATAAAGGAGATTCAGCTATAGAAAAACTCTTCAAAATTCGGAAAAAATAGATTTAGCAAAAAACGTTTTGCATTCGGTTTTTAGCTATAAAACTAAAGTCACTCATTCGATACCCGGTTCGAGAGTCCCATGAAATCTATAGTTAGGGAAACATCTTAATAGCATCGGTACTAATTCGGCACATAACTTGGGAAGGGGGGGGGAGGGGTTGGTATCGGGTGTGCGATTGCTAATTGGTGTGCTCAGTAAAATCAATAAAGTAATGTAGCTATCAAATAGTAGATATGATGGTTAGCGATGGGATAATCCTCACTTTCAAAACCGTTTTTCCTGGGAACCATAGGCCAATATAAGTAGATAAAAGACAAAAGAGAACAAATATTTTGGCGATGTAGACCTCTATATCCCTCTCACCACTCTTCCTCCCCTTGTGTCCAAACATTGAAAGCCATAAGAATGACTTTAATGTCACTTAAGAAGAAACATATATGTTTGCTACAAGCCGAGCCGTTCCCTATGGGGAGGGGGAAATCGGGGAGGTTGACCAGATGCTATGGACCTAGTAGGAGGGGGGGGCTGGTGAATTGACAAATTTTATCCACTTTTTCTCTTTGATTCGGCTTTTTTTTTTGCTTATATTTGAGTTGGGAGGGGCGCTGTAATTAATTTTGTCCTGGGTACCACCAACCCTAGGAACGGTTCTGGCTGAAAAAGTACCCTCCCCCCCCTATGGTTACTATAGCTTATAAAAATGCAGGGTAAATCCCCAAAGGCCCTATCCCTCATATTAGTCACACCAATCTGGAGAATGAGAACGGATTAAGGATTCCAATTTTCTCCCCCCCCCCCCCCCCCTCTTACCCCACTTCTAGATTTCAAAAAAACACACTTTTTGCATTTTTTCTTTCCTCAAAATCTCTGACGAGCCGCACTCCTCAATTTAAAAAAATTCTCTTTTCGTATCTTCTTTTAAAATACTTTCCCCCGACATTTTCGTAGACTGGAACCACAGCCAGACCAATAAAGAAAAAGAAATGTCACAACACAAACTTAATGGGGGGGTGTTGAGTTTAATCCTATTAGGCTATTTCCAGTGTACCGGATTTTAGGCAAGCTGCTGTCTCGAGATAAAATGCCTTTGGCTCCCAAATTTAGCAAAGATTACTACACGACTTAGATCCTAAGGAGGCACAAGCCAGGGAATAGAAGACCTGATTTAGTGAGAACCCGTTGCTAGGTTACTAGCGAAATTCTGACGCCAAGATTACAACGTGTCTGTAATAAAGCAGAAACAATGTAGGCCTACGTTTATTTAACCAATCTTAGTATTTGCCAGGTTTTTTTGTCAAATTCTAATATTACGAGTAGGGAAAAATACAAATACGGAAATACAGAACGTATTTCAGTAATGACTTCCAATAGCCATCAGCTTGTTTCAAAGGATCTCGGAATTTGTTGATTATCACTCTGAGGCTATCATTGAAATACAGAATTTCAAGAAGCCAAAACACTGTTTGTCCACAAAAGCTGGTATTACAATAAAATAAATACAAATATCGATTTTTGATTGCAATTTAAGTTTCTTGAAATAAAACATTTGTATACTGAAGAAATAATCACAAATGGATTACAATTTCTAAAGAGAGTTACACCAAAGCGTGTTTAGAGATTTTTATAACACAAGTCCAAAAAGCAAGAAAATACAGCTTGTACATGTTTAACAAAGGATTTCTAATCTCTATCATAGCCTGGCCATATTAAGGAGTTTGGACGGTGAAGAATAGGCAAATTATTTGTAAATACACAGAATATAACAAGATCCCGATCTCACATTTCCTGGAGGGAGGCTTTCACCTACTGTAATATACCTGGTCACTTGAATTGAAATTATTTCAGCTGTTTTGTTTTTCTATATTTTTGAAAAGAAAAGAATATAAACGGAAGGACAAATTAATGAAAATTAATGCCAATTAGACTAATAGCATCGAGTTTGCTCGTCACAAATACACTACATTAAAAAGAAAAATGCCCAATGTACGAGCAGCTTTAGATTTACAATAAAATGGGAAATAATAGATGAAGAAATTTTCCCATTTTTAACAAATAAAAATGGGGGAATATTCAAAATTTATTTCGTTTTGCAGGAAATGTAAAAACACATTTTAGCTTTTTTAGACACGTTTCGTTTAAAGGTAGCGGCAATTCCATATGTACTTTTCTCTACAAATTTGAATTTGTTTGACGTTTTCAAACTTGACATTCTTATTAACTCTCCGTGATAAACTGTTTTCTTTCAAACACAATTAAAAAAAAAAACCTAGAGCAGGAAGAAGCCAAAATTTTGGTTATTTGTTCTTTAACCTTGTTTGGAATGAGGGGAGGATAGACCATTAAAAAAAAGATTTCTCCTAAGCAGTATTATTATTTCAATTTCATGTATAAAGGTATTACCGTTCCCCAAATGGCTGTGCCGTAAACCCACACTTCTGGATTGATCTTTGACTTCTTGCTTTTCATTGGCTTTCCTGTAGAGAAGTGAAAATTCTTTATTGCCACAAATACGAAAAAATACGATATTTTTTGGTTCTTTTTTATTGCAAAACATTAATTATTTCAGAGTCACTTGCCAAAAATGCGGTACAAAAAAGTATTGAAAATAAATCTTTTTTTTTGCCTGGAGTACATTTACTATAACTAATACGATAAAAGAATAGAATAGATAGTAATGATCTAGTGAAGATCTTTTTTTTTGCCTGGAGTACATTTACTATAATAAATAACTCTAAAGAATAGAATAAGAATAGCTAGTTTCATAGCTTTTTGGAGCTGGCACTGATTGTTGAGGAATTCCAAACAGAGAAGTTTAGACATAACACCAGATAGGATCTTTCATAGAGGGGTTTCAATTCACCGAATCTTTTCCTAGGGAGAGGGGGAGGGCAGTTGCGCAACTGAAAACCGTCTTTTTTGATACACCCATATTGAAAAAATAATAAATTTCATGATTGAACGTATGGAGCATTTGGTACTCTGTGTGTATTGTTTGAATGGTGAACATTGCACTGTCAGGCCCACTCCCTTAGTAGATGGATGGCTTCGTTAGTAGTAGATATCTTGATTTAACCTAGAGGGCTTACGTGTTAGACAACGAAGAATAAAAGTATAGGTCCACACAAGTCGGCATAGGTTGACGATTTAAGCACAAATTGTTGATGCTTGACGCATATGTTACTCACTTGCAATATTTTTGGGTCAAACTCCTCCTTCAAGCCATCCGATCAGTGATGATTGGGCTTCCTTATGTTTGATGATCATTGAAATGACATTGCGCAGGCGGCGTGTTTAATCAAATCTATTGCAAGCGTGCGAACGAGGGAGCGTTTTCCAATCCATTGACATTGCGCGGACGGGCGAGTTTTGTTAGATTATCCAATGTAATTGAGGGACACTTTGGCCCATGTATTATGCTAGGATTGACAATATTTGGTGACACCTAATAATTAACAATTTTGTGATTTAAGGCCTGTTCGATTGACTAATCTGGGTTACAGTCTTTTGGATTGTGGGATCGTGAAAAGAAAATCATGATTTTGCAATTCGAACTGTAAAAAAAAAATCCATTGGCAATCAGATAGTCCTAAGAGAACTAAACTTTTGACATAATATTTTGAATTAGTTTGAAAAAAGGCAAAATTCACTACCCATTTTTATTAGGGCAGTTCAGTAGTTTTATTCTAAAATAATTACCGCCATTTTGTTTATTCTACTTGATGTAGCCGTGAGTAAAATTGTGATATATTTAGAAATACAAAAAATAAAGTTCCTTCTTATCTAAAGTATAATTCCCGACTTCCTCTAATTAAGTTTAAATCTAGTTTTCAAAAAGAGAAAGTTCTTAATCAGCTAAAATTAGAATTGCATTTTTAGCCTCAAGACAAAGAACGGGCGCTATCCAGTTTTGAATTTCGCCGAGAGAGATGGTAATAAAAAAAACTACAAAATGCACATGTTTTTCGCAGGAGGATCTAAGTTATAAGAGTGTGTGAACGATTAAATCATCAAAAAAATTTAAGACAGATTATTGGATTGAGGGTTTTGCGCCCGCCTCAGGAACTTAGGCCAATTGTGGGGTCGGCGTCTTAGAGACGCAGGACGAGAGGACTATGTTTGATAGTGTGGTAAAAAGTGCTTTTTGGAAATGATTATTAAGATCAGAATTATATTGGCGATTCAGGCATTGCGAAGTTCAAACTTATTATGTCAGTCATTGTAGAGACTTGGTTATTAATTTGCCGTCAATTGAAGTGAGCCCTGTTGTACACCTCCAATGTAAGTCACAACTAAATCTAGTTGTTTTTCTATCTTGGTGTTTATTTTTATTTTATATGTCTGTATATAGTGCACACCGACAGGTAATTAGTTCGTATGGCCTCCAGGTAGCGCTCCCGCAGGGATCTGGATTTCTACATAACATTATAGGGTAATTGATTTCGTGATAACCCGATAGAAATGAGGTTACCTTTATATAATTAACCTATTTTATTTTCTTTCTCGCGTTCAGTGAGTGGTGTGGTCAACGGAGAGGATAGAAGAGAGCAGTTTGATTGTCTGAATAGTAATGTATATAATCTGAGTCAAAACTTTTCTAGGCATTAACCATTTAATCTATTCCCTCCGCCCCACCCTTTTTCGCAGCCGGTGCACGCCTCTCGACGGCACAAGACAAGCTATAACGGCTCGGACTATGCGATCTCGTAAAATTCCCATGCGGAACCTATTGATTTTCTTATGATTTTATCATAGTTTGCCTTAGGACCTATCACTTGTGACCTACAAGAAAAATTTCACCTGGTGGAACAGCGCGGTAACCTGTTAACGCCACAATAACGGCACAATCTATTAGCGCTATAACGCTGCAACTATCGCGAGGACTTATAAGGTGGATAAGTTCAGCTCGGCTTAAGGTACAATAGCACCTTCGACGCGGTCAACCTATCATTACCGGCAAATTACGTGACCAGACCCATAAATTTTTATCGCTACATGTGACTATTCTCCCCCACCACAAAAAGTAAAATCCCACCCCTCAACTCATTCTGGGGCTTACAATGAAAAATCAGTATAAATGGTTGAAGACAGAATTAGACAAAATAAAGAAACTAGTGGTTTATTTCTTATCAATAAAAGAAATTCCATCTTCATTCTTCTGTAAGTTAGTTCTAAGGTTTGCGTGAGTGCAATTTTTCTATACGAATCCAAAATCTAGACCTGTGAAAATAGGAGCTGTTGATTTTACAATCTAAACGAGAATCAGATTGCATCGCTTGATGAACCAAAAATCGTAAGTCAACATATTAAGAATTATACGAAATAGAATGCACGAAATTTGAACCATCGTGTAATCTCCAATAACGACAAATCATCAATCGTAATCTCATGTCAGTTCGTCGGTAACAACTATGTAAGTAAGAGAGTAGCATGGCTTAATAGTAACAAAAACTCTGAACAACAAACGGAAACTTTGAATACATCAATAAAATATAGTCAAAAAAAAATTGGGGTTTATTATGCCTGATTTCCAATAAAATACAAGTAATTCAGTAAGTTTATTGTTTACCTATGCAATGGCTATGAGTAATGAAAAAATTTTTTCCAATTTTTGTAAAATGGGGGAAACACCCCCTAAAAGTAAAAATAAACTTAATGGAAATCGACACCATCATATTCAAGCGTATTAGTAGAACCTCTTCAGTAAGCAGCTCCAAGCTCCTAGCTGTGCAACAATGTGTGAATTTTGCTATTTTTTTTGAGAAGAAAGTCAAATAATGGATGCGTATTAATGTTGGTTGTTTTTTGGTGGGGGGGGAGTTCTTGCTTCTTCTCAATATTCGTTTTTTCCCAGCTGGGTGCATTGGTATCGAAACAAAATAGATACACCGAGAACAACATGTAGGAGAGGACTCATATGTGAACGGAATTTAAAAGTTGTAATGTGCCCCTCTATTTCAAGTGACCAAAAAGAACATAGGGCAACCAGGAGCCCCTTCCCCCTGCTCCGTTTTTCATAAAAATGCGTCCTCATCAATGTTTATATACAATAGCAATTATGTTCAGCATACTGAAAGTTCCCCAAAACAAAGCTTTTAGGCAGATAATTCCATCTCGCGTTACCCCCAGGGCCTGGGGATAAATATTTAAGTTGTAAAAATTGTCCATTGTTTACGTATAGCATTTGTTTATTGGGAAGCATTCAGAATTTTTTTGGAAGAGGGGATGTTGTGTTTGAGGGTAGGCCTCTAATGGGATAACGTGGTACATGTGAGAGGCAAATTCTTTGGGGTAAAACTCTTCAGGGGAAAATCCTAAGACTGGGGGGAATTTGGAATAATATGCATACAATTTTTTTTTTATTTGGCTCACTTGTCTCTTTGCCTACTTCATTTTGCATGTCCGGATGTTTCCGGGGGAAATTGGTCGGGTGGAAATTTTCCATCGTCTGTTTTGGATTTCTTGGGAACCAGTTTCCACGGAAGGGGGATTACCAAGAGTGATCGGAAATAACGATTGGAGCTTAAAAGTTTTTTTTACAAATGAAAGTGTGTCTAAGGAGAGTTTTTCAGGCTTGAATCTTCTGCAAGACATTTTAGCGGAGATGAAAGGGGAATTTTCAGCGAGGATGGAATTGTCCCTGGAGATATTTTCTGGGGGGGGGGGGGGAGAGTTTATTATTAGTAGTAAGGCCTATTGCTATACATGAGGAGAATTGGATACGAGATTCCATATAGCGAGCAAAACCCTCTTATATTATTGGACATGATAAAGCGAGCAAAATACGTGTATTTTAATGGTCCAATAATTGTGACTCCAGGCCATCAGAAAGGTATTTTAGGTTTCATTACCTCAACTATAAGAGAATTTCCCTTGGTATGATATGGTCAAAAGACAGTAACTGTAGATCTAACGCTTACACAGCCTGAGCATTGGTATTTCATGTGCAGTTTTCATCACACGGTAAAGCTTTGCCTTACCGCATGGTGTAAATATAAACAAAGGTGCACTATTAGTGATACCATAATATGGTTGGTGGCAATACTTCTCAGTACATCAATTTTTTCTAATACATGTGCAATAGCCAATTAAATAAGTATGGTAGCCAAATTCACACAGACCACACCAAAATAACATCAAATCCCCAAAAAATAAAAAAATAGGAAAAATAAACACACAGGCATAATAAAAAGAATACTACCCCGCCTGTGACCCCCTCATATACGTCGTATTCAAATTAGGTGTTTCATAGTCTTTTTGTAAAACATATCGGGTTTCACAGCCGATAGCTATATATCTATGTTTGTTTCTGTGTATAAATTAAGGTCAATTTAGTTTTTCTAGACCAATTTGTGAAGAAAACAAAAAAAAAACCTCTGAAACAGATAGTTTATATTTCCTCAATTTATTTGTTTTTCAATGGATATTCCATAAACCAAATTCTAAAATACTTATAATTTTTGTCGTTTTTCCTATGTATCTGATTTATGATCTAAATATGTTGTGTGTATGTTTTCATGGTAATTTTTTTATTTAGATTATGAACATATATTCCCCAGAAAGGACTATGTGTGAGTGTGATATTTTTTATTCATTTGTATTAGACAGACTCACCAAACATATTTTTACACAGCTCTGTACTTTACCTTTGAACTTATCATAGTGGTTTTTCTGATTGACTGGGGGACTACATTATCTATTCCTAGAGTTTTTGTAACATACTGTCATGTCTAACATGTCTAGCTTCGATTTTTGGTTAAAAACGATTACAGCAATATCTCTCATATTTAAGACTAAAAGTTGATCAATGCGGCTTTATTTTTACAATGAAGAAAACAGATAATCGCTACCTGTTAATTTGTGGAGGTGACCTTTGGGCTTGGGGGTGATGGAATGCATCCCCATTTTTAATATTCTAGAATAAATATACAAACGGAACATATATCGTCAAAGTATGTTTATATTTTTTTATAGTATCGTAGTTTACAATAATATCTAGACTATAGGCTCCATCTGAGACTCGTGTTCTTTTTACAAGTTTAGGGAATTGAAATTTAACCTATGAGATTTTAATAAAACTGACGTTTTCATTTTTGAAAAAAGTCATAACAATTTTTTCATTTAATCCTGTGTGAACTTTTGGTTTTGAGGGAGTGAGGTTGGATTGTTTCCTTGAATAATTATCCACGGACACTACATAGTCAACGAGTTGTGATATATTTTCTTTATGTATCGTATTTGCTCAAAATATATCATAGCTTAGGCTCCATCTGAACTCGTGTCCTGTTGACAAGTTTAGGAGATTGAAAATTAAGCTAGGAGTTTTAAATAACGTGACATTAAAATATTTGAAAACAAAAGACAATACAATTTTTCATTTACATGTGTTACTTGTTTTGGGGGAGAGGGTTCATGTATTATTCGGAATAAAAAACCTTATGGAGCTATACACAAAATCGTGGTAGTTTTATGCATATTATAGTTTTAAATATTTCCTATGAGTAATAGAATATCTTTCATACTGAGGAAAAAAGCTGAAATTTAAATTTATAGCTCCAGGAGATTGATGGTCAATAGTCTGCCGGATCAAAAGCGATCAAAAGCTCTGATACGAGACTAACGCCACTGACATGGAGCCTAATCAGATCTTTGAACTGGGCGAGTGGTAAATGAATAGGAAAGGAAATGAAAAAATACAACAAAGAAAGACCTTAAATGTAGATTTTTTCTATCAATTTTTGTTATATCAAAGAATATCTGATAAAGAAGAATTTGATAAAGATTTATGTCTGCTTTTGGTGTCCTCCATCAGATAAGCAGGGCATCTTCTAATGACCTACCTTCAATTTTTTGACTGTAAATGCCTTTATTCAGATAGTTTTGTGTAACTTTGGGTGTGGTGGGGGGTAGGAAAGTAGGTGAGAGGGTGCATACAAAATAAACAAAACTATTGCCCATTCTACATAATATGGTAAAATCTAATAACCCCATATTTTTTTATTAAAGTTTGATAGTGCATTTACATTTTTCATTGCAAATTCCCTTCTAATCAGTTTGATTTCCGTTTACCTTTTAACTTTGCAGGAAGCGATTATCTAACCCCAGGCGCAGCGCTGTGTAGATCTCTCTTAGCGACATTGACCAATTCAGTGACGGAGCCCTGTAGCAGTGATTCTACTGCGTACCCATTTATATTTAACATTATATCCAATATGTGTCCATGAAGTATCCGATTTTTAAAAAAAAAGGAAAAATAGCCCTTTTTGTTCGTGAGATGCCTAAACATTTTCAAAGCTTATAGTTTTCTCTCCAATTACGAGTCAAGAAGGGGTGTGTGTGTGTGTTTTTAAATAATGAGCGAAATGTGGTAGAAGAAGGGGGGATGGAGCGCAAAAAAACTTAATCAGATAGTGGTTTAAACTACATCTATTGAACTTTTGTTACGTTTTTTAGTAACAGCCAGTACGTCATCTGACTAGAACGCATTGAAATACTTTACCAAAAATAGGTTATCACTTCTTTAGTGAGGTATTGTTTAGAAACCATGACAGATACTTTATACTTTTCTTTATCTCATTGCATTAGCTAAACGCACTTCTTACCGGCTTACCAACTACTAAATAACTACCGACCAGGGGCTTTTTTCCTGCTCAATTATTTTCTGTATAATTAATATCGTTAAAGGGTAAAATATAAAATTGGTTAAGGTTGTGTCTGTCGGGTACTTTATGTTATTGAATGGACAAGTATTTAGCCAATATAATAGTAGGTAAAAAAGTACGTTTTTACTGGGAGGAAAAAATTGGCTACAGTTTTTTTGACTTTAAAAATAGTGGATATTATCACAGGGAAATAAATTTTGTTTTTTTATAGATTAACATCGTATGAATTATCGCCTCCGCAACATCACTCAAGGATCGTTATTTAAAAATGACCTTCAGCAATCCTATAGCACCACCATAATGGACTTTAGAGATAGTGCTTTAGTTGTGATAGCATGGATAATGACAAAGGGGGTCCTTTTTAATAACGATGTTTTGTGGGAATTAAGCCAGCCTAGACGATTTTAAGCCATATGTAATATAGATATGACTGAGGACATGGAATGGACAAATAGGTTGATAAAATGAATCTATTTGGGGGATAGCCCCACCAAGTGATATCTAAACTCGGGTTTCTCATGCTATTAGTTTAGAATCAAATATAATCACAAGACAATGTCAACTTAGCTAACTCAGTTCTATCCCCAATACCGTCGGATAGGTATATCTCATGAATCGGGTGGATTTTAACCGCCTACGCCCCACAAATACCAATTGACAGACTGGTGGTGGTGTGCTATACTATTTCGTTGCCACCTCCCACTATTGATAGGTTGACTAGGAGTAGTGAAATTTTACCGCCCCACCACCATTTAGACTACCAGATTTTTCTTGTCTAACTCTGCCTTGCATCATACTCTATTGTATACATCGCCAATTTCGTTTGACCCCTTTAATTCTTTAATTTCAAGAGGGGATAGTAACAAACCCCCTGACTATTAAAGGAGGGAGGGAGGTACACTTTAAAAGAATCAATAGCACTAAAAATATATTTTTTAAATGAATATGCGAGCGAACTCTATTCAAAATAGTTGCATAAAGAAAGGTTAGCAATTCGTGCCCACATTGTGTAACTTATTGAGGTTTTTTGGATTGGGGTTAAGCAGTCATTGTATACTAACTAGATATTATAATAGGGGGGTAGTGGTCATTGTTTATTTTTTGAGAATTTACGCGTTATAATTTGTAGTATTTCTAAAAATATTTTGAATTTAAAGGTGGGCTGGGGAGCGGAGCAGGGTTCTATAGTTTTTAAAATATCATGCAGATTTAGAGGGTTGTAAAGAATACAACAAATCTTTTCGATGGCGAGGCCGACAGTGTTTCAAGTATCATTTTTAATTGCCTGCTTTAGACCCCAATTTGAGGAAACCTCTAAGAAAAAGTTGAAATAATTGTCCAGTTAATGGGAGTGGGTCAAAGTTTCCTAAAGTAGATTTCAATTGTTTAAATGGGTCAATTTTTCCCATACATTAAGAGATAGATAATTTTTGAGCGATGCCTGATTCAATAGACTTTTTAATCCAATTATATATATTAGTAGGGTTTTGGGGGATGGTAAAAAAAATAATGGTTTTTCGCCACTATTGTCCGACATTCTGTCCTGATTTCGACTGATTTAAAGTAAGCATCACAAATATGCCGCCGTGCCTTCAAATTATAATTTCATCAGCGTACAAATATGGCGAAGCAATATATTCCTACTGCACATCTATTGTGATCTTTAATGAAAAACACCCAAGGATTTACGTGTAGTCACAATTATTTTTTGACAATGAAATACAGGTTATCTCCCGTGAACAGTAAAAATACCTATTCGTTTGCCATCATGACGAATGAAGATAACTACATGAATAATTAGACGTTTATTTTTCTCCCGTTCTAAGCACGTTCAAAATACCCACTTAGGGAGGAAAAGCCATACTCATAACATGTATTTGACACCGATTCATTGAAGAAATCTTATATCTGAAAACTTAATTTATAATTTAACCGAGTGGGTAATGTTCACTGCTCCAGAAGTAGTTAGCAAAGCAACTCATTTCATTGTAACAGTCCGCATGGCCCGTAAAAGAAGGAGCTCAAATTTTAAAAGGAAACAGCTTCTTCAGGTGGGTTGTAGCTTTTTTATTACACTTTTTACTGACAATAATTGCAGGATACAGCGTTGTAAACAGGTTTCTCTTGATGGCTAAGCACCATAAATTAACCCCAATAAACTGCTATTTCACCCGTGGAACACTTTGAGGACAATCTGAAGTAAATTCATTGACAATGAGAATATTGAGTGGGAGTGATTAAAAAAAACTACTTTTACTTCAAGATGCCTTTTCGCCGACTGGACAAACATAAGCCCTATGCGTGCGATAGCGAGTGGCAATTGTGAGTGTCATTTGATCACAAAAAAGAAACATCTCCTCAGGATTCTACTTCTGCTGCTATAGCTGCTGCTGGACCACCATTAAAGAAGGAGGAATTTGGAATCAAAGGTCGAGCATTGGGAAATCTAATGCCCCACTACTCATATTGTGACAAGTAAAACGACCTCATAACATATCTCTGGAAAGTGGTTAAGAAATAATGCAAGGTTGATAGCAAATGGTAAAGGGAATTATAATTCTCAGGCAGAGGTATAAATCTATCTGATTTAATCTATGATGATGTTATCACATCGTAAAGGTACTTTTTATCATTTCGAACACATCATCTATACAATCTTTCTAAATACATTAAACTTTCTCAATAAGCTTATTAGCGATAGCAATTTCCTAAAAAATTAAACGACATGCACCCTCATCGTCCAACCCCATTAACATGAAAAAAGAAGTGAAGAAGCTTTTTAATCAATCTTGGAAATACTAGCACAACTACTTGAAATAATCACTGGTGATTGAGGACGATGATGAGGAGAGCACAAGGCCAGGCTTGACAGCTAGGAAAAAAACGATAGACGTATTGAAGGTCATTCATGGTCACCCCCCCATCATCCTCACCCACTAGTAACAAAAGGTTAGTCGATTTTTTACACTACGTGTTTACGTCCAAAATTTGTTGAAGTTCCTGAAACGTGTTTTTGAAAATATTTGGTTGAAAGTGGGAAGTTTAAGTTTGCTCCGCCAGTCTATTCAAAGTCACTGGTTTTCCACACTAAAAGTGTACAAGATCTATCTACAAAATGAATCAAGTTAAACTCTGCATTAAAATAATATGCTTCGTGCTAATCTTATCGAAAACTAAATCCTTTTTTCCTCCTACATATTAAGCAAGCAGATCTCTTTAACTGTCAATGAGAATTCCAAAGGTCATCACAATACACGTACAAAGTAAATTCTACTTGCAATCATGTTTTTAGTCGCTATGCATATGTTTTCCATTGCAGACAAAGAGATGTGTTTGAAGTTGCTCGGGCTATGAAAAAATTCTCGAACTATATTTCAGATTAAAAAATATTCGTGAAGGATCGCGGTATTGAATTTGTTTAATCAACATGTTTGAAAATACTAATGAATATAATACAATTTTCTATCATGTTGATAGTCCTATAAAGTGCTGCATTGGCCGACCGTTGGAGAAGAACTATATTTGACTTTTAATTTGCAGATTATGTACATTGAAAAATAACACCTCTATTATCATCATTTAGAATAAAATCATGTTGATTTTAATCACTACCCCGTCAATCAGTTGTTCCACTCACCCCAACGAAGGTTCCATTCATTTCCTGATCATTATACATTTTGATAATTTTGTTCTTTCTTAAACAATATTCTAATGAAACGATTGTGAAAAAAAATTCATATGTTGGTGATCACTCGTTCAAATTATAGTACCAATAATGTTTTTGAAAAGGTAATTAACTTATTGGTCCAGCTGATACTTTTTAAAGTGGCAAAAATCCTAGACACCTAACCCATAACTATCGTCTGCGAGACACCAAAGCTGAAGAAATTCTCGTCGGTTTTTAAGCCTATGAACTTACAAAAAGTTAGAAACACTAGTGGAATATGTATTAATATGGAAAGATATTTAAGACTCGTACTCGCAGGGGCAAGAAACAGTTACTTGTTTTTAGATGGCTAGGATATACCTTTGATTTTGATTCTTGATTTGGTGTTGAAGATAATTAACATGGCCATGATTTTATGTAACATTTATGTCCAACGTCTCACAGACCTCTTGCAAGGACTTGAAGAAAACAAGTGGATTTTTGCTACGAAACCTCCCCTCTCACCATCAAATTCGATTGACGGAAAGGTATGAAGTGGCTCTTGTCGCTATGCATTCTCAAAAATACATACAGTATCCTGAGAAAAAATCGCATATGTATGACTATAAAACTTAGACTCCTATGAGTGGTACGCCACCCGCAGGGATCACATCAAATTCAAAAGATCAATTTGGTTGTTATTATCCATATGTTGATTACCCTACACGAAGGAACTAAGTTCAATGAATGATTTGTGTCGTTTTAATCATATAGAAGATATTTCGCTCGCTTCCGGCAAAAAAATGAGCCTTTCATTTGAACTATTCAAGGAAGGGGGAGATCTAAGATTTATTCACTCATTGCGAATGATGAAGGTTCATTCTCAATGATAACTAAAAGATGTGCTTGGGGGCTTTATACTTAATACAAATCATGGTAAAAGTGCCCGGAATCACTAATGTTGTTTTTGCTGAGTATCCACCAGCCTTCCTCCTCGAAAAACTCTGTGTATATACTCTCTACTGCCTCGGATGTTGATTTGCAGATTGTGTCTCAGAGTCGGTATTCAAATGTCCCTCTCCTACTATTTCTTGATGACAGCAACAACAGCCAATCAACGAATCAATAGTTCAATCCTATAAATAATGACACAGCATCTAATTCACTATGTGCCACGTAACACTTTATTATCTGGACTCTGTCAGTACACTTAACAAACTGAATAGGTGATCCTTTAGCAAAATCAAGAGGTTTGGGCTGTGATTACAGTCATTTTTACAGGGGGGGGGGGGGGGGGGGGGGGGACACCATCGTCCCCTCGCTAAGATGAACAATAGAGAATTTCAATTGTGTCTTCCTGATATCGACTGCTATTGTTTGGTGCTCTGAAATCCTCATCAAAATAGGTCATTTATTGGACTATTACAAGGTGCGTACTACAATGTTCATGGCTATGGTCTTTGTAGCTTGTTTGACTTAGGACTTTTGGTTACGGCACTACCCTTGCCAGAACATATACTTGTACCTGACTGCATCAAAATTTGCTGCCTCAAACATTACAGGACTAGGGGGTCGGGTAAACATTTTCGACGGGAGAGTTAAAGAAATATTATGATCTTCAGCAAAGAGCCGTTGGCAAGCAATTCCAATCTCAGCAAAATGGAAGGGGTTAAAAAGGGTGCGTGGTCATCATTCAACAAATCATCAGATCTTGACTTTGTGAGGAATAAAAGGAAGAAGACCAATAAGCAGAAGAAGAAAAGGATTGTTAGAATCAAGAAGGATTTCTTTCTATAAGCTATGACTCTTATTTCTCCCCCACAAGGAATGCATCGATCAATCACCTACCTGTGCATTGAATCAATTCATGCGGAAAATGTTGGTGTCCAGTGTCAAGTATAGCTACATAATGAAACAATTTCATGTGCCTCAACAAACGCCCTCTCCGGTAAAATATACACTTTCAGATATTTTTCCAATGAAGAATTTTCATTATATTTATCATCAAAATTATTTGTGATCTCTAAATGATTTCGGTGAAGCGAAAAGTCGATAATACAACTCCCCCTCTGCTGCTGATGGCCTGTCGCTATGAAAATTGTATCTTCACCACTTGTTCAATACAAATTCATGTATTGTATTATGGAACCTTGGTGAGCACTAATGTATAATTTATCGAAACTATGTTAAGCTACATACAATTTATGAGGATAGCCCCCAAGGCGTATAACGGATCATAGGTTGAAGGTCGGTGTCACTGGGCTTGATATTCGATCATGTGTTTGGACATACTGACCATGTGAGTTACTGCTGCTGGCAGTGACCAGGAGGATCAGCTATGGTGGTAAATTAAATCATGATATATGTCACTATTTCACCACACACGGGTTGCCCTCCCAATGTCAAGACTGACATAAAGTTACAACTAGCTCCATCGAATTTCAGTTTGATAAAACCATGCAACGAGCATCCCGATGCAAATATGTCATTATCAATTCCGCAATTTCTTCATGTTCGAAAACACAGGTTATGAGCTCTGTTGTATTGGCATGGAAAAGCTAAGACACAATGGTAACAATATTAAACCTCTTTGTCCCCCATACGATCAATAAATCAACGTCACATTAGCCACTGGCTCTCGCAACTATCCAAATTCATCATTTATCAATGGAGAAATAACTCAAAACTCGTTTGGCTTTTGTGAAGAGCTTCCAGTACCATTGGACTCCTGGACTGCATCCCCCATGATTTACATTTTTTGGTCTCTCTAAGCCGTGTGTGCAAGTGAAATGGAATTCACTCTACACTCTATCATTTTGATAAACTCCTACAAAACTCTTTATTTATGAGTGACCATGCAATCGCTACAGATCTGATCACAAATTTGTGAAAATGAATAACCAATTCAATGTTATTCAAAAAACCATGGTGGTAATTATTTTTGGACTTGTCATGCACTACAAGGACAAGAGATGAGGCATAGTACGAACGGAGAAGTGGCGTTTAGAGTGCCCATTTTGGCCAATGTTTTGTGACTGTGAAAGTATCCCCATGTATTATCAGTGTGAGTTAATTTGAAACCACCTATTAGAAAATCTCCACAACTCATGAACTGGGCAGTGTTTTCTACAACCCTTGAGCACCTTGCACATAAACCAAATAATAATAGCGTATTTAATAGGATTTATACATGCCCCAGTAACAGGGCCTATGCATACCATCTGGACTTCATTGAAAAATGTCAAGTGTTTAACGAAACCCGAATCAGTTTATCACAGAGCCATCAACTTTGAAGCAGGTCCATTGCTGTTCAATCTTTATAAAACAGTGAAGATATCGTGAATTTTTGATCTCTTTGCCTATTAGCATAAACTTCTCTACACCTCCACACACCAACAACGTTTTTGGCAGCAAGTGTGAAAAGCTATTATCACATCAAGGAAAGTTATCATGATTTTAAACGCCTAATGACATGTGGTTTTCAATGCACTAGCTCTTTTTCATGTTACAGATCTTACGTGGCGCAATAACCTACAAGTAGTTTTCTCGTTATTTTACGTTGACTTTCCTCTATTGAATCGACTTCCTCGTGTGTGAAAATAGCTTTCAAGGTTGTTAAAATACATTGATTTTAATAGTGCCCTACTGAACAAAATGTTCAAAATGTATGTAAAAATTGGTTTATTATTAAGAAAAGACTGCATATAAGATGATAAAAAAACGACTGTTCTACTCTTTAATTATCATATCCTACTACGTGTAGGAATTTCAGTTGAGAATGAGCTAATGCAAGTAGAATCAATCTGAATTCACTTGTATACTGATCCTGATGTGCTGCATTCAGGGACACATTTTTCTACAGTATAATGTAACTTTCGACTCTCTTAATCATATCTCTTTGTATAATGTCAATGTCATACTATTTTCATTCCATTTTTGTAAATGTGTCTGGTTTAAATTGCTTATTTTGGTGTGCAATGTCACATACAGTGTCGTAACAGTGGTGAATCACATTCTGTAACCGCCCACAATAAAAATCAGTAGGCGTTTAATAATCAATAGTAGCCATTGTCTTGCACAGCGATGACGTAGAAACAATTATTTTTTGTTGTTCTCCGCAGTTGAATTGAGACCGCGGGCGCCTCCTCCAAAACATAGTAAGCCACGACGATACCAACTTTCTTAGCACAATAAACTAAAATCCACGTTTAGGATTCTTTCCAATCATTGCACAGGATACATATTTTCCTCACTGATTAATCGCTTTGTCATATTTGTGCACGTGTAGACCATAGGTGTCTTCTAGTATGAGATGTCACAAAACCACCTCTTCACAAGACAGGATTACAACCTTTAATTTGTAAAGCATATCCTCTATGCAATTTACATAGGTGGCATAATCTGCACTTGTCATCATACTCACAATCATTGTAAAATTCTCACATGATGACCAGCTCCCAGTGTATAACACGCATAGTGAGTACATGTATGGAATATTTTTCATGTTGTTGACACCTCTCACCGCCAAAATGAAACTGAGCTACTGATCAACAAACTGAGTGGGATAGAGAGTGAGAGTAAGAGGAAGTAAATCCTCTTTGAACAACATCTTTCTCGTGAAAAATCCATAGTCTTAAGTTTTAAGCTTTGCGGTGTTTAAAAAAGCAATATTCCACCTATCATTTTTGTCCCTTGTAGTGATCTAAATGATTCAAATTCAATAAATTGTGTTAAATGCCTTGTACACGACGCAAAAGCTCATTGCAATAAGTATAGATGGGGGGGGGGGGATGGAGAATCAGTTTTCATTATATCGACAATCATTCCCTGAGAAGAATATCTCCTTGAACAGATAACCCAGAAAATCATCATCTAGAATCAAACGTTTTTCACATAAACACATAGATTTCCCTATGATTCTCTTCTTTTTCTTAAATCTATTCATTCTTGAGAGGTCCTAACACCTCCACAACCAATTTCCTAGATAACCCAGGATTCTTCTTTCTACTTTAAAAATTATACTCTAACCTACTATAGAAAAAGTATCTTCGCATTTAGAAACAATTTTATGAATATAATTAAATACAATTAATCACTGATATCCTAATTTATTTTCATTCGTATATCACAGTGTATCTAAAGTAGTTTTGAATCTATTTATATGCACCGTGTTTTCAGTATTTCGACCGCAAACATAGCTTACACTCCTCCAACTGTAAATTTGCTCTAATGACAACTCACATATCTAGCATACATTCTTTCCCATTTAAAGGCATAGTCTACATCCTCGTGTATTGTGTCACTACCACGTTCGGACTAACTTCGCCCTTGTATCATCGCTGCTACCTGCCCCAACCATCAAGCTCCAATATGTGTAACGTATCACTCATTTTCGTTTGTTATAACGTCTCAAATAATTTAAACACTGTTCTCTATCTCGAATTCAATTCTCTTACGTAATATGAACTATAATGAAATCATTCCTTAATATTTGAATCCGATTACTAATATCTAATCAGTTATCATATATGTAGTACCGTTTTATAGTAATGTGTGTTTGCCGTCAGAAACCTTCTGGTTCCGCTTTATACCATCTCGTCCCTGAATATCTGTTCCCTAACTTAGAACGTGTTTGCTCGCTTTATACGGCCATAGTATGGAGGGTTTGCTCGCTAATGTATGTCAAACTCGTCCCTTCTGACTTATATTCATGTGGGAGGAGCTCATTGTGGAGTTTGCCCTAAAAATGGACAGGAATTTTTTTCTCATTGAGGGTAATGCCCAATTTTTACCGGCATTATTTGGATCTGAAACGTTAAGGGAGACAACATTAATACTAAAAACGAAAAGAAATTATTCCGTATATAAAGGGGATGCCCCATCCTCAATACCTTTTTTTTCTTTTTACGTGACGAAAGTTTATATTGTTTGTGTCCCAATATCTTTTAAGAACGACCCGACTGAAACCACAATGGGCCCGTCTAAATTAGCAATAGGAAAGCTTTTTCGAAAGGGCTGGAAACTTCAGATATGAAGAGCAAGGTATTGAGGAGTTGGGGGGCACAGCCCTTCATATGCTGAAGCATTTCTGTTTCATTTCGAGTTTGAATGTTCTGCTTATTACCTTTCAGTTGAAATAAAATATGTTTTTTCTTTATTCAATTTTGCGAATCTTGATTATCAATCTAAAAGGTCTTTAACGGCCCCCGAATGTCAAAAGAACAGCTATTTTATCAAAAAACTAAAGAAAATATGCCCTTAAATCAGACTAAATAAGTCTTGGTGCTATAGCTTGAACTTTAAAAGTAAAAGTTAATTCTATTCAGAGGTAAAGTTTTATACATGAATCAAGGTGACCAACGGTGCAGCTTGCCCAACTGGCAGGACCCATCAGTCCCACCTAAGTACATACCATCATTAGAATCCACCCCTAGAACCCCAGTTTTGCCCCCCCAGCTTCAAATGTCTGCGGTCATCCAATCTTTTTTTTTTCAAAACTTAAGATAAGTCTCGCATAATTCAAGAATAACACCGAAGTTAAATCAGTTTTCTTTAGTATACCTTTGACTTTATGTTACTTAGACATGGCTCCTTTATCATTTGCTCCACTGTCATTCTAACTTTGACATGGGGAAGTTGGATCCAACTTTGCCTACCCCCCCCGGGGGGGATTTTAGAAGAACGAAATCTACGCGCTTAAACTGGGATATAAACTTCGTTGGATAAGAATCCTCTAAGTTTTTTCACATAAATTAAACTGTTCTGACTGTTAAATTAGTGAGCTTCGTAAGTAAGTTCTATTTTGTGGGTGTGAAGCACTAAAACTTTACCAGCACCACTGGAAAAATGCCTATTCTGAGGGGGCCCTGCAACGCTTGCAAAAACAAATTAACGTATGTTAGTAGGCTATCTACCAAACGTAATGGGGTCGTATCGCGCTGTGGTAAAAAAAGACTTGGTATGATAGAAAATTCGTCAACATGTGAAGCAAAGTGTGGGGCAAATGGTAGATCAAGTTTTTTCCCTTCGAAATGCTATTCAAGTGATGGAGATGGGGCCAACCCCTCGGCCATACTCCCATTTTGAAACAGACATAGTGTTTTCTATTTCATTGACAAAGTGCAGATTCATCAAAGAACATAGTAGGAGCGCTACATCAGTGGGAACGAAAATTAAATTATATTAAAACCGGCTTATAAACTGGATTCCACGATCTCGATTTGTCAATTCGAAATGACAAATTTTCTAATCCAGATAGGGATATCCGCATCAGGCAAGGCATGCTCAGAGACTAGTGAGGACTAACGAGCTAAACCCTCTCTTTTCAATGGTGTTTGTATGTGAGCTTGTAATACTACAAGTGAGATTGAGTGAAACAAGCTCTCGGCTCCATTATTCTAAAGAAGACATTTCCAGTACTTTTTTCAAAATACTTTTTGTAAAAAAATTAGCCGAGGCTGTAAATAAAAGAGCGAGGCTGTGAGTAACACAGCCTCGGCTCCATTAATCTCATATAAGGAAAGACATGTTAACCAAGTGACTGTTGCAAAATATTTTTTGGTAAAAAAAATTAGCCGAGCCTGTGAAAAAAGAGCCGAGGCTTGTAAAACAGCCTCGCTCCATTAATCAGAATTAAGAGCATAATTTCCATACTTTTCAAAAATACTTTTGTAAAAAAATTAGGCCGAGGCTTGTGAAAAAAGCGCCGAGCTATCTGAAAACAGCCAGCCCGGCTCCTTTAATCAGAAAGAATACATATTCCAGTACTTTTAAAAATACTTTTTTGTAAAAAAATTAATCAATTGACTTGTTACTAAAATCAATTTTTGTAGTCAAATCTGCGGATGTCCGTTGACAAAAATAAATACATCTCAGAATGTTCTATATATCTATCATGTTTGTTTTGGTCTGACATTTTTGTCTTTATTTAAACCTAGAAGGAAGCGTATTGCTCACCTTGTGTCTTATTTACCCTGGGTGGCATAAAGCATTAAGGTCTCTGGGAATGTATCTTAACTCAATACAAGTTTGTTGTGTGTCGTCCTGAAAATACTGGTGCGAGACGACGGTGCCCAAATAACGGACTGATGAAGTTACACACAAACTGTTAAGAAATATGGAATTTTGTGATATTTTACAGCATTATAAAGATTTCATTCCACTTCTAATTTTTGCATTATTATCTAATTATTAAATCGAAATTTTTTCCGTCCTAACAATTTTCTCCCGTTTATTAATTCGTTTTAGACTTTCAAGGCATAGGGTGCAAGTGTCTTGAAGAATTCAAGCCTACAACCAAAATAAATAAAAAAAGTTTTTTTTCAAACTAAAAGTAAGGAGCAACATCAAAACCCTCGAATAAAAAATATTCGTATGTGAGGGGGTTGCCCCCTCTTTGGATACCTCCTTTCTTATGCTAAGTTAAAGTTATCTGTACCAATGTCTTGACAAACACTCCTGAAACACAATCAGACCGTTTAATTAGAATAAAAAACTTTTAAAGCCTGTAAAAACATAACTGTTATGCGTAAAGACTGAGGTATCAATGAGGGGTCAACCTCCCTCCGCCTGAAACAAATGACTGCCAGGACAATCACCGACCACATAAGTACATTACTCTATTGTTATTATCTTGTCAGATTCTAGAGTAAATCTTGAGTAAGCATCTTTCTTGTAAAATCAAGGCCTGCCGACGTCACAACAAAATCACTCGTCTGACAGGAACTAAAATTAGTTTTAGTCTCATGTCAAAATTTTTTGCTGCAGTCCGATAACTGGTGTAAGATATGATTCATTATTGATTTATCATCTCCTCCTTAACATACATCTTTGAATTTTTGCCTATATAATGAATGCAAACATTCAAATATATATTCAGCTTCATTTTGTTTCATCCTTGCGCCTGGCAGTGTGAGTGTAGTGCTCTATACTACAGCCTTAGCGCTGAAAAATACAATTACTGATGGTCAATATATTTAAATGTGTCAAAATTCCAAATTATGGTTCATTTCTCCACAATAGTGGTCAGTGAAGTCAATCCACGAAATTTAGGGGAAAAGGCAAAATGAGCATGTTTTTCATCTCTATGACTCAAAATATCCAAACGAGGTTAGTACAATAGCTTGTAAATGATAATTAATTCATCACTCAGAGGTGCAAAGGCAAAGCCATAGCGTTTGCCTACCAGGGGTCTTCAGGTGCGTCTTTCACCTCTCCCCCACCCCCCGTGTATATCCGCTTTGAACCGCCCCGCGGGTCGTTTGCTCCTGTGCTAATAATTTCCTCATGGTCAATACAATTCTTCTTCCCCCATACAATCCCTTTTTTTCAAGATTTAGTTTTTAGGCAAAATTATTCATGTGAATCATTAAATAAAACAAAAAACACAAAAAAATCAAAAAAAAACTAAAAAACCCAAAAGTATTTTGTGTGCCCTGGCTTACATTATTAAGTTTGACTTGTAAGGATAAAGTTATTCGGGATTTTGCACCTAGCAAGAAGGTACTATGTGTAAATTTATTTGTAGTAACTATGATTCTAACATATACACTTACTGTAACCAATGACGCTAAGAGTATTAAGGTGAAACTTTAGGAATTTTAGGGGTGGGGGGGTTTATTAAATCGAAAAATTTATATGCATATGGGGTTTTCACAAATAAGGCTAATAATGCAACGTAACTAGGGTGTGCCGCTTGTCTATAAATAGCTATCCTATAATTGAAACTTATAAGGAGTCGAGTTCACATTGGAAAGTAAAAGTTTCTAGTGCCTTTTAAAAGAGTCATAAGGCATTTAGAGGGCAAGAAGCTCATTCCTTCTGAGGCCGAGCATTTGGTAAACTCTCAGCTCATCAAAAGGTTCAGACAGCCATTTGAGTTCTGGTATAAATAAAACGTCAGTAACTATGATACTCTGATGATAATTGGGTATGTCGTAACCCCTAACATCTATGTGCAAGTCTGCCTTTTAATCTGAATAACTTTTGTCTTAGAACAGATCAAAAGCACTGTGAGCATGGTTGCCAGTAGTGAGGGCATAATATACCTTTAACACATGGCTTGACCCGATGATTTTAAACGCATATGCCCTGTTTAAAGACGCATACCTGTCTCTACTCTCACGACATCCCTAGAAAATATTCCATATGGATTTCACCGCTCAGCGGGCAGATTCCCATGATCGTCCTCCTGTTTTTTTCCTTGACCCGGTGTAATATGGATGATGCAATCATTGTATGACCAAATAACTTCAGGAACCTAAGGGGAATCCGGTTGTAACTAAGCTTGACACACACGGGGGTTCTACTTAATGTCGGCGCACAAGTATGTGTCTGTGTACATGCCGTGCACATGTTTCGTAATGACGGCACACACAACAGGTCTTTATGTCACTGACACGCACCAATGTGGGTCCTTATTGAAATGACGGCGCACTCTTACTGTAACTGGCAGCGTGCATTTTACGTAATGGCACGCAACACATCACTGTCCACTATATACTTTTTTGAGTTTTGTTTGTGCTCACTGGTCCTATTGGGACGACGCATACTCGGTATTATGTAACGTGGCACACACGTGGGTGTTGCGTATGACAGTGTCACAATCGTGTACGTAGTGGGCAGCGTCAACACATCACTTGGCACATAATAGTTATTAAAAGTATGATTGCGTCGAGATGTTCAAGGCGTTTTCCTGTTTTTCTTTCTTTCAAACGTTTCTTCTTTCTTTCTTTCAAGGCGTTTTGTATTGCTTTTAGACATTTTCTTGCTTTAGTGTCTTAGTCTCTTGAAAGTGTCTTTCGAAAGATCAAATTTCCATCCATATAGAACAACCACTGTACTCCAAAAAGGCTATTTTTCCAATATTTTTTTTCTGGTTAATGTAGTTCTAGAACTAGCCGAATGCACGCAAGGAGGGTTCCCATTTCCCCGCATGCCGAGAATGGACGATTATGTATTTCGTATCACCTGTAATAATTGACGTGTAGAGGGGAAAATTTTAAGTTCTAGACATTGCACCTGTTCATTAAGTAATGCTTTTTTATGGAGTGATACCAAATACCTAGATGTGCGTGGTATGCTTTAATATATTTTAGTATCAAGACGAAAGAGGACTACAAGATGCTTAAATTGTGTGAGCCGTATTAGGTATTAAAAATTCTCCTAACAATAAATCTAAAAGGTCAGACCTTTGTAAATAAAATATATAATATTAATATCATGACTACATGTTACAATCATTATTATAACACAGAAAAAGCAGTTCTAAAAACAACAACAAACACAAACAAACCTCAAAAAAGCTTATAGGAATTAAATTATAAGCAAAAAACCATGTATTTAAAGAATATACTCCTAACCATTTTTTCCAGAGGGACATGATTGATATTAAGAAGACGTTAGTGATTTACGACACATTATTGAGCTATTTCCGAAGCTTTTGACGAATACGTCCACGGTTTTTCTTGGGACTTGATGGGTGGAATAATCGTAATTTTTTTAAGATTTCCTCCCACCTGATTCTTATGGAATTTTGAAGCTTCTATGACTCTAACACACATCCATCATCTTACCAGCTTGGATTATCCATTTTTACAACATTTTCATTGAAAAAGCAGATTAGAGGTTAGCAATGAGTTCTACAGTGGTGGTCTTGATTTCTACCGGTTTGGTTTTATATTTCTAGGGTTGACCCTGGTGATTTCTCACAGTCTGATCTTGATTTCTTATGTGAAATGTCCGGATTTCTATGCTGCGGATTACCTCAAATTTTTAACCTGTTTTTGTGGCCGTGGATTTTTATCAATTTCTCGAGTGGCACAGACTGTTTCTATGTTATTGGCCATGATTTTTTAGGGGGGGTTGGCCCATGATTGTCTGTACAGTTTTTTGAGCTTGATTTCGATGGTTTTGTCTGCGGATTTTTATGGGTTCCCGTGATTATTTATGAATTCGTCTGGATTCTATCTCAGTGGTTATTATTTCTATGAATTCCCCTGAATTTCTTGCATTGATGAGTGCTATATCTATGGGATTATTTCTGGACTTCTATGGACCGATCGTAGTTTTTCTAAGGGTTTTGTCTTGAATGTCCTGGTTTGGTATGGATTTTTTAGGGTTGACTCAGATTCTTATGAATTTTATATATTGATGTATTTATTTCATTGGGTACAAGTCTATCTATTGATTCTAGACCGATTTCTATGTTTTTTTTTTTTTGTTTATGATTTTTTTAATGAAATTCGTAGGAATTTCCTGTGTGTATATTTGTCAGGATTTCTTAGAGTGGTTGGCCTTTGATATATTTAATGGTTGACCATGATTTCACAGTAATGATAGTCCATTGATTTCAAATCGGTTCTGTTCTTATTTTCTAGGGTTTGGCCCTGTTTCTACACTTTGGTCTTGATTCCTATGAATTTGTCGGATTTCAAGAGGACGCTTAATTTCTTTAAGTTTTGGCCTTGTTTTTATTAATTCACCTGGGTTTCTATGTATGGTCATGATTTTTAAGAGCTTGGCCCTTGATATCTACAGGTTTTCTCTGAGTTCTATGGTTGCCTAGGATTTCTAGGGTTTACCCCCCTGATTTCTATGGTTTGGTGAGGGATTTTCTAGGGCTAGACCCTGATTTTATGATTTCTTCTCTGATTTCTATTCTATTGGTTAGTTAATTTCTATGAATTTCCCCTGATTTTTTGGCATTGGTTTATGATTTGTGTGGGATATTTTCTTGACTTTTATGACCGCATCTGTGTTTTCTATCAGTTTCTTCTTGGATGTCTCTGGGTTTGCTCCGATTCTTTATGATTAAGACTGATTCTTTTTTATGAATTGTGTGGATTTCTATGCATTGGCGTATGGTTTCTTATTTCCTCCAGATTTCTATGAATTTGATTATGGATTTTTTTGAATTCGTTGAAATTTTCTATGTAATGGGTCATGAAGTTTTTCAGAGGTGGTGGCACTAGATTTTTCTAAGGATTGGCCATGATTTCTACAGTATGGTTCTTGATGTCTATGGTTGTGGTTCTGGATTCGTAGGTATCGTGCCCTGATTATCTACAGACTGTGTCGTCACCTTTTGAATATTTTCCGGACATTTTAAGAGAATGAATCTTACATATCTCCAGTTTGTGACCGTTGAATTTTATTAGTTGAAAGGGATTTCTATGTATTGGTTTTATGATTTTTTTTTTTAGGTTGGTCCTATTGATTTTCCTCTGACACAGTCTTTTTTGGCTAAATAAATGTCTATGTTAGCCCCTTTATTTTGTAGATTAATAAATAACACAAATTCTTTTTACTTAAAGTAAGGGATTGCATTAAAACTTAAAACACAGAATTATTCGGTATTATGAATAGGGGCTGTTCCCCTTCCTCACGCCTCGCTCTTTACGCTAAAGCTTTCCATTGTTTAAAAAAAAATAGAGTGTGAGAAAGTCAACTTTAAGCGTAAAGCGGAGGCGTTGAGGAGGGGACAGCCCCTTGCATATACGATATAACTTTCTGTTCGTTCTTAATATATTTAATTGTAGCTCCCTATACTTATCAGTTAAAACAAACTTTTTTTTTTTTATATTAATTTTTGAAACGTTTTTGAATTAAATGCAGGTTTTGATCTTGGCTCACGTAGCTTGAATCAAATAAACAAAATTTTCATATTACTTTTACTTTTATTTAGCTAAAGGGTTTCTCGAAACATGTTTTTAAATTTTACTTTATGAACGTTTTATTAGTAAAACAATATACATAACTTCGTAACGAACTTCTATATTCTAATATTTCAATATGTAATAATTAGTGGTTCGCCCCCTATCAATACCTTCTCTTTAATTGAAATGTCGAAATTTTTTCCAGTTCTTTAAAAATGACGTGCTTAATCACAAACACTGTTAATTAGAATAAATACTCTTATGCAAAGTACTAAAAATCTTTGGCTTAAAGAGTGAGGTATTGACTAGGGGGTGAACCAATCATATATGTAAATTTTCTGTTCGTTTAAATAGTTTTGATGTTGGCTGCTGCTGCCGGTGTGTGAAAACTTGATTTTTCAACTGCAAACAATGCAGTTGAAAATTTGATTATGAATTCGTTGAAATTTCTATG
>CM051268.1:65676961-65714162 GCA_027921565.1 Artemia sinica | reverse complement strand
GTGTGTGTGTGTGTGTGTGTGGTGTGTGTGTGTGTGTGTGTGTGTGTGTGTGTTTGTTTCAACACACAAAGCTTCAAAACATTTCCGAGAGGACTAGAAAGTGGTTTTGAATGAAACATAAACTGAATCATCATATCTGAACAATACTAAACAATATTCAGAAATTATTCTGTATAAATAGTTACCGTATAAATTATTCTGTAGTGTTGTTTCTAAATTAAATTAAAATCAAAATTGAACATAGATTAAGTAAAGAACGAAGTTGAAACTTAAAATGAACAAAAAGCTTTTTTAATATAGCTTATTTAATATATTTCAATAAGACTAATGCAAATGAATTAAAGTGTCATTACAGACTCGCTTTAGAATTTGTATCACATCTTATAAATTCTGAAAACATATAATGTTTTCAGAATGCGTGCCTTTTTTTCAGAAAAGGCACGCAAAGCATACGGACTACTTCTACCCTGCAAACGTATGTATAACCGCCGTATACTCGGAAGGCTCTATTCCGTGTTCGTTATCCCGCATGTTCCGTCACTCTCGCCGTTTTGGTCTCTTTTCACCGAAACAGATAAGCGCTCAGTCCGTCGGGTTTACAATAAATATGCAAAGTATCTTTTAAGTGTTCCGCCATGGGAGAGAAACTCAAGAGTTTCGAAAAATTACAGCGTTGTGGACCCGACTACTGCAGCAACTGAGCGAATCGTTCGATTTCGGCGTTCGCTCAATCCTGATCATGATATGTACCGAGCTATCGTAGGCTAGTTTGAATAAGAGTTTAGTATGCTGTATATAGATTGTTATTGAAGTCTTGTTGTTTCTCTTATTGCGTTTTCTTTTTCTCTTTTTTTTCTTTTTTTTCAATATTCCGTTGTGTAACCTTGTGTTATTTATGATGGGAAATAAAAACCATTCATTCATTCGTTCATTCATAATAATATAGGAGTTTTGATACGGTAAATAAAAACCTTTTAACAGTATGAAAGTAAAGCAATTTTAGATTATTGCTTTATTTATATATTTGTTTTGTGATTTTGTGTGATCCTATAGCTTTTTAATCATGTTTGATCTTCTTCCATGATACATCTGAAAAATCTCAGATCACATACTACCCCCAGGCTTGGAATAACCCATTTTGTGTCGTCCTACGGTATTGGAATTGTGGAACACAAGCACACTCGCTAACATATTCCATCTTAAGTGTAGAAGATGCAAAACCCATATCGTAGCTGACATGAGCAATGAACCTTTTCAATAAGAACAGTCCTTGAAAATACAAAAAAATGGATTATTTATAAAAAGAAAATGTTTAAGTAATTAACATGTTAGCTTACTTTTCTTTTCTTTTTACAACTTATACGTATACATAGGAGGTTGTGTGTTCTATATATGGATATAGTCTTCGGTTAAACTAAACAATATTATATATCAGCTGCACTCTCACCTGTTACTTGTGTATTAAACCGACTACAGCCAAGAAGTTAAGTTTGGTCAATCGTATCAATGAAGTTGTGAACGTTGAATATATTCTAATCAAATTCTGACATCTATATATTGTGGTGTGGGGGTCACCATTCCCTCAGACTTACTTTTAGTTGGTAAACTATTTTAACCCTTTACCTGTTTCATTCAATCCATATAAAAATATTCCTTTTATCGTCATCTGGTTTTATCTGAATATTCATATCCTGAGTTCCGAGCCTTAATTGCTTAGCTATACTGAGTGAACAACTTACTTTTCTTTTTTTTTCACAACTTATTCGTATACAAAGGAGGTTGTGTGTTCTAAATATAGATATAGTTTTCAGTTAAACTAAACAATATTTTATATTAGCTGCACTCCTCACCTGGTACTTGTGCAAAATACTCACCACAGCCAAGAAGTTAAGTTTAGTCAATTGTATCAATCGACTTGTGAAAGGTTGAATATATTCTATTCATATTCTGACATTTATATAATGTGGCGTGGGAGTCACCATTCCTTCCCACTTACCTTTCGTTGGTAAGCTATTTAAACCTTCTACCTGTTTCATTAAATTCATATAAAGGTATTCCTATTATCGTCATCTTGTTTTATCTGAATATTCAAATCCTGAGTTAAGAGCCTTTAATGCTTAGCTATACTGAGCGGACACCATAATTAGGATCATTGACCTACATAAATGTGCCATCCGTATTGTATACAACTTTTGGCCCGAGTATAACCTGTTCGGTAGGTTTATATGATGTAAGTTCCAAATGTAAGTTTTAAATGTAAGTTTCATTGTAAGTTCCAAATGTATAGATGCTATACTACTGGTGGAATGAAAAGTCTCAGGCCTTTGGCGTAGTTCCATAGCTTTTTCGATTGAGGATCTGTGTTCCAACAACCTCTCCCCCTAGAGCTGGTGGAACCACCAGCAATTGGGGGAGAGCTTGTTGGAACAGAAGTTGTCGATTCTGCCTTGGCTTAACATGTGTATGACAATCCACACCGTTTCATTTTATTTGACAACACCTCCATTATTGCCCCCGTTAAAGGTCTAATGCAAGTTATCGGGGAGGCAGTTGAGGTCATATTTTGCAAAATCATATTTCGCAACCTAGCCTTATGTGTAATGGTGTCTTACCTGGGAAGCGTTTAGCTTTTAAAAATGCTCTGTATAAATAAAAAAATTGAATTGCCATTCAGTACTGTATTTTTATTCCGTTACCCTTTCACCGTTGCACGGAAAGGGTTGTCAAATCTTAGTTGTGTTTTGTTTTAAGGTTGATTTTTTTATATTATCCTTGGATTTTTATTAGTAATTTTTGTTTTATTATCGTGCACCACTGAGGACGGTCAAGCTTGACCAAAATATGTGCATTTTAGTCTAAATTTTTCAATGGCTCGTATAATCTCATTTTTTCCTTCATTACTTTTTTTCGTTTTGTCATGATTAGCCAGTGTGGTCTCCGAAATTTTTCAAAAGAAAATTGTTTGTGTTTTTTAATTTAATCCTATGTGTATAGCCTAGCAGTTATGTTTGCATATGATACAGTGGTATCTGTTGAGGCTAAAACCTCTTCATTATTGATTGAGAAAAATAAAAAACAAATTTTTTTAACTGAAAGTAAGGAGCAGCATTAAAACTTAAAACGAACAGAAATTATTACGTATATGAGGGGGTACACCCCCTCGTCAATGCCTCGCTCTTTACACTAAAGTTGAAATTTGTTCCAATTCCTTAAGAATGACCCCTAAATCACGAAGGTCATTTAATTAGAATAAATAGCTCTTTTGAAAGTACTAAAAACAAACTTTAGCGTACAGAGCGTTTATTTCTGGTGATGATGTACACAATTATCCTACTCGTCATGCTAGAGATATACGGACACCTCAAGTTACTAGTACTAGATCGCTATTTTCAATACGTCATGTGGGGCCAGTTGTCTGGAATAATTTGCCTGTTTCTTTAAAAAGTTCAGCGAATCTATGTGAGTTCCGTCGGGACCTTAAAACCCTTTGTCTCCATAGGTATGAATTTGTATGAATTTGTTTAAAGGGTGGTATAGTTGAGTCACTCTCAGGTTTGCCCGGAACCCGTTTTTCCCGTTTTTCCTATATATTTTTAATTTTTTTTGTTGTTTCGTTTATTTATTATTTATGGGATGGCGGCGGGAAGTTTTGGAGTATGTGAAGTATTGATTTTTGGTTATTGCGACCAGGAGCCGAGTGAGTGTAGGATTTTCATTTTTCTTCTTTTTTCTTTCTTTCCTCTTTTTCTCTTTTTTTCTCTTCTTTCTCTTTATTATGTTATTATAAGTGTTAATTTTAAGAGGGTAAATACTTCCGAACAAGCGTTAGCTTATGGAAGGTCATTTGTTTTTTTGCGTTGTGTTGTTTTTGGAATAAACCCTTATCTTATCTTATCTTATAGCCTAGCAGTTATGTTTGCATATGATACAGTGGTATCTGTTGAGGCTAAAACCTCTTCATTATTGATTGAGAAAAATAAGAAACAATTTTTTTTAACTGAAAGTAAGGAGCAGCATTAAAACTTAAAACGAACAGAAATTATTACGTATATGAGGGGGTACACCCCCTCGTCAATGCCTCGCTCTTTACACTAAAGTTGAAATTTGTTCCAATTCCTTAAGAATGACCCCTAAATCACGAAGGTCATTTAATTAGAATAAATAGCTCTTTTGAAAGTACTAAAAACAAACTTTAGCGTACAGAGCCAGGTATTGATAGAGGGGCGAACCCCTTAATATACGAAGTAGTTTCTGCTCGTGTTAAGAAATAATGTTGCTCCTTACTTTCAGTTGATAGAACTTGCTTTTTCATTTAATTTCTGATTTTTTTTTTAAATAAAGGAGGGAAATCCGGCACCCCCTGCATGGAAAATTTTCTTCCCTCCTGAAAAAAAATATTACCATGTAAAGATCCTTCCACGTAACCCCCCGACCCCCTCTCTACCAGAAAAAATGCCCCTTAAAACAAATATATTCTTCGTAATTACCAATACTATATGTAAAACAATGGGAAAAGTTCATAACTTGCAGCCCTTCCCCGGGGACTTTGGGGATTTAGTCATCCTCAAATACGTAGTTATTAGGTTTTTCGAATATGCGGAACAAAATGGATATCTCAAAATTCAAAAAGATCGGGTGAGTTTGGGAACAAAATTAGCGTGGAAGGGAGCCTACTTGCCCTCCATTTTTTTGGTCACTTAAAAAGGTCACTAGAACTTTTAATTTCCGTTTGATTGAGCCATCTAGCGATATTCTAAGACACTGGGTTAATACGGTCACCCCTGGAAAAAAAACACGCATCCTCCTGGGAAAAAATTGCAAGATTCCATATTTTTGCAGATAGGAGCTTGAAACTTCTACAGTAGAATTCTCTGATACTCTGAATCTGATGGTGTGATTTTCAGGCTCGTAACTCGTTTTCTCAGGTTCTTAACTTTTAATGGGTAAGACTAAACTTGATAAACCTTATAAATTAAAAATCAGCATAAAAATCTAATTCTTTTGATGCGTCTATTGGTATCAAATTCCGTTGTTTAGAGTTCGGGTTACTATTGAGCTGGGTCACTCCTTACTTACAGTTCGTTACCACAAATTGTTTGATTTGGCGGCTAAAACGAATTCAGTTATCCAGTGGTTCTCTTGTAATTGTTTAGTCCCGAATTTCTGTAGACAGAATCTATGGTTTTTGGAGATTAAGCAAGGATGCTAAAGCTAGAATTGATCAGTTTGTTGCTTCTGGCAGTTAGAAGCAGAAGTGTTAAGACGGATAGATACTTGAGGAGTATTCTTGATGAATTTTTATCCTTCCGCAGTCATTCTGACCATCTACGTATAAAATTAGCCCAAAATTTAGGATGTTTACATCGATTAAGCATGTTATTCCTTTTTTAATTATTAACGTTCTTTATCATTCTTTAATAGAATAATACCTACGGTATTGTCCCATTATTTATCTAAATACATTTCCTAATCATTTTGAACCTCTCTAGATACTGCAAAATAAAGCCTTAAGAGTTCTTGGTACTTTCCTTCATCGTCCTAAATGACTTCAAATCCTTTCTGAAACGGAAGCTTTATTTTTATTTCTTTATGCATTAAACCCTAGTCAACTTAAGGATTTTCGATTATCGCTCTGGCATTATGATATTCAGTCTCCGGCAAATTATTTTTATGAATTACATATTCTTGTCACCCCCTTTCGCTCACTCGCTTCTTCGTTGGCTCATTTTGGAGCGGTATAGAATCCCCTCGGTTAATTGTAAAAGA
Source organism: Artemia sinica (assembly GCA_027921565.1). NCBI lineage: Eukaryota > Metazoa > Arthropoda > Branchiopoda > Anostraca > Artemiidae > Artemia > Artemia sinica. The sequence continues at coordinate 65,708,396 of CM051268.1, read as the reverse complement.
GATAAATTTTCAAAAAGATTCCAAATTACTTTTATAGCAAATAAGCTTAAATTAAATACTAAATTTAAAAATCTTAATAGCCGATTACTTTTAAAGCCAAAATTTACAGAATATATTATTAACCTTTTAAGACGGGTGATTTTACTATATAGTTTCTTTTAGTATTATATTTGGAATTCCCATGCTAGGGTAGCCCCCTTTGTCCCTCTTTTGCTATATGTTGTGTTTTTGGTTTGTCTTTTTTTATCTTATATTTTTATCTTTATTTTTGGTGGATTTGAAATTAAGGTAATAACAGATAGCCTTTTTTTCGAGCTCAGCTTCCTCTTGGCTTTATTCAATGATTTGTGTTTGTTTATTTTGTGTGAAATGAAAATCTTGAATCTCTTGAATCTTGGTTTGAACTTCTTACAAGAGATTAATTAGTAGAGATGGGGGCTTCAATCTGAAGTCTTATATTTTAGATTTGTCATTTTTAGTTAGAGCCCTTGCTTCAGCAAATTACGCTCTGTCTATAGAATCCCTAACGTTATTGGGCAAAACTCGAGTCAATGATAAAGAAATGAACGACAAGTATTATTATAAACTGTTTACAAATGTCAAGAGTCAACTAAAATTATTATATCAGATGACACTTTCTCTCTAATAGCATTTATTGTACTAATAATTAAAACTTAATATTACGCAAAAATATGTTCATGCAATTTATTGATTAGAATATTTTTTAACAAGTACCATGGACACAATTCATCAACGTTTCATGGTAAATTGTACCAGCTGCACAGTACATTTTGTACAGGATAATAGAGCCATTATGATCTGCACATCTATAAAATGCTGTGCAATCATCAGGGTCAGGTGCAAAGCCAGACTCATTACAGACAATATTGGTAGGCTTCCTAGTAGTAGTTGTTGCAGCTGCGGTAGCTGTTGGAATGTCTGTTTTCGTTGTAGTAGTGGTGGATGGTATGGTTGTAGCTGTTGCAGTTTCTGGGGATGTAGTAGTTGCCACAGGTCCTGTTGTTGTCACAGTCGTTGGGACTGAAGTTTTTGTAGTGGTTGTCGTAATTGCATTGGCTGTAGATGATGTAAAGGTTCTGGAGTGGTTGTTCCCACAGATTCTGTTGTTGATTCAGTTGTAAGCTTAGCTGTTGTTGTTGCTGTTGGGGTAGGTGCCTCTGTAGTGGAAGCCTCTATCGTTGTTATGGTGTAATCAGTGGTTCTTGTTGTAATAGGCTCTGCAGTTGTCGGGGGTAATAGAGTCTGTTGGCTTCCAGTGCTAGGCTCCATTGTCGTCGTGGTAACAGATGCAGCTTCGTTGTAGTAGTTGTTGTAACTTGAGAAGTACTAGAGTTTAGTGCTTCTTTGATGGTTCTCAAAAGAGGATCAGCCCCACCTCCACATAAGTTTCTGAAATCATCTGACTCTAAAGACCAAATCATACCACCAGCCAATCCTAAATCATGAATAAGTTTGACTTTCAGCTTTAAAGATTGAGCATTGTCAAATCCCACCCACTGACCTCCACCATGGGCATAGGGGCATTGAGAATATCGATCCCACACAGAATTCCAACCAGATTGAATCGCTGAACATATTTCGTAATAGGTCAAAAAACCAGCCTCTCTTGAATACTGGCCAGCAGTACCTGGATTGCTTGCCGGTGCTCTGACTCCACTTACCTAAAATATCCAAATTCATTATATTCATTGGCGTAATGTCTAGCTGTATTTTTTTAACTGTAAATTTAACTCTTTTTATAATTTGAATTATATCTGGCTTTAGCACTTTTTAATTGTTTAATTAAATTAATTCCTTTGTGAATATATTCGAAAACGCAAAAACACTAGAATTGTTGCCATTTTTATATTTATAGTAATTATTAAAATAATTTGCTCTCATCAATCGCAACTAAAACAAAAATATATCGAAAACGGGTAAAAATTTTAAAGGGACAGTGGAAAACAATAAAAAAATTGTTTAGGACAAAAATATTAATGAAATTCCAAATTTTTGGCTCAAACTTTGTGTTTGAAAAAAAAATATGGAAATACTAAAGTTCTACTCAAGACGACCTTAGCAACCTGGGCTGGGTATTTTACGTACTTCTTTTGGTTCCCTATAGTACAAGGAGAGGACTATTTACTTTCTACTAAAACTGACTCTAGGGCACCCACCGTTGAAGGGGTTTCAGCCCACCTCCTCTGAAAAACAAATTATGAGAACAGCACAAAGTGCTGCAATACTCAGAAAACGAAATAAAGCTTTCTTAGCAAAAGAATTTCTTTAGTGTACCATCTTTGGTGATGTTTTAGTTGTTTATTGCTGTTTTAATGCCATCAATGAAGTTTCAAAAATAATCGTCCGACTACTCCAGCCCTCAGATAACAGTTTTGAGCTAATTCGACACAAAGAATCAAAAATAAGCCCCTTTTTCATTATGAAATTTATGTGTAAACAATGGGTAACTTGTTTAGAGACTTTTGGGCTCTCGCGTTAGAGGCTTTTGGCATTATGTCATTTCTGAAAGCGTAACTATTAGAAATTTTAACCATTGTGCAAAAAACGACTACCTCGAAATTCTTATCGGAATTTTTTTCAGGTCGAGAGAGGGGTGGGTAGTCAAAAGGAGTGTGACAGGGAAGCTGGTGACCCTCCAATAAACTTTCTACTCGGAAAAAATGCCAGTAGAACTTTCAATTTCCAATTTAATAAACCCCTTCCGAAGCTTCTAAGACAAACCCTTCTATACTATGTGGCCTAGGAAAAAAAAATAATACTTGAAAGCCACTTTGGTTCTTCACGTAGGCAGCACTGCAGGGCTACCTATGATTTTGAATTTAGTTTTTTGCAAACTTAATTCCCAAGCAAAAGTTGAATGGACGTGGCATACGAGTAATTTTGCCTGTACATATGCAGCCATAATTCTAATATTGCAAAATTAAGGCTATTGCTCGGAATGTTACTAGTCATTTTTACTTGAAACAATTTACTGTCTTCTTTCAGAACCATGTGAAAGTTACTTATGCTGTGTTTCTTTAAGTTTGGTTATATGAATATATGCAAAATCACACAGCAAAGCTAAAATAATACAACAGGAAATTTTAAGTTGTCAGACGTCTTATCAATAAAAGGAGTAACTGATTTTAAGTAAACCCATATGAGTCAAAATTAATGTTCAGGATGTCCCGTTTTGTTTTTGATATAATTTGAAAAAAAAAATAAAAGGAAAACTTACAGATGGACTGTTGAGAGTGAACGATCTTCCATAGAGTCCCATACCAAGCGTAAGCTTTTCTCTAGGTGCTCCTAATGAAATCCAGTAGTTGACACTAAAATTTACATTAAGATACACATCATCACCCATATCTCCATTCTGGGCGTAAAGAGGAGCATTCATTCCCGTGTAAGGTTCCCAACCACCGTGAAAATCATAGGCCATCAGATTAATATAGTGTAGATATTGAGATATTGTTGGTATATCATATGATGAATCAGTTGTTTTTTTACCAACTCCAACAGCTGCGGATAAGAGGAGACCGTGTTTATCAAACTCCTCTCGTAGCTCTTTGCACAGGAGGTTAAAGTTTTTCACGGTCGTATTTGCTGCCTCCACGTTGAACAGGATACTCCCAAATCAAGGTCAAGACCATCAAAATTATATTTTTGTAGAAATTCTACGGCACTCTGAATGAAGATTGCCCGATTTCCAGCCATTGATGCCATCTGTAAGAAACAGAATATTAAGGGGATGTAGTATGATAAAGACTTGCCCTACCTCGTCCATTATAAACGTTTTTAGTTAGTGTGGTCAAAATATTTAGAATTATGTTGGCGGCCTTGATATAACTTGTAGAACTTAGATAATAGATTCAAATAAACGAGAGAAAACTAAAAGCCGACACCGAATTTCTGAGATATCACCATTCAGAAAAACCATTTAATTTCTTTCAATTTGGGTCAGATATAGCGATATCCAGTTTTGATGAGACTTACATCGTCAGGAAGTATGCATTCTGTTTTTCTATTTATCGGACATGAATTGTCTAATTTAAGTACAGGAAAGGTCAGTCCCTAAAATAGTTTAGTCTACCTGCTCGAAAAATAATAAAAATCAGTTCAAAGAAAGTATCATTTGACTGATCTTCCCGCTTTGGGAATGCTGTAACCCGCCTTGATTGACAGACTAGTTGAGAAAAGGTATTTACATTTCAGTGTCTTATAGAAGCAATCAGTCAAAGTTATTTCATAGTTAGGCGTTGTATATATGTTTTCTTTTACATTTTTTATTTGTTACTTAGTATTAAGTAAACTTCGGCAATTGAAAGACAAGTTACTGTGATATTCGGCAAAGTTACTTCGGCAAAGGAGATATCCACGTTGACAAAATCAACAGCAACAAAAATTCCTGGCAACACAAAATGTTTCCAAAGCTCCATAAATTTTGTATGGAAGCTTTGTTATCTGAAAATGTGGACGGAAAAGTGCCACGTGATATGGCGATCCGCGAGCCATTTCTGGGCAAGTCGACGGATAAATAAAACCCTTGCATATATATATATATATATATATATATATATATATATATATATATATATATATATATATATATATATATATATATATATAATATATATATATATATATATATATATATATATATATATATATATATAATATATATATATATATATATATATATCTATATATATAATATTATATAATATATCTATATAATATATATATATATATATATATATATATATATATAATATATATATATAGATATATATATATTATATATATATATATATATAATATATATATATATATATATATACTATTTATATATATATATATATAATATATATATATATATATATATATATATATATATATATATATATATTTATATATATATATATATATATATATATAATATATATATAATATATATATATATATTATATATATATATCTAGTATATATATATATATATATATATATATATATAATATATATATTATATATATATATATATATTATATATTATATATATATATCTATATATATATATATCATATATATATACATACATATATATATATAAATTACTTTATATTGTACCCAAAAAAAACATTTCTTACCGGTCCTTGTCATCAAAATTAAGGTTAGGCTAAGACCCTGGTAGCGTTTTCATCAGCGGCATAATTTCATCAAAATCCTGAGGGAGGGGGGGGGGATTTGGAGCCAATTTTCCGAAACCAAGTGTAAATGACAGTAAAAACTAAAAAATAATCCGTTTGGTATCATAAAGGTACTGTTTATCTCTAAGTTGTTTAAGTATTTACAGTAACCAATTATTCCCCACTCCCCTACCCAAAGAAAATACTTTGAATTCGACTTTCAATGATTTTTGTAGTTGTTTTTGCATTGTTTAATGTTTATGTGATCTTTTCATAATCCCCCTCCTACAGGCTATTTAGCCTTGTGGGGATTTGTAGATTTTTATGTTATTATGTAATAATTATAATTAATTATTAAAATTAATAATTATTAATTAATTATAATATTGACACTTTTCTTGCTAATGTCCCTCCCGGACGATTCCCTCCCTAGATGGTTACCCCTCCAAAAATTGTTCCTGCGTATAAAATTTCGCTCATTTGATAAAATTACCAGTTCAATCAAAATTCTTTCTCTTGTACTTTATTTTCTTCCGTTAAGATGTGATGCATTCGTAAAAACAAACGTGCTTTCGCTCATTTATTAGCAAATGTCAACTGTTCTTACTTGTCAACCCCCCAGATTCGTGATTGATCTTGATAACTAAGCCCCCTGGAGAGGTCACTAATTGAAGCTTTGTCTTTTGACAAATTCACCGACAAGAGACCCTGACAATCGAGCAACAGACTACTACATCACTTTAAAGTACTCCAACAATAGAAAATAGATTGCAAGCAGGTTTACTGTTACTTTACTGATTTCTAAATTCTCTATTTTAAAAAAAAAACTTGTCCGCATGCTGACCAATGGTCCGCAAAGCAGGAATAGAATACTGATCTCCGATTCTCTGGCTTCGGCCGGAGTGCAATGTTTGGGTGGGGGCAAATCACCTGAGCCTTCCCATGTGTTTCCTAAAGATTTCTTCAGGTGCCTAATCGGAAGAGGGTTGACTCTTGGCTAGCTTACAGAGTCACTGACCCCCATTCAAAACTAAATAATCAGCAACACCAGGTTAGGTCAGGTTGTGGAAAACAGGGAGGTATATTCAAAACAATTTTTATTTCCGTATTGTTTCAGTTAGTCATAACATCAACTATAACAAGAAGAAAAGAAAGAAAATCACGGTAATGGTCAAGATAACTGAAAAGAACTAACGAAAGTAGATTGATTCATATATAATAATATTCATCTCTGGAAGTCTCAGCTATTTTGGATTTATTGATAGTGTAAAAAGGGAAAGCTTTACAATATATTTTGTTTTGAGCAAAGCGGCAAATGATACTTTGGCCTTTAGGCGGCTTAGGGGGCGTTATCCCTACTCCTATTCGTGGTAAATTTTATTTGTTTCAAGTTTGACTAAGAATATTCATTGCAATATCTGTCTGTTTTGATCTCATTTATTCATTGGCATTAATTTCCTTCGGTTGAAATTTTCAATTATTATCTGATTACTTGTTCTCACATTTGGTTTATTTTCTTTCTTTAATATTCTTTGTAAATAACAACAAGACCACCCTACCATCCCATGTCCTCGTTTTCTTCATTTCTTCACGATTTTATGTTTTATAGCCCTGATAATTATAGCCTGATAATTTTTCAAGCTAATGTATTGTCGAAGAAACTAAAAGCCCTCTTCATGAATTAATTATTAAAATAAACAAAAAATATCTTCACAACAAAACATAAAGAACATTGATGGTTTTGTTTTTCTTGTTTTCTATTACAAGGTAAACCTCGTATGCATTTTACTATTTTATTGCTGAAGACGGCTTTTAGTTATGTAGCCAAAATTTTCATTTAGTTTCTTCTACGAGTCAATGTAATGAAACAATTCTCTGCTTCATTACTTTTTGTTATTACTACGCTTTTCTCAGAAAAGCTTTTTTTAAAGAGTTTTTTAGATTAACGCGAGTATTGAGCAGATTTCGTTTGGCTTACGTTTAAAAACAAAACTGGGTTTGTCTATTTGACACACTGACCCAATGTAGAGAGATATACATTTTCTGAAAACTCACTAAGAATTTCACGACGAGCAGCTCTTAACAGACGTTTGATATTTTCTTGGATAGAGCTATTCCACCAGTTATTAGAAGAAAAACAAAGGTCCTATATCAAATTTCGAAGGACATTTTTATGGCCAAATAAAAAGAGTATAAAAGAGGAAGAATTCAAGAGAATTTTTTTTTCTCACCAAGAAGAAAAACGTTTTGACACTTCATGGCGCAATATTACTATCTACTACCACATATTATTGTGAAACCTAATAGATAATCTGTGCTATAACTATTAGGTTGGCCAATTGTGGTAAAAACATTTTGTGGCAAATTTACAACAGTCCCGCCACTTTTGGATCCCTCTCCCACTATTTATGAAATTCCAGCTGTTTCCCTGTTGTTGTGTTGATTAGAAGTTAGCACTAGCAATTCCTTAAGTTAATTAGTTAGCACTAGCAATTGCTTAAATTTAATCCAAACCTCCTTTTAGAAATCCCGGATAGGCCACTCAGTTAAATCATACCTGTGAGATGGAACAGTAGCAAACCACTTCGCGAGTTACCCCCTTTGTTTCTGCTTTCGCAATCATGAATAATACAAATTCGCGCCATTATTCAAAGTTGCTCGAGCTAATGAGAAATGTAAACTGGATCGTTTTATACAAGTTTAACAGAAAAAGTGGGAGGAGCTTTTATACGCACCGAGACTGTAGTAGACAACTATTTTTGAGGATGATCGTACCGGTTAAATTTCTCTACTGTGCACTGACCCTAATATATGTAAAACACTAAATTTTGAACTACAATATTCAAGATTTATTATTCAGGCAGCTAGCCCCCAGGGCGTGGGGGCTAGCTGCCCTCCGATCACTTTTGACTCTTAAAAAGGGCACTACAACTTTGAATTCCCAATCAATCAATCAAATCATGCCATAACTTACAATGTCTACCCCGGGCCCTGGGGGGGGCTTCGACCCCGAAGTTTTTATTATATGGTCTTCGAAATGTTTTTAACAAAATGGCTACGTCAAAATTTTTTATCGGATGGATTTGGGGGAAAAGGGCGTGAGGGGTTAGCTGCCCTCCGATCACTTTTGACTCTTTAAAGTGAACTAGAACTTTCAATTTCGAAACAAATGTGCCCTCTCTGAAGTTTATACATGCATCCTTTCCATAAGAGTCTTATATGCCCCCAGGGCATAACTTACAATGCCTAGCCCCGGGCCCTGGGCGGTTGTGCCGACATCGGAGTTTTGTTGTCTGACCTTTGAACTATTTTTGAAAATGTCTATCTCAAAATTTTATCAGATGTATTTGTTTTAAAAAGGGATGTATTTATTTATAACAATGTTTTATTATTTATTATTTATTTAGGATTGAAAATGTTCAATAATGTAATCAATTTTATCAAAATTATAAATCTATCAATGAAATAGAAATGGATTCAGGTGATAATCCACGATTGCTATTTTAAAATTTTTTTTTTTTTTTTTTATTCCCCGTTATTTTTAAGGTTTATAGAGAAAAGTGAAGAGCCATATCAAAAGTAATCGCGTCAAACATAAAAACAAGGGATACTGATATGCTACAAATACTACTAACAACTCACTGTACCAACAAGCCGCCTGAGATTAACACAGCTGCGCCCGCTCCTCCTCCATCCCAATCTATTCAAAGCTTCAAAGCTACTTCTACTGCCCCCAAAATTCTTTATAACTACCACAAATTTAATTTTTATATATATATATATTTCTTTTATCATTGAAATGGCAAGTATTCCTTGCCTCTACTTAAAAGACCGCTAAGGCACCTATGCACGTTTCTGTAACTTTTTCAACCAATATATAATTTCTAATCAATATTGTAATGCTATTTTTTTAAATAATGATTATAGCTTACCCTAATAAGTCATGTCATACGGCTTTCACCACCCCATAAAGCACGTGGTAATTACGAGTAATCGAAACAACAGGGAAGGACATAGCTAACCACACTCCTCCTCCTGAACTTTTTGTTCACCTCATTTAATATTGTCCTTCCTTTTTACTCTGTTTTTGAAAAGAATAATATCCACTCCTCACAAGCCCCTATGAAAGCTGTATGCACTTCCTTCTCTTTTTAATCATCAAGCAGCATTTGTGTTTTTTCTTTTTTAATTAATTAATAATAGTTAATCTTCACAGGATCCCCACCACAGTCATGCGTGTATATTTGTGCATACCCCTGCTACACTCTAATCCGCTTCTCTTTTTAATATTTTCTTTTCATCTTTAATCTATGAATAGTAAGTATACCAAATTCTAATGTCTAAGTCAACACGACTGCGCATGCTCCCCCCAAGACCCTTTATGGGCAACCGTGAATATATATATATATATATATATAATATATATATATTATATATATATATATATATATATATATATATATATATATATATATATATATATATATATATATATATATATATAATATATATATATATATATTATATATATATATATATATATATATATATATTTGGCACTTCCATTGTTTTCAAATGTTAATTTTACCTCGGGACTACCCCACAATTCACACGGTTATTTAGCTTAACATCAAAACGTATGATTTTTTTCCTTATTTTAATTTTTTTTTCTAAATAATTATAGCTTATCCTAAACACAGCTTTTCACCCCTTCATAAAGCACGTGGTAATTACAGGCTATCTTAGCGACAACCTTTAAACACCTATTCCATGCTTCTGTACTATAAATATAAGTATTTTTCTTATTTTCTCCTCCAAATTGAAACCCCTCCTCCTCCACGACTTTCTCATTTTATATGATACTTTATTTTCATATTTTCTTTAAGAACATTTTTATCTTTCTTCTAAGTCTGATGTTATGTGAATAGTAATTGAACCTGATTCTAGCAAGAAGGTCAAAAGACGTGAACACATCCCGCGTACAGTTTGATCATTTTTTATTTATTTTATGTATTTTTCGATCCTAATTTCATCCTTCTTTCTAGATAAAATCTGTTTAAAAACTAGCGAAAGCGAATCCTATTTTAAACGCGTAAGACTGGCCTGCACTTCTTCTACAATAAATCAATGAAATCAGTGCCACCAAAATTAAAATTTTTTGAAATTTTTCGGACAAAGCTTGAAAATTGTTTTCAGAAGTCTTTACCATTCTAAATTTTTGTCGCAAAGATTTCAAATATTTTCTGCTTTTTTCGATTTTGCAAAAGTTTCAAATATTTCTGTTGTATTCGAGGAAATACACAGATTTTGAATTTTTACCCCAATAATTTTAAAGATCTTCAATTTTTGGGTGACTGATTTCACCATTTTCATTTTGTGCCCAGTCCAGTGTGTGAAACTCATAATAACTATTTTTGAACAGAGTCAAAAGAAAAAAACTTTGAAAAATTAAAAATCAGAGGGATGAAATTAGAAAATAAAATCCAAAGAAAAGGAAAATAATCAGCCTTTTTCCAAGGTAGGGCCCAATCATAAGGACAAATTTAAGAATAGTATCCAAAATTTAGTATTTAAGGAAGGAAGGGTAGCCGCCAAACTCCAAGACTTTTCCAATATAGTCTGGTATGTTAAAAATACAATAAATATTTTTGTTAAGACCTGTAATTTTCTTAATTACATAAATAACAATCTGGAAGTATCTCCCCTACGGCTCACATGTATCATAATTGAGTCAAGATTTGTTTCCAAAGTCGCGGCGCCTTGCTCTAGAGAAGGGGATGAATTTATGTAATTGTAGAAAAAAGCCATCGACAGTACATAAAATTTCTCACTAAGAGACTGGAGAGAGTCAGGGGGAACGACTGAGCTGGCTCTATTAGTTCTATTCTGGATCGTTTGAAGTGGTACCAACAACGTTTTCCGAGTGCCAGCATAAAACGGGATCCATATTAAGCGATTGGTCTGGTGCAAGACTCGTAAAGTGGGACGATCGAGCTGAGTGGTAGAAGGTTTATGCAACGAAGGGTACTCCCAGCTTTCTTGCACAGGAAGTTCTCACCCGATCGAGGTTGGTTTTCCAATAGAGATCTGTGGTTAAGTGGATTCAGAGGAGACGAAGGTCGTCAAGCTTCTTTATTGAGTTCATGAAGACGAAGTTGGGGTGTATGTCTGGCATTTGTGATCGGGAAATGAAAAGGGTGCGGCCTCCGTACGGGCTTTTTATTTTGTTTTATATAAAATTAAACTTTATTTTCTGAACAGTTTCAAACTTTGAGTCATATATTCTTGAGTTAAGGGGGCTATCAGAGTATAAAAAACAGTATCTCAAATCACAAAAACAAAATTCTTAGATCTGATTAAACAGGTATTTTAGTTTACCTGCGTGAAGGCACAGGTGGCGTAAGAACCATATATAGGAATGTCACTGTATGGCACCTTGTAATATAGCCGATGTTCTCTGAAGTGAAAGAGTTTGTAGTATTTTTTCATTTGAAGTATACAAAAATGCAGCATCTTTCCGTGATCTAAAGTCACTATTCTGCTGTCGCAAGTAGTAATAATAGTCGCAAGTAGCAGTAGTAGTTGCAAGTAATAGTAGCAGCGGTAAGTATTAGTAGTAGTCGCAAGTAGCAGTAATGGTTGCAAGTACTTACAGTAGTAGGCAAGTAACAGTATTATTTACAAATAAAAATAGTGGTCACAAGTAATAGTAGTAGTTGCAAGCGATAGTACTAGTAGACACAAGTAGTAAGAGCAGTCGCAAGTAGTGGTAGTAGTTTCAAATAATATTAGTAGTAGTAATGAGTAGTAGTAGTTGTCAAAAGTTGTAGTAGTTGTCGCACGTATTATTAGTAGTAGCCACAAGTAATAGTAGCAGTCGCAAGTAGTAGTAGTCGCATGTAATAGTAGCCGCACGTTGTATTAAAAGTCACAAGTAGTCGCAGTAGTCGTAAGCAATAATAATAGTTGTAAATAGTAGCAGTGGTAGTCACAAGTAATAGTAGCAGTTACAAGCAATAGCAGTCAAAAGTAGTAGTAGCAGTCTCACTTTGTACTAGTGGTCACAAGATACCAGCAGTCGCAATTGGTAGTAGCAGTAATAGCACTGCGTAGTATCAAGATGCGCATACTGTGTTTTGGTTATTCCAACACCCCCTAAATATACCCTAAAAGTTTCTACCTAATACCCTCAGCTATTTCTGAGATATTTCTGCTACACCTTCTTGATAAACCGATGCACATAACTTGCTTTAATTTAGTTCAACATCCCCTTCAGCATTCCCTGAAAGTTTCAGCTGAATACCCTCTGCCTTTTTGGAGACCCAGGAAGAAAGACACATCCCCCTCTTCCCGAAAACAAACCTTAAATGTAAAGAATGGGAAACTTGCCTCACTCACAGCCCTTACTCTAGGGGCTCTGGGGGCTCGTGTCATCCCCAAAGGCATAGTTATTTCGTTTTTTAACCATTTTGAACAAAATTTCACTTCAAATTTTTATCGGGTGTCTTTAGGGAGAGGGAAGCTAAAAAGGCGTGGGAGGCGGGCTGTTTGTTCTAGTGTCACTTTTGAATCTTAAAAAGAGTACTAAAACTCTTAATTTTCAATCAAATAAGTCCAACCTTACGTTCCTTCAACCACTCATTCCACTTGAAGTGGATATGGAAAAAAATAAAAAATAAACAATACATTGAACGCTTATGGCTCATTACTAGAGGCAACGCTAGAGCGCTGCCTCTGAAAGTAACTAAAATCTGCATTACTTCCAGCTGAGTAAACTATTCTCCATCTGTTCCCCAAAATTAATAATAAGACTAACTGACCGAAAGTCATTAAAATGACTTTCAATTACGTATACAACATTTACACGAAGAATCTGCCTATGAAAAATGTTTCTCTTTTTATGTATATTAATAGTCAAATGACATTTTCCCAGAGGGTTAACCCGACAAATTCTTACAAGTGTGGAAACAGGAAATCCTGTTAAGAAACCAAAGAACGGTCAAAAACATTATACTAAACCTGAGCAAGATCGATCGTAACCCTTCAAAGAGGGTCTGGAGCCAGATAGCATCCGAATCACTCAGACTACATATCATTTTCATGAAATATACCTACCCTTGAATATTTTTCTGAGCCTTCATTCCAGCCTCCAATTGCAATCCAAGTTCTCAGTTTTGGGTTCTTCAATTTCAAATTGTTGAAACGAGTATATGCTCCTTTTCCCCAGTTGTCATATAAATCATTCCATTCGTCTAGGCTTACAATTCGGTTGTCAGAACTTAGCCCAGCAAAAGTGTACACCAGGTCAGTGCAAATTTCTGGATCAATATTTTCAACATCATATTTGCCATTACCTGGGCGGTACACTGCCCAACTTCCATAGTAACAAAAGAATACTTTGTCACTTTTGCCTGTTGGAACAAGAAATAAGAGCATTAATATACAAACATATATGCATATATGTATGAATATAAATAAATATATATATATATAAAATTAAAAGCTCTAGTGTCCTTCTAAGGACTGAAAAAGATGATAAGATAGCTTGCTACTGCTTAATTATACATTGTGCCTCCATGTGCCATCGCACCCACATATGGCACATAATTAAAATTTTAAGACATCTTCTTCATCTTAATTTAAAGATATTCATTTGATTGAAACAAGATATGAAGTAGGGGTTGTTATCTAATTTTATTGTTTTTTCCCTTACTTGTCAGTGTGTCAACTATAGGTTCAGTAAATAAAGGAGCAAACAACAATTCGTTAATAGATAAATTTTACTGCTGGCTTTGAATTTAATCCACCTAACAACTGGTGAACAACATTTCGAGAATTGTCTAGTATTTGGTTGTAAAAAAATCTGCGCAAGTGCAGTTTAAAGTGAATACTTTAAAGAGATTCTTGATTTTTTTTTTTATTTTTTTTTAGAAACCTGAAGGTTAATTCTATGACAAACAAATGTCTTGTTTTCAGTAAGTGTTGGCTGTGGTTATTCAAAAGCTGTTATGTCAAGTTATCTATCCAACATATGTTTAGAGCCTTTATAATTGTATTCATTGGTTCAGTTGCTTTTCCTCCTAACACATTTGGCTCTCGAGATACACAGAAGTTATCTAGCCTTTTTCATATTGTTTTATGCCTCTTTTCTTGCTAACAGAAATGTTTGAGAAACTGAGTTTTGAATTCCACAATTTTTTTCTTTCTGTATTTTTGACGCCTAATAGTATCTTAATTTTACAAGCAACGGTACCTTTCATACAGTCAAAAGTGGTTAAAAAAAACTGTCTGTTTTTCCCTCTGATTTAATATTTGTGTTATGTAACCTAACGCCTTTTGGGCTACTGTGTAACTGCAGCCAGTATCCTTCTGACTGTTTAAAGTTCCGAGCACAGTGAAAACTAAACACGAGAGTTTGAATTGGGTAACGAAAGCTTAAGCAATTTAGCAACGTATTAAATAATGACTAAGACCAAACAATCAGTCAATCAATCAATCAACATTTAATTTTTAAATGTTGAGGCGGATGGAGTTTGTCCGGAATGATGCAGACCTTGTCTGCTGACCACGTGCCGCTGGATATGGGGCCATCCCCTAACTAAACACTCCGATCAGGGTGGCTGCAACCTCATGTGGCGGGGGGAGCCCACCCCGGGAATCTCAGTATCTAGGTTAAACCTAGCTCTAATCAGGTTCCAGGCCTAGGGTCGGTTGGGCTAGCGACCCTCCACCTGAAAATCAAGTGCTACGCAAAGTGACTACATAGCCTCGGATCCGGACCTCCTTTTAAGATCTCGACCTACGCGCGTCAACGGACATGTTGACGACGTCAGGAAGACTGACAGACTGAACCTTCTAGACCAAAGGGGGCTTCGAATAGCCACCTGGAATGTTTTGACCCTGAATGCACCTGCATCAAAGAACCTACTTTCTCAAGAACTTCGTAAGAATAAAGTGGCGATTGCAGGTCTCACAGAAACCCGTCTTACTGGAAGTGGAGAAGAGCGAATAGGCGATAATCACTCGTTAGTCTGGTCTGGAGGGAGCATGAGAAGAAATGGTGTTGGTCTCGCGCTAAACGGCCTTGCAAGAAAGGCCTTACTCTTGCACGAAGCTGTATCGGATAGAATAATGAAGGCCCGCTTGGGCACAAGCATGGCAAGATGACAATTTTCGTATGCTATGCCCCGACCAACGATTCCGACGACGTAACCAAGGAAGAGTTCTACTCTGCTCTGTCCAGATGTCTGTCAACAGTTTCCCCCCACGATGTCACTGTTCTTCTCGGTGACTTCAATGCTACAGTGCGAGATGATATGGGTGTTTGGCGTGGCACAATTGGACCTGTATCCCCCGACCCACTGAGCGATAACGGCCTTTGCCTACTCGAACTGTGCCAATCCCATGAACTTGTGATCGCAAACACCTACTTTCAACGTAAGACTATCCACCAGTACACGTGGTATAGTAACGACGGTCGCACAAGGAAGATGATTGACTACGTCATTATTTCTAAACGCTGGAGATCATCGCTGAAGAACTGCAGAACTTACAGATCAGCAGAGCTTGGAAATGCAGATCACAGGCTTGTGTGTGCTGATGTCCAGCTTCGCCTCCATGCACAGCGATCGGAAAGAAAACCAGTAGCAGCGGATATTGGGAAACTAAAGGAGCCAGACAATCGCCAGAAGTATAGTGTTGAGATATCAAATCGCTTTGAGCTCCTTGGCTCACTCAACAGCAGTGAAGACGCCTGGAGGTATTTTAAATCGCAGACCAGCGAAGCAGCACAGCTGGTGCTTGGCAAGCGAAGTTTTCCGAAGAAATCGTGGCTAACTGACGAAACACTGCAGGTCATAGAGCAAAGGCGGAGGGCAAGACTTCTTGGGGACATGGCCACCTATCGAAGGCTCAATGGAGTGCGGAACAGACTTATTCACCGAGACCGAACTCAGTTTGTTGCAAGGAAAGCCGATGAAATCGAACTAGCAGCAAAAAAGAAAGACATGGGTAGCCTGTTCAAGCACCTCCACGATCTCACAGAAAATAAAACACCAGCATTGGGACCCGTCCTATCCAGCGGTGGGACACTTCTCTCTGATGAGGGTTCTTGTCTCGAGCGGTAGAAGGACCACTTTTGCTCACTCCTGAACAACACTAGCCCCTCTATGCCTCCTACTGATGGTCCCAGCCAACCTGGCAGTCCAAGATCCGAAACAGATGCTCCTCCAGACGAGCCTTTCAGCCCCTCAGAAATTGGAAATGCAGTAAAAAGGCTCAAGAACAATAAAGCTGCCGGTATCTGTGGCCTGAGTTCGGAGCTGCTAAAATATGCAGGTCCTGTTATGCTCCTGTTTCTCCACACCCTGTTCTCTACAATCTGGCAAACCGAGATAATTCCCGAAGATTGGCGGAAGGGTGTCATTATCCCTTTATGGAAGAGGAAAGGTTCTAGAAGCAACTGCTCGAACTACCGTGGAATAACCCTACTGTCTGTCCCGGGAAAACTTTTCTCAATGGTCCTGCTAGATCGATGTCGAAATATCATTCGTAAAATCCGGCGACCGGAGCAAGCTGGTTTCATGTCGGACCGTTCAACCATCGAACAGACTTTTACGATCCGACAAATCATAAAAAAAGCCACGGAGATCCGACAAAAAGCTTTTTTTACCTTCGTCGACTTCCGTGCTGCGTTTGACTCAGTGGACCGAGAAGCTCTTTGGCGGATTCTAGAATCGACAGGCCTCCCTGAGAAATACTGCAGACTTTTCAAAGCTCTACACCATGGGACGGAGAGCTGTGTTAAAGTGAACGGCCGCCGCAGCCCGTTCTTCTAAATCACGACAGGAACGCGCCAAGGATGTGCAGTTGCCCCAGAGCTCTTCAATGTCATCATAGACTACGTTATGACAAGGACTACTTCACGTCTCAGCTTTGGACTCAAGTTTGGAGATCGTGTCATTACAGATGCTGATTTTGCCGATGACTTGGCCATTCTGGCGGACTCCATGGAGCAGTTGCTGGAAGCGCTTCGAATCCTACGAGAAGAGACTGCAAAAGTAGGACTGCAGATAAACTGGACTAAAACGAAGTCTATGATGGACTAAAAATTATGGCCATAGACCCATCCTCTCCTGCTGCCAATCCTTAAGTTAGCCTGGGTAGCACCACTAGCATCGAAGTTGTCCAAAGGTTCACCTACCTGGGCTCCATAATTTCTTCAGATGGCTCGCTTCTTACTGAACTACAAGCGAGAATATCCAAAGCGTCTTCTGCCATGGGCAGACTAAACCGTCACCTCTGGCGAAAACCGAACATCAGTCGCACAACGAAGCTGCGGATTTTCAACGCCCTCGTCGGCTCTGTGATGCTCTATGGAGCTGAGACGTGGCAAGCTTCAGCCGCAGCCCTCAAGGCAATTGATGTCTTTCAGTGGAAGAGCCTGAGGAGGATCGAAGGTCTACTATGGTTCGACTTCGTCAGCAATGAGAAGCTGCTGCAGCTCACCAAGCAGTCTCGGTTTTCGACCCAAGCAGCCGAGCGAACACTACGATGGTTCGGACACCTACTTCGAATGCCTCCACACATACCTGCGAAAACGATCCATGACTTCGACCCTGTCAAAGCCGGTTGGAAGCGACCTCGCGGCCGACTGAAGAAACGATGGTCTGACAGCCTGTCCGAGTTCCTGACGATGGCAAATATCAGGTTGAGCGATGTGCAAACGCTTGCCATGGACCGAAGTGGATGGAGGAGGCAGACGTCACTCTCTACGCCGAGCAGCGCCCGGCAGGAGACATAAGTCAAGTAAGTCAAAAGTATGAAATGAAAAGAGGAGAGCTGATAACATAAGAGGGGGATAAAGAATTAGAAAGGAAAGAATTGAAAAGAGGTGGAGTCAAAGAAGGAGAGTGAGAGGATAAGATACAAAAGAAAAAATTAAGACATTAACTCATGCGGTATCAAATACTGTGTAAGAGAGGTATCGTTTTTGGAGTGTGCCAAATGATTTTATGGATTGAATAGATTCATCAATTGAGTTCCATACAGAAATACTCCTATAAACTTGAGAGTGTTGAGACCTTGTAGGCCATCTTCTTGGTAGCACAAAATTGTACTGGTTGCAGTGGAGAGCTCTTCCTCGATGGATTGTGGTACAAAGTTTGAAGTACCTGGAAAGACCCTGAGGAATTCTATTTGATATTGCCGAGTTTGCTAAACGCAGATTACTAACGTTGATTATCTCTGTTATATCTTTTGTTCCAGTATCTCTCTATAGGTCTTTTGAGAGAAATACCCTGGGGAGGCAATAGCTGACCTTAACTGCACGGTTTTGTGATCTCTTTAATGATTTTAGATGAGATTTGAAGTATTGCCCCAGACAGAACAGCCGTAGTTCCATCATGTCAGCACTTAGAAGCAGGCTAGCTCTATGTAACATTGATGTTTGCCGTGAGACTGTTGAAGACAGCTGCGATATGTGATATTTGAACGAAAGAGAGGAATCTACAAATACGCCGAAAAACTTTGTAACTGGGGTCTAAGGAATGGGTTTTCCATTGATTGACAGTGTGACAGTTTGAGACAATGAGGAGTTTGAAGGAGCAGAAGTGAAGACTATGATGCAGCTTTTGTAGCATTTACCTGCATTTTGTTACGAAAACACCAGTCAGATATTTCGTCAACTGTTTTTTGGGACTTTTTTGTAGCAGACTCAGATGATTCAGCAGCAATGAAGAAATTTGAGTAATCAGCGAATATTACTGGCTGTGCATTTATAGTAAGACATGTTGTCAGGTCATTGATATACAAAATAAACAAGAGTGGTCCAAGTACCGACCCCTGAGGTATGCCAGATTTTACCGGTAATTCTGCCGACACACTACCCTCCACAATTACTCACTGCTAACGATCAGTCAGGTACGATGAAAACCACTCGTGAGCAACACCATATATTCCAAATGAATGTAATTTTGTGAGGAGGATTGAATGGCATACCGTGTCGAAAGCTTTAGTGAAATCCAAAAAAAAACCTAGTACCTTTTCTCCAGCATCCTGGCTATTTAATATGTATTCAACTGAGTCAGCTAAGGCATGCAAAGTTGAGTGATAATGCCGAAACCCGTATTGATGGGGAGAGAGTAGCTGCATGCCATCGAAGAATTCATATACTCTGTGATAAACCACTCGCTCGAGGACTTTTGATATAACCGGTAGAATTGATGTGTGGCGATAATTAGAGATAAAGACTCTTGTCTCCTTTTTTGCAGAGGGGGAGGACTTGGGGAGTTTTAAACACATTAGGATAAACTCCGGTTGCTAGTGAAAGGTTGAACAAGTGTGTAAGTGGAGCTACAGGACCTGCAGAGGCCTTCTCAAGACATAGTTGCACAGCCCAAAGGTGTCTTGGGTTTTACCATCAGGCGGCTTACTGATAAGCACTAGTAATTACTCTTTCGTACATGGTGCTAGAAAAAGACCTGATATTGTTCTACTGTGGGTTTGTTCAGGAGATGGGCCAGAAGCATGTAGAGATGTCTGATTAACGAATAATTGATTAAAAGCATCAGTACGAGAATCGCTTGCTACTGTCTCACCACGCATATTTAGTATTTCATTAGGCATAGCCACCTTCTTTCTTTTTTGACATATTATTTCATTAACAACCTTCCATACTTTTCTCAAGTTACTCTTACATTCATTTATTCTCTCCGCATAACACTACCTTTTTGCATTAAGTACTAATCCGTTTAATTTATTTCTGTACTTTTTGTATGTCTCTCTCGCTTTAGGAGTTGTAGATTCACAAGCTTTCAGGTACAGTCTATTTCTGTGTTCGGTAGACTGAACGAGACCTTTCGTCATCCAAGAAGTTTTAGGAGCACTTATGATCCGACTTGTTCGTAGAGGAAAACACCGTTCTGTTAGCTGTTTAAGCCGGCTTGTGAGTGCATTTGCTGCCATATCTGCCAAAGACGCATTAGTTACAGCAGACCAATCATTCGATTTCAGGGTTTCAGTGAAGTAATTAATATTTTTTTGGGGAAAAACTTCGATACGTAAAAACACGATTAGACGCTGACTTAGTTGACCGGCCTGCCCTCGTTGGTACCATTGTGATGACTGGGTAGTGATCGGAAACATCAGATGTTATAACATGCAAGGTAAAAGATGTGTGAGGGTTAAAAGAAAGGAATATATTTTCAATCAGTGTTGCAGTATTTCTAGTTGTACAATACCGCGTGGGAAAGAATACAGTGGGGAGAAGACCAGATGATACAGTTGTATCAAGGAACGAACGCGAGTTGGCGTCACCGTCAGTCGTCAGAAAGTTGATGTTAAAGTCACCCATAAGACAAGTATTTTTACCTTGACCACATTCATTAATCTTCGACATAAGCTGCTCAACCTGCAAACAGAAAATGTCACTTGGAAATGGTGGTGGCTTATAAAAAAAAGGCATAGGAAATCTACTGGAGATGACTTTCCAAGAATTTCAATGACTATTGAGTAGACGGATCGACTACGTTCGACCACAGTATTAAAAATTGATTCCAAGTCATCGTGGCACTTGTAAGAGATATATTCATTTACAAATAATGTAATGCCACCGGTGCACTTTGTTACGTGCCGTGGAAGATGTATGGCTTCAAAACTGGGCAAACAATATGGCAACATGTCATCTTGAGAAGACAGCCAAGTTTCAGTTAAACCATCTAAACTAAAAGGATTTTTCTTTTCAGTAGTGAATGAAAGAATATCATCCCATTTGTGTTTAATTCCTTGAACATTATGACAGAAAACATTAAACTTATCATTAGTAGAAATTGCAGGAAGTGTTTCATTAAGATATTCTTGGGGTGTTGCATATGAGCAGGACAAGACATTCACCCTGTCTATCACGGGATCAGTAGCTGACTCGTCATCGCATCCTGGCAGATTGAGAAATGCGGTTTTCAGCAGGGACTGTTCAGTTAAGAATGAAAAATAATTCATCGTCGAGATCACCGATGTTTTTTATTTTCATCAATTAGACTAAATAATGATAGTGGAGGAAAATAATAATAACAGGGGTGTTCCGGTGCTTGTAGTGTTTCGTGATGAAGTGTGCTGATGATGACTTGTACCGCCCAAAACGGGCAACCCGCATATGAAAAAATCCCTGTTCCTTCTCCCTTTTTTTGAGTCTGAGAAATCCAACTGTCGATCACAGCAAGAAGAGAGGCATAAGCAGGAAATAGAGAAGGAAAGGCATAAGCAGAATAAGAAGTAGAAAGAGAAAAAGACATGAGAAAGAGAAGTAGAAAGAGAAAAAGAAATGACAGCACAAAGGTAGAAAAGCAACAACGTTACAAATTAATTACATCCATGAATATTATTATCAATACACTTTCTTAGTTTTGAATATACCGATCGAAGTATCAAGATATCTTTTCAAAATGATAATCTCGTCCTTATTTGACACTTTAAGGGCACTTGTGGGTCCGGTTTTAACCATAACGTTTCCATCAGTGGTCCAGACATTTTTCAGTCCAAATTCAGTTTTTGCGTATGCGAATAACTCACGTTTAGTTTTTGTTAGGCATTAGTGACAGACATTCTAAACCCTTTGAGTTGCTTCCTATTTTTTTAAATCTGCGACCGAACTCTAAGTTTGAAAGTGTCACTATAATCGGTCTTGGCAGATTTGACACTTTGCGTCCTATTCTTTGGGCAGAGACAATATCAGAGGCATCTAAAGGAATGCCCAGAAATTTCTGCGCACATAGTTCCATAAGTTTATTTTCTACGTTCTCCTTGATAATAGTGTTAGTGGAGATATCTTCTTCGAGGCCAAAAAATATCAGTTGGTTACTTAGTGACGCTTGTGCAAGGGTCTCATTGTGATTGTCTATTGTCCCTTTAATTTCACTGACTGACACTTTCACAGCATTAGTAGCTAGATCGACATCGAAAACGGACTTCTCAAGGGATTTTAAACGCCGGTCCAGTTCACAGAACTTGTCTTTCACCATTTTCTCAAGTTCGACCGACAGACTATTGTAAATCTCCGTTTTGAGGTTTTCGATGGTGGACTCGGTCTGTTCTGTTCTCTGATTTACAGCACCTAGTTTGCTGACAGCTGTTTCAACTTCTTGGCTGATTTTTAAGTCAAAGTCTATTTCAATTTTGTCAGTCTACTGTTTTGTTTCAACTTTCAGTTTCTTTATTTGGTTTGTCAGTATGATTAATTGTTCTTCCATACTTTCGCTGCCTAAGAACTTCACTTCTGAATCAGAGCGCATTGTTCTGCCACCTGTCGTTAGAATCTGCAACTTACTTTTATCCGAACCAGACACTTTACTTGCCATTGTCTTTCCTTCAGCCGCCTAACCAATTCTTCTTCCTTCGAATCTCTCTTGGCAACTTATTGATTATGTTGTAAAAAAATGTCCTCAGTAGGGACAAAATAATAAAATAATCTTTAATTGCCCCTTTCAAAATTATTGGGCGAGACGGTCTAAAAATTATTTGGCTAGACGGCCATCAATTTAGCCATCTCTTATATTTTCTTTCTACGCCTTCAGAGTATTATGTTTAAAAAAAAACGAAAACTTACTGGCAGGGGGGTAATCAAATCCCCCTGTTTTAAATACATTCTAAGACTACACTGGCTATACATGACAAATGAAACTCAGAGAGGAAAGAAAATAACAAACTGAAAAATAAAATAAAAAAAAGGTGAAAAAACAAGGATTTTGTCAGCCAGTGGCGAACCATGAAGAAGAAGAAATGAGCAAATATTTTGACAAGGACCTCCGCCGAGTCGTCCTCAGTGCTAAATAAAAAAGAAAGAAAAGAAAAAGAAGCCAACGAAAATAGAACCTTTCGAAGTTTACTTGACAACGACAGAACAAAACTAAATAAAAACCAGGTTGGAATCAATGAAAATAAATCTACCCAGATGATTGAGCAATAATCCTTTCTTTTGCTATAGCTTTAGCTGGTGTACATTTTGTTCATCATTTGATGTGAAAATAGGTTCTCTCAAGTTATACCGGGCAAAAATGTGGATCGAGTCCTTCAAAATTACTGTCATAAATTGGGCTTAATGAAATATCTCCAGTATCTCTATTTATTGCTAAATTTCAGTTTATGTATTTTTTATCTGAACTACCTCTTTAAAAGTCTGTGGTAGGCCATTTACAGTAGATATTAAGGTTGCCTCGTGAAAAAGAACCAGATGGGTTGGATTTTCGAAAATATGCAGGGCTTCAATCTCAGGAACTTATCTATTGAAATTTTGTGTTCATGCAAACGTTCACCTAGTTGTTGATGGGTCCTACCAATGTAAAATTTCCCACATGAACACGGGCTTCTGTAGACACCACTACCCAGTACAGGGTCAGTTTTATCCTTTCCTGAGTTGAAAAAATGTTCAACTTTTTGTTCAGTTTTGAAAGAACAGAGAGATTATGTATTTTTTAAATTTTTCCAAGTTTATCGCCAAGTTTCGGGATGTCTGGTAAAGTGATAAAAGTTTTTTTTTCTCAATTGCCGGGGTAACTGAATCAAGGGGGACGGGCTCCCTTTTTTTTTGTCGAAAGTGGATCCAGGATTTTTGTTCGGGGAGGGGGTTTACCCGATTTTTTCCTGTGGACTTTGTCTAACATACTGCGTAAGCTGATCAGAAACCGTTTACCCACAAAATGCAATAGGATTTAGTTTGGGAGCATATTTTTTTTTCTGGTAAGGTTTTGTCTTTACAGGTATTTTTTAGACTAATTTTCGACTCGGTCAAAAATTTCGGGGGGGGGGCTTAGGTTGTATTTGTTTGTTCGCAGTCTTGAAAATTTTTCGTTACTTTCTTTTATTTTGTAAGCAACACATTAAGAACTTAATAACAACACGCTGAACACACAATCATATATAAATATACTTAAAAACTAGGAAAAGTCAGGATATAAAATCTCAATACAAAAGACCACCATATGATATGTTATGATATGATATTATTTATTAACACTAAAAGCCCTACTTGGCCATGGTTAATACACATTAGATTTCAAAAATAATAAAATATGCAGTTATGCATTTTTTGATGGTACCCGGTAATAAACAAAAAAAATATGGCTGTGATACCAGTGAAAAGTTAGCCTAAACAAATGGCACCAAACAGCTGAAAGAGGTTTATCTTTTCTGTGAAGGCGCAGTTGCCTATGGGAATCAATAGGTTATTAATGTTTGAATTTTTACGGACGAAAGGCGTTTTAAAATTTAACGAATGAGTTTTGCTAAGTTTTTCTTCACGGATCAACGTGTTAAAACAAACAAAA
Source organism: Artemia sinica (assembly GCA_027921565.1). Lineage (NCBI taxonomy): Eukaryota > Metazoa > Arthropoda > Branchiopoda > Anostraca > Artemiidae > Artemia > Artemia sinica. The sequence continues at coordinate 65,683,894 of CM051268.1, read as the reverse complement.
TTTGATACCACCCTAAAAACTTCGGATTTTGAAACAAACGAAAACAAATCTTAGAGTAACGCAGCTTTCAGGTATGAATCGATTTAAGACGGGCCTAAGAAGGGGCAAAGGCTTTTTTCGGTATTCTTGTTGTTTAGAGCTAATTTTCGTTCTGTTTTAGGACAAGTTTCTTTCAAATGCTCTTATGTTAGAACTTCGATTGTGTAAGTCGTGGACTTTATTGAATTATCTTTTGGAAGCCTCCTTTACCCTAAGTCAAAAATTAGAAAACCATAAAGCAGTTTTCTTGGCCATTAATCAAAAGGAAAGCCATATCATATATTAAAATCTTTTTACTAGCAAATTAATTTATTAGTGAGTTGAACTTGACAGTTTGTCTTATGTAGAGAAGCTTGAAATAGATAAGACTCTTTTGTACTGACTTTTTAATCCCTTATTAAGCACTGATTTGTTTCTTGGACAAAGTTTTTCTAAGAATTTCTCGGAAAACTGACGAAAAACATTGATCGAACATTGATAAGATGAAAAAAGCAAAGTGACCTTCAAATCCCCTGCTTACTCCTAAATATGTCTGCCAATTAGTTTTCTTAGCTTGTTTGCTGAGTTTAGATTTATTCGGAGATGGTCCCTGTGACTCGTTGCAAATTGAGTTTCACTTATCCGACTATTGCTGAAAATAATTTAAAAAGAGAGAAGATTGTATACGCTATCGTAAAAGAACGAAATTGGAGAATGTCGACATTCACCGATGAATCGCCGAAATTCCTTTTTTTCTCCTTGGATTTAGTCAGCTTTGTCAGTTTTATGCATGGTTTGATAGTGACAGATTAGGTTTGGTTAGGTTTTTAACCAATTTCTGAGATTTATAGCCTAGTATAACCTCAACTAGCCTAACCTAACTTTAATTTTTACCATCAAACCTTGTATAAGATTAAATAAAAAAACAAGTTTTTTAAACTAAAAGTAAGGAGCGACATTAAAAACTTAAAACGAATAGAAATTATTCTGTATATGAAAGGGGCTGTCCCCTCCTCAACGCCTCGCTCTTTACGCTAAAGTTTGACTTTCTCACAACTCTATTTTTTTTAAACAATGAAAAAGTTTAGCGTAAAGAGCGAGGCGTTGAGGAGGGGACAGCCCCTTTCATATATGGAATAATTTCTGTTCGTTTTAAGTTTTAATGTACTTTCAGTTTAAAAAACTTGTTTTTTTTATTTAATTTCTGATCGTTTTTTAGTTAATGCAGCTTTTATTTTGGCCCACCGTCATTGAATAAGTAAACAAATTTAGCATAAAAATTTTACTTTTCTTTTGCTAAATGGTTGTCTCTAAATTTGGTTCTGACGTAATTTACAAATTAACTTACGTAACGAACTTCTATATTCGTATATTTTTCTTCTGGCAAAAAATACAAAGTTGCAGATTTTTGCATATATGAGCTTGAAACCTATGTAATAGGGTTTTTTGTTACGCTGAATCTGACGGTGTGATTTTCATTAAAAGTCTTTCACTTGAAGGGGATGTTTCCCCCCTCTTTAAAAATCATGTAAATTTTCTCAGGCTCGTAGCCTTTGGTGAGTAATACTAAACTTAATAAAATTTATATATTTAGAATCAGCATTATAAGCCCATTCTTTTGATACATTTATTGACATCAAAATTCCGTTTTTAAAAGTTTCGATTACTATTGAGCCGTATCGCTTTTTTTTATTGTTTTTTTTTATTACGTATATGTTATTACGTATATGAGGGGGTTCTCCCCTTAGTCAATACCATGCTCTTTACGTTAAAAGTTGAAAAAAATTTTAATTCACAAACCCCTGAATCACAAAGGCCGTTTAATTAGAATAGATAGCTCTTTTGAAAGCACTAAAAAAAACTGTTGCGTAAAGAGCGAGGTATTGACTTGGGGGAGAACCCCCTCATATACGTAATAATTTCTGTTCGTTTTAAGTTCTAATGTTGTCTCTTACTTTCAGTTGAAAAAAACTTGTTTTTTTTATTTAATTTCTTATCGTTTTTTAAATAATACTTGGAAAACCGGCGCCCCCTTCATAGAAATGTCCCTTACCCCAAAGAAACATCCTCCACGAAAAGATTCTCCAGAGTAACCCCCTCCTCCAGCCCCTCCCCCCCCTACCAGAAAAAATCCTTCCTGAAAATGTCTGTATACTTCCCAATAACCAATACAATATGTAAGCAATGGGCAAAGTTCATAACTTGCAGCCCTTCCCCTGGGAACTGTTGGGGATTAAGTCATCCTAAAAGACATATTTATTAAATTTTCGACTATGCTGAACAAAATGGCTATCTCAAAATTTTAATTGGGTGACTTTGAGAAAAAATGAGCGTGGGAGGGGGTTTTAGTTGCCCTCCATTTTTTTGGTCACTTAAAAAGGGCACTAGAACTTTTAATTTTCGTTCCAATGAGCCCTCCTACGATATTCTAGGACCACTGAGTCAATACGATTACCCCTGGAAAAAAAAAAAGTAAACACGCATCCGTGATCTTTCTTCTGGCAAAAAATGGAAAATTCCATATTTTTGTTTATAGGAGCTTGAAACCTCTACAGTAGGGTTCTCTGATACGCTGAATATGATCGTGTGATTTTCACCAAGGTTCTATAGTTTTTAGGGGGTCTTTCCCCCTTTTTTTAAATCAACCAAATTTTCTCAGGCGCGTAACTTTTAATGGGTAAGATTAAACTTGACGAAACTTATATATTGAAATCAGAATTAAAATCTGATTCTTTCGATGTATCTATTGGTATCAGAATTCCGTTTTTTAGAGTGTCAGTTACCATTGAGCCGGGTCGCTCCTTACTTACAGTTCGTTACCACGAACTGTTTGAAAATCACAAAGGCCATTTAATTAGAATAAAAAGTTCTTTTGAAAGTACTAAGAAAAACTTTAGCGTAAAGAGCGAGGTATTTACGACAGGGTGAACCCCCTAATATATGTAATAATTTATGTTAGTATAAGTTTTTCATGTTCTTCCTTACTTTCAGTTGCAGAAACGTTTTTTTTTTTTAATTTAATTTCTGATCGTTTTTTAAATAATTCTGGGAAAATCCGGTACCCCCTTCATGAAAAATTCCCTTCCCCATGCAAAATTCCTCTGTGGAAAGATCCTCCCATGTAAACCCCTCCCCCAGGCCCCCCCCCCCCTACCAGAAAAAATCCCCCCGGAAAATGTCTGTATATTTCGCAATAACCTATACTATATGTGAACAATGGGCAGAGTTCGAAACTTGCAGCCCTTCCCTTTGGGACTTTGGGGGGGGTTAAGTCATCCTTAGAGACATAGTTTTTACATTTTTCGACTATGCTGAACCAAATGGCTATCTCAAATTTCGATCAAGTGACTTTGGGAAAAAAAATGAGCGTGGGAGGGGGTCTAGCTGCCCTCCAGTTTTTTGGTCACTTAAAAAGGGCACTAGAACTTTTAATTTCCGTTCGAATGAGCCCTCTCACAATATTCTAGGACCACTGAGTCGAAAACGATTACCCCTGAAAAAAAAATATGCATCGTGATCTTTTTCGAGCAAAAAATCTAAATTTCCAAATTTTTGCAGATAGGAGCGTTGAAACTTCTTTAATAGGGTTCTCTGATAAACTAAATTGTGATGGTGTGATTTTCGTTAAAGTTAATTAAAAATGCAAAATTCCACATTTTGCAGACAGGAGTTTGAAACTTCTTTAATAGTGTTCTTTGATAAACTGAATCTGATGGTATCATTTTCGTTAAAGTTAATTAAAATCAATATCTCAAAATTTTGATCAGGTGACTTTGGGGAAAAAATGAGCGTCGGAGGGGGCCTAGTTACCCTCTATTTTTAAATGGAGTTAATGTTAATTAAAGTTAATTAAGACAAAATTTGCAATTAAAACAAAATTTTATTGTTTAAAAAAAATTGATTTATTAGAAAGTTAAACTTTGGCGTAAAGAGCGAGGCGTTGAGGAGGGGACAGCCCCTTTCATATACGGAATAATTTCTGTTCGTTTTAAGTTTCAACTTCGTTCCTTACTTTCAGTTAAAAAAACTTGTTTTTTTATTTAGTTTTTTTTAACTTTTTTTAATTAATGCAGGTTTTGGTTTTGGCTCACCGTACATAAATAATTAAAACAAAATGTGCATATTAATTTTACTTTTATTTGGTTAAATGGCTTTCTCGAAACTGGTTTAATTTTATTTGCGAACGTTTTTATTAGTAATAAATATACGCAACTTACGAATTAACTTACGTATCGAACATCTATATTCATATATTTTTAATACGTATATTAGGGGGTTCACCCCCTAGTCAATACCTTGCTCTTTAAGCTAAAGTTCGAATTTTGTTCCAATTCTTTAAAAATGACCCCTTAATCACAAAGGCCAAATAATTAAAACAAAGTTTACATATTAATTTTACTTTTATTTGGTTAAATGGCTTTCTCGAAACTTGTTTAATTTTATTTGCGAACGTTTTTATTAGTAATAAATATACGTAACTTACGATTAACTTACGTAACGAACTTCTATGTTTCATATATTTTTAATACGTATATTAGGGGGATCACCCCTAGTCAATACCTTGCTCTTTAAGCTAAAGTTCGAATTTTGTTCCAATTCTTTAAAAATGACCCTTAATCACCAAGGCCGTTACTTAGAATAAATAGCTCTTATGAAAGTACTAAAAATCTTTGGCTTAAAGAGCGAGGTATTGACTAGGGGGTTAACCCAATCATACACGTAATATTTTCTGTTCGCTTTAAGTTTTGATGTTACTCCTTATTTTCAGTTGGGAAACTTGTTTTTTTTTTATATTTAATTTCTGATCTTTTTTTAAATAATGCTGGGAAATCCGGTGCCCCCTTCATAGCAATGTCCCTTCCCCCATGAGATTTTCCTTCAAGGAAAGATCCTCCTACATAACCCCCGACCCACCCACTCCCCTACTACCAGAAAAAATCCCCCCTGAAAACGTCTGTATACTTCCTAATAACCAATACTATATGTTAACATTGGGTAAAGTTTCATAACTTTTAGCCCTCCCCCCGGTGACTTCGGGGAATTAAGTCATCCTAAAGGACATAGTTCTCATATTTCAACCATGCTGAACAAAATGGCTATCTCAAATTTTGATCAGGTGACTTTGGGGAAAAAATGAGCGTGGGAGGGGGGCCTAGTTGCCCTCCATTTTTTGGTCACCTAAAAAGGGCACTAGAACTTTTAATTTCCGTTTCAATGAGTCCTCCCACAATATTCTAGGACCACTGGGTCGATACGATCACCCCTGGGGAAAAAAAACAAAACGAATAAACACGCATCCGTGATCTTTCTTCTGGCAAAAATGCAAAATTCCACATTTTTGTAGATAGGAGCTTGAAACCTCTACAGTAGGGTTCTCTGATATGCTGAATATAATGTGTGATTTTCATTAAGGTTCTATAACTTTTAGGGGTCTTTCCCCCTTTTTTTGAAAATCAGCCAAATTTTCTCAGGCGCGTAACTTTTGATGAGTAGCATTAAACTTGATGAAAGTTATATATTTGAAATCAGCATTGAAATCTGATTCTTTTGATGTATCTATTGGTATCAAAAACCCGTTTTCTAGAGTTTCGGTTACCATTGAGCCGGGTCGCTCCTTACTTACAGTTCGTTAACACGAACTGTTTGATTACAAAGCTCACTGGCAAAGCTGACTGAATCCAAGAAGAGAAAAAAGGAATTTCAGGCATTCACTGGTTAATGTCGACACTTATCAGATTTCGGTCTTTCACCGTAATATATATACGAAGCTAACTCAAAAGACTCATAAGATATTTGAGGCAACATGTTTAGCAAGTCCAAATTCTTAACCGGCTTTCATATTACGTTAGTAAGTGCCTATGCTAAGTGGTTAAGTTACTTTAAGTGCAGCATTTTAGACTTAAGCAAGTCCTCTCACACTTGACAGACTTAAAAATCCATACAATCATCGTAATCGTCGTCATCATAAGTAAAACCATCACCGTCATCATAAGTAAAGTATTCAAGAATTAAGATTATGGAATGGATATTCAATCCCTGATCAAGCATAAAGGCTTACTACAAGAATTTTGTCCAGTTATTTTTATAATTTATTGATTTGTCAGCGGTAAATTGCACTTCGTTGCTGTTACAACTGGTTCTGTGTTAGTGTCTAATGGTTTTTTAATATATTTTGTTAAATGGCTTTTAATTAAATTTTTGTATAAAGCATTTAGTGAGTACTCCCCCAAATCCCTATTTAAGGAAATGTTATCATGTATTTTGAGTCTGATTTCAATTGCTTCTTGAACAACATGTTTAATGCCAAGTTACAAAAAGACCTTCGAGGTTAGCTGCCAAAAGGCAAGATTATCCCTGAAAGCGTGTTTTTAATTCTTTTTCTTTCACTTCAATGAATTGTCTTATTTCATCTCACTTTATTTATCAGCAATGGTTGAACTTCGCTGAGGTAAGAATGCTGGACGGTTTTAAAAAAATTATTTTTGTTTTAATGGTTGCACTTTAATGTAAGTCTCTTTTCTTTTAACATATATGTTTTGCTGGGGACTCCCCTTGGACATAGGGTCTAAATATCCATTCAAATATAGAATTCCACTGTCTTAAGAAAATAATTCCCTAGTGTTCTTCTTGTTGTTGATGTTTATGATGGAAAGGCAGTTTGGTCTTCGTCGCTGTTTATATTGGAGTAAATTCAATTCCTTTTTCCTGTTTATCCTTTATAGAATCACAACTTTTATAAGGTTAATATTCTCCTGGAAGGCAATCGGCGATTTTCACATTTATTTTGCTAACTTCTTTGTTGAGCGAAGGTAAAATAACGTGTTCTATCATTATATTGAAATTTTGATTTGCCAGACATTTTCTAAATACTTCCTTAATTTAAGTTACAACTCTAAATCATATCTTTCTACAATC
>CM051268.1:65651961-65671961 GCA_027921565.1 Artemia sinica | reverse complement strand
TATATATATATATATATATATATATATATATATATATATATATATATATATATATATATATATATATATATATATATTTTATATATATATATATATATATATATATATATATATATATATATATATATTATATATATATATATATATATATATATATATATATATATATATATATATATATATATACTATATAATATATATATATATATATATATATTATATATATATATATGTATATGCTGCCACCTATCCAAATATCCGTCTTATATCAAGATCATCGACTATTTCATAAATTTTTGCTTCACAATTCCAGCAACAAGATCCAGACGATCTTGAGCGGGCTGCTCTATGATAATTTCATTATCATCAGATATAATACGTTCTGCTTCCTTAATTTATGGTCAGTCAAGATTGCATGTAGCAGTTATGAATGAAATCCGGGAGTCAAAGACAACGGACAATAGCCATGGCATCTTTGAAATATTCACCATAGTAGCGTGTTGATCCGGGAATGATGACGGTAGTATTACTTTTTGGCCATTGACTACATTCTTTTTCGAAGCTAAGTCATTGTGGAGTCGTATAACACTTACATCGTTATCGGCTATAATAGTTTTCTGGCTCGACTTTATCCATGGATACAATCACGTTCAGTGCAAATACATATATTGACAAGATACTGTTGGAAAAGTCACCCACCAAAATGTAGAACATTAAAACATTACGACAAAGGTTGGGTGTTACAGCTTGCAGAGAAGGTTTTTGGGCGTTCCGGTCAAAACGCAATACGATACTGTGCTAATTCAAGCCATATTAGGGCTGGACGACTTGCATAAGGTGTTTAAAGTAGCACATTGACAGTCAAACCTGACGTTCCAGCAGGATAAAATAAATGATAGGTAAATTACTCCACACCATGGCGGTGTTATTTAGACTGACAATATTTTTGCCACGTTGTTTTACAACCATGTCATTTGACGGAAATTTATGGTCAGCGTTAAGAGTAAGAACAGCGTATACTTCATTACATACAGGAGGGTTGAACCGTCTATAATCCGCACCATCTGGCACGTAAAAATGAGCTGCATGTTTGGAGATTACTGTCCTAGTGAAGGAGCCCGTTGATTTACATCATCCTGAACTTCTCGTAATTTCATACAATCTTTGGTAGTATTTTCTTGTCTCGCAAGATTTCCTCAAACAGATCCATTAGGGTAGGAGAGATCCCACTATTTAAAAGATATGCAAGGCGTTCGTCGACACCATCGTCTGAGTCTAAAAAGCAGATTTTGCCATATGAAGGTGGTTCAAAATCACATAGAGCGTTTTGTGGTGGATGTGCCGCCAAATTAGTTCCGTGATAAATTTTTCCAGCTACTTTGAAGCCAAACTTTGATGGTTGGATATTCACTTAAGTCACATGAAGCAAAATCGAAGCATGACTTCAAGTTTCAGATTTGGTTGTGGAACTCTTTAATGAGTAAGTGACGTCCTAAGAAAAGGTAAACCAATTTGTTTGGAAATCGTGTAGGTGGTAAGGCAAATCGACCATGCAAGCAGTAATCTCCAATTGAATCATCTTTGTTTATTGTTCTAGCCACGGGAAAATGGGTTCCACAATTAACATATACAACGTTGAAGGGTCTCAATGACTTGTAATTAACAATTTCTTAGTTTACGGCATCTTTGTAGGTTTGTACTGGGTTTTGTGCCATAGCTTGTTGGCGTCGAACATTGCGACTGTGTTGTTCGTCTCGATTTCGTTTGACTTCTAACCAAATATTTCTATGTCCTTCACCTTCGTTTTGGAAAATTTGTGGTTCACACTGTCTTTTACCTTCTGACCGAATATTTCTTTGCTCTTCACTTTCGTTTCTGACTCGTGGTAATTCTCGTTATCACATATATTCTAACCACATATTTCTTTATTCTTGAATTTCGTTTTTGACTTGTTGTAATTCTCGCTGTCGCTTATCTTCTAACCCCATAATTCTTTGTTCTTCATTTTGGATTTTCATTACTTCAAATATTTTGCTATGCCCTTTGCTTTAGTTTCTCGGATTGGTCCTGTCTCATTTGATGGTCCAGGTTGTTCATTTTGAGCAATTGTGAATTTACGTTTTTAGGGTCATTCTCTTGGCATTATCACGTTTGATGGTTCAGGTGGTTTGACAAAAATTTCTTATTGCTCCATAGAATCATCATTCACAAAAATTGTAATTTTTCGTTGTTGGGGTCCTAGACTGATAGATTTTTATAGATATGATCTAGATCTTTGCTAGGAAAAACGTCATTTAAAAAGATGCTATGATATGGTTTTTATATCACATAATTTATGGCTATAACATTTATGCAGCCTTTTATATTAGTGTATATCGTCATTACTAAACTGTCATGCATCCACTTGTTGTTGTTCAAGTATTTACACATATATGTATATATATATATATATATATATATATATAGATATATATATATATATATATATATATATATATATATATATATATATAATATATATATATATATATATATATATATATATATATATATAATATATATATATTATATATATATGTATATATACATATTTATATATATATATATATATATATATATTATATATATATATATATATATATATATATATATATATATATATTATATATATATATATATATATATAATATATATATATATATATATATATATATATATATATATTTATATATATATATATATATATATATATATATATATATATATATATATATATATATATATATATATATATATATGTATATATGGTAAAGCATGGAAAAAGCAATAATTGTGAATCAATTCAATTTCTCTTAAAAATACCTTCTTTATGATAATTTTGTGAAATTACGGATCCTCTTCAACGTGACTTCTAATGAGTCTTTGTTAAAAATTTAAGAAGTTTATAGCAGTATCGACTTCTTCTTTGAAGAACTTTTTTTTACAACACGGTAAAATTGTGGAATTGTTTATAGAGGGTACTCACCTGGATTACCAGTTGTTGTTTGAGACGTAGATGGGGTCAGAGTGTTGAGTTCAACTGTACTACTTAAAGTAGTCACAGGTGTGACGGAACTCTCTGGTGTTGTTTCGGGTGCAACTGAGCTGGTAATCGTTGCTTCAGGTATAGCAGTGCTAACAGTTCCAATAGTTGTGGTAGTGGCTGGGGCTTGTGTTGTAGGATTGACAGAACCACTTGCCAGGCTTTCTTTGATAGTATGCATAATAGGGTTATGTCCCTGACCACAAAGGTTTCTAAAATCATCTGTCTCAATTGACCATACCATACCACCCCCGAGTCCTAATTGATGAATGAAGTTGACTTTGTGAAGGATTGATTCAGTATTGTCATAGCCTACCCATTGATTTCCAGAATAAGCGTACGGACAGCGACTGTGTGAATCCCAGGCAACAGTCCAGCCGTTCATGATATTTGTACAGATTTCAAAGTAACCCAGAAATCCATTTTCTCCAGTGTGGCGACCTGGATTTCCTGGACTGTTTGCTGGAGCTCTGACTCCATTATCCTGCAATAACAATAATACTGTTTTAAACAAAATTGTAATGCTCCTGAACAGTATGCTTAATCAGTTTGCGTATCCAGACATTCAAGATGCTATCACTACCTTAAAATAAAATAAATAAGTTGTTTTATGGGTTGTGTTTTTTGTTTCTTTTGTGTGTTTTTTAGTGAGAGAAGGGCGCCGAATGGACTCTCGCCTTAAGACCCAAGGGAACCATCATAATGACTTTACCTGTATGGTCATTTATTTATTTTAGTTACCCGTGGTGTTTTTTTATATCACTTTATTGTAAATTATATTGTATTTTTTGTAATTTTTTTGGCAACAAAAATTGTTAACCTAGTAGAAAGCAATAAATAAATAAGGTTAAACAGCTAAATAAATATTATAAGAAGTAGGTCCATAAGGCTATATTAAGTTAAATCACTAAGAGAACAGGATCTGTTGGGCTTAAGTTACTTGAAAAATTATAAATATTTAACTTACTATCTAATTTTCAACATAAATTTGGCTTGTACCAATCTTCTCAAAATACACAACTTCGCTCCTTCACCTTTAGAAAGTCACGATTATTTTTAATATCAAAGAATGTTTTGTGTGTCTAAAGTGCCAAAGAAACAGATAAATTTACATAAAATAGAGGCTTAGTGTTGCAACTAATGCAATTTTTATTACAGAGAGACTCACCAAATTGAGCCCAGGCTGCGGTCACAAGGGTCCATTGCCTCCAAAATAAATTATTATACTTATTAATAAGTTATTTAACAGCAATTATTGTTTCCTTGCAAAAGCAAGGACTGAACAAAAATCCCCAGCATCGCCAGGAGTGGCCTTATACACTGGGCTGACACAAAGCTAGAAGTTTAAGAAGTCCAATAAGAAAAATAAGAATTTGTAATGCAAGAATAATAAATTTCTAAAGTGGAATATGGGAGAGGGAAATTTTTTCCATTGGGGCGTTACCAGTGGTGTCAAGGCGTAGGGGGAAACTACCACCACCCTCTAGATTTTGACGAATACCTTTATGGGGGTACTTTTCTTGAAAAAAATTGCCTCTCTCTCCCAGATTTTGAAAAGTTACTTCCTCTGTGTCTTCATTTAAAAAAGAAAACTGGAAAAAACCTCACCATACTTGTAAGGAGACGGTACAAACTGTGGAATACGCAAAAAGTGCTACTTCCTACAACCAGAAGCTGTACTTCCAATACTTTCGACGACATTACAATACGTAGGGGTAGAACAGGACAGCATTTTTTCCCCGCTTGTGGGTCGAAAAGGCAAATCGAGTAAGGTCACTAAATTTCTCCAAAATTACGGACCGATATCCCCGCCAGGCAAAGATGTTCCTCTTTGTATTCTATGCAATTGATTTCCCCAAATAAGGTAATATAAAATCGAAATATTTCTAGTTGCTTAGAAACTTCTAAAGAAAAAAAACATATTATTTCTCGAGAAAACTTTTTTCTTTGAAATTGAACCGTGGCTAAGAAAAAGATTAACAACAAAAGTAATTATTAAGAGCATAACCACACTCGAGAAATATGATGGGAGCTCCTGCTACCAGCAATCGCAAAAGAGGTGCACACCTCTTCTACCTTCTATTTAACTGTCATTTCTTTTATGATTTTCTTCAACTTTTGTTATTTAAATGCTGAGACTGGCATTATGTGCAAACAGTATGCCTCCACTCTCAAAAAATGGTGTTTAAATTCTTTTAAATTAATGATAGCCTCTTTGCTCCCTATTTTTAAATTTTCCTCCAAAGCTTTTAATTTTTAACTATTCAATAATTATGACCATACCCTTTACAAAATCTTAGAAATTGCATTTTAGGCAAAAGTACTTATATTTTCATCTTTCTATTTGGAATTGCATTCTCTTGGGTGAAAATACCCTCAAACCCGATCTTTCTCATTTTGACACCTATAAGATATGTTTTACTCATTTTTAACAGGTAAATTATAATTAATTTTTGTATATTATGTGCAATTACGAAGTGTTTTTTATCATTACGGAATAAAAAAAAGTCGTGCAGAAGTCGCACCCTTTCTAATATCTTTTATTTACTACCATTGATTAAGGTAAAATAACTCTGCCTCTAAGGTTGACATCAACCCCCGCAGCCCCAGAAGCAAGGGCTGTAAGTTATGCAAGTTAACTATTGTAAACATACTAGGTTAACAATATTTCGGCTCACACAAGCTATTCTTTTGATTCGAAGCTATTTAACTGATTATGTCTTTTTGAAATAATAAATTGATCGATTGATGGACTGGTTGAGGTCTTTTACTGAGAAAGGGGTTATGTTTGAACCTGGGTCCCCAAAAAGGCTTAGTGTATTAAGATGAAACTTTTGGAAATATTGAAAGGGGTGCCAAACACAATCAAATTATGCTACGCCCATATTGGTTGTCAAAATGGAATATCAGCAGTATCTGAGGAACAGCAGAGGGTTTTAAGTTGAAAATTTCAGGGATATGCTAAGGGGATGCTGAAGAGTGATTGGAGGACAACCAGTCCCCCTCCCTCTCCTTGCCCTTTTTAGGTGCCTCTTTTCCTCAACATAGGCCGGAATTTCGAAATAGCCTTTTTGTTTGAAATGGTCAAAAGGTCTAATAGCTATGCCTTCGGAGATGCCATGCCCCCTACCCTCAGGGCAAGGGTTATTAATTTTGGAATTTGTCCATTGTTTACAAGCAGTATTTGTTATTAGGTAAAGCGGAAATATTTAATTCTGGGTGTATCCAAAAAGACTAAGGGTATTAAAATGAAACTTTGGGTTGATTCGGTGCTTGAAAATGCACTATCTTTTCATCCTTGAGTTCTGATTGGACAGAACCTTTCACTTGGAGACCTTGAATACGCTGATGAGGTCACAGTCCTCTCGGACCCAGAGAAAGCTCAAACCATGCTCGATGAGTTAGTTACTTGGGCAGATCGCATTGGCTTGAAAGTCAGTACAGGGTAGATAAAATTTATGACAATAAATCACACTGATCCGATTTCGTTAACTGTAACAAGTACAGTTGGATCAGGTCAAAAGCTTCAAATACCTTGGCTCCCACCTTTGTGCTAATGAATCTTCTGACGCCGATATTCAACGGCGATTGCAGAAAGCACAGACTATCTTTGCTTCCCTTATAAAACCGTTGTGGAGCCGGCGTGAAATTAGTGTAAGAACTAAGGTTCAAGTCTACCTGGCTTTGGTTCGAACAATCCTTCTTTATGGATGCGAAACTTGGTCACTAAAGCGACTACATGAATATGCACTGAATGTGTTTGAGCATACCCGTCTGTGTACCATCCTCAGGCTAAATCTGAATGATCGCATATCAAACATGGATACACGACGAATCTCTGGTATCAAGAGATGCGTTGCCATCACGATCAAGGAGCTTCGACTGAAACGGTTGAGCCACGTCTTATGGAGGCCAACAGAGTACTTGCCTCGCCGAATCCTTCTAGCTGAGCCCCTTAGGTCTTGGAAGAGACGCAAAGGAGGACAACGGAAAATCTGGTGGAACTTGGTTAAATCAGACCTTGAACCTGTTGGGCGGTTCAGAAAGTTTGGCCATAGATGGACAACTCAAAGGCTCCATTTGCAAAGCAGCTGGCAGAAGATCGCACTACGCGGTTCAAACAGGTCTCGAAGATCCTTGATACCGGACATGGTGGAAACGCCTGATTCCCGCCACAAGTACAAGTACAAGGAGTAAGAATGTTAAGGGGATTAAACTAAATCAAAAGGCAGTATGTTCATCCGATTTATCAAAAAGTTGAATCTGCAATACCTTTTTGCAAAGAACGGCTGAATGTATTAAGTTGAAACTTTGAGGACATAATGAGGGAGCTGTTCAAAAGTGGTTGGAGGTCACCAGGCCCCCTCCCATGCTATTTTTAGCTGCCTTCCCTCCAAAAACATTTCGTAAAAATTTTGAAACAGATATCATGTTCAAAATAGTCTAAAGGTCAAATAATTATGCCTATAGGGATGACATATTCCCCCACAAACCCTGGTGCAAACGTTGTAAGTTTTGCAGCTTTTCCATTGTTTATATATTAATCTAAAAACGTTTTCCACAAAACAAGTTTTTCAAAGAAAAGTAAAGAGCTTCATTAAGCCAAAAATAAGCAAAAATAAAGTAAAAAAATCTTCCAAGAGTAAAACTATAACAAGTCACTATCAATAAATAAATGAAACTCATAACTAACAGAAATTCATATAAACAATAGAACTCAAAACGAGCAAAAATTAAAATGAGTAGGGCTGATTACCCCCATGCCTTCTCAAATCATGAACACAATTTTAGCTTCCTCTTTCTTACTGTTTTCCCCTTTCTTACTTTCATAAATAAAAAATTATCAAAACCTCAAGGAATAAAAATCAGTAAATGTCAATTACACTAACAATCCACGGTCATTTGTTTGTTTTTTTTTCAGTAAAGCGCTAATTGTGTTCTGATCTTAGAAGGCATGGGGGTTATCAGCCCCACTCCCATCAAGTATTGGAAATTTCAACTGAATATATTTAACCATTGCTATGACATTGCTGATATGTCCTTTTGATATCCTATATGTTTATGCACTTCTTAAAATTTCCATCTCAATGCTCTTAGCCCTACTAAGTGGTTACAATAGAAGTAACAGTAGTAAATGTAGCAGTAGCAGTAGTATTAGCCAGCGGCGGATACAGGATTTTTTTATAGGGGGGGGGGGGCAAAATAGGTTGATCCGATAAGAAATTTTAGGGGAGGGGGTGCAAGATAGGTTGATCCGATAAACTTGCGTTAGGAGCAAGTTTAATTAACGCAAACTTGAGTTAATTAAGTAAATTACACTACTTTAGACTACGCTAGGGGGCGCTCCCCCCTTGCCCCCCTGGATCCGCCACTGGTATTAGCAGTAGTGTGCGCATACTGCATTTTGGTGAAATGATCTTCCCCTTTAAGTATTCTCTGAAAGTATGAAATCAATACCCAAATCAATTCTTGAGATACGCTATTTTGACAATGTGCATGCACATAGTGTCTTTTGATTTAGTTCAAATTTCCCTTTAATACTGTAAATGGAGTAGTGTGGTAGAAGTAGTGATGGCAGTTGTAGTTGTACTGGAAGCATGGAAATATTAGCTCTTTGATCATCTTCCTTATTATGTCCTGAATTTTCCAAATTAATATGCTTAGTTATTCCTGTGTTGGAGCCTTTTGACAATCCGTATACTCGTAAAGTGTTTTGATTTAGTTCAATACTTCCCTCAACATTCTCTGAAAGTCTCAACTGAATACCCTTCGTCTTCTGGGAGAGTAAAGTTCAAACATGTATACCTTTCTCAATAACATATACTATGTGTAAACAATGAACGAATTGCCTAACTTACAGCCCTTGTCCTGAGGACTGTGGGGAGGTTGACATTCACATAGACAAAATTACTGGACCTTTCAACAATGCTGAACAAAGTAGTTCTCTTAAAATTTCGATCAGATATTTTTTGGGGAGTGATAGGCTTGGGGGGGGGGGGGCTGATTGCCCTCCATTCACTTTTTACTCTTGAAAAGCCAATAAAACTTCCGAATTCCAATCAAATGAGCTCAATCCGATCCACATTTTATGCGACTACCCCTTCTATAAAAACCTTATATGCCCCAGGCATAGCATACAACCCCTGCCCACGGGCTCTGGGGGATCGTGCCCCCCCCCCAAAGATATTCTTATATGATTTTTGGACTATTGGTAACAAAATTCAATTAAATTCAATTCTGAATTCTCAGAATTTCAATTAAATGCGTTTTGGGAAAAGAGGATGCCAGGGAGGGGGCCTAGCTGCTCTCAATCATGCTTAACTCTTAAAAAAGACCTAGAACTATACATTTTCAATTAAATGAGCCTCTTCTAAAAATCATAGGACCACCCCTTCCATAGAAACCTTATATGCCCCTGGGGCATAACGTACAACCCATACCCCAGACTCTGGGGGATTCTGCCCACCCCGAAGGCCTAATTATATGATCTTTGGGCTCTTTTTGAACAAATGGCTATCTAAATATTTTTATCGGATGCATTCGTGGAAAATACGACATAGGGGGGGGGGGCTGCGCCTGATCACTGTGACTCTTAAAAAGGGAATTAGAACATCTGATTTCCAATCCAATGAGCCCCCTCCTTAGTTCATACGACCACCCTCTCCATAGAAACCTTATATGGCCTCGGGATATAACTTACAACCCTTGCGCTGAGGGCTGTGGGGGGGATGTATTGTCATCCCCATAGACATAATTTCCAGACCTTTCAACTACGCCGAACGAAATGGCTATCTCAAAATTTTGATTAGATATGTTTTGGGAATTGATCGGAATGGGGGGGGGGGGAATTGCCGTCCAATCACTTTTTACTATTAGAAAAGGTCCTTTAAGTTTCCAATCGATTGAGCCTTTTTTGAAGTTTCTACAACAACAAATGGAAATCTCAAAAATTCTATCAGATACATTTCGGGAAAATACCAGGTGTGTGTGTGAGGGGGGGGGGGGGTTCCGCCCTCTGATCGCTTTGAATCTTAAAAAGGGTATTAGAACTTTGGATTATCAATTCAATGAGCCCCTTCCAAAATTTATACGACCAGCCTTTCTATTAAAACCTTATATGCCCCCAGGGCATAACTTACGACCCTTGCCTTGAGTGCTGTAAGAGGGGGGGGGGTTCATCCTCAAAGACAGCATCTTTAGCGGGTCTTGAAGGTAGCTTAATTTGCTACATTACTCCAATTAGCTCATTTTATTTCATTTTTTTGATATTTTAATTTTAACATTCTTTATTTTATTTTTGTGATTTGTTTTGGCAATTAAAGTTCAACTGAATAAAACATTATTTAAATTCAGACAAATAGTATTTTTTGATGAATATTCCATTTTCAATTTCGTTAAAAATGAACTTTAATTTTTTTTTAAATTTAAGTTAAAATTAAAGTTCTCGTTTCATAGCTTTAATTATTCTAATAATCTTAAAATCACAGGTTCTTCTGGAGAGAATTCTGGTAAAATTGGTAAGCTTCTACCGAGAGGTGAAAAACAGGAGATTTTGACATTTATAACAATAAAATTGATTACGGTTGATAGATACGTTTTGTTGTATTCCATAACATATCGTTTTATACATTGAAATGTACCGATACATCGTCAAAACGCCGTCCATCGTCACAAATAAAAAAAAAAATCTTATTTTCATCGCATTTATTTATTGTTAATTTTTTAATTTATTTTTTCTTTCTTAAATTTTTAACCCGTTATTTATCTTTATGATGTATGTGAGTTAGAATTAAATATTATTAGCATTATAAAACGTATCTGAAATTTTTATCCTTTTTGCTGGAGGGCAAAAATGTGACGTTTAATATTTTTGTAGCAACAGTCGAAATTCACACCGAACACGTTGCCGATAATAACATATAAGCTACCACTTAAGTGGAAGGGCTCAAATACGAACGTATCCATGAGAAGAATTCAAAAGTATCAGAGGAAACTATTATTTTGTATTCCTGTGACAGTGACAGGTAAGTTTCAAGTAATCGTTTTCTGATTCGTGTTCGCTATTTTTGGTTAATTTCATTCTGTCGTCGCCATTTAGCAATATCATTACCCCCCAGCAATTCGAATATTATATATTTTTGGTGAGAATTGTAAATGCATACAATGCTTACTAACAAACTACATTGTCAAATGGCAAGTTCAACCAAGCTAATGAAACGGTCTCTCATCCTTCCAAAACGTCCATGGCAAAAATGTGACAAACAAAAAAGCGGTTATGCGACAGAAATGATCACGCCACAAAAACGGTCAAACTTACCGCAATATTGTTAAGAGTAAAGGATCTTCCATATATTCCCATCCCCAAGTTGAGTTTCTCTCTTGCTGCTCCTAAGGAAATCCAATAGTTTACGCTGGTGTTGACATTGTTGTAAAGCTCTTGCTCGGTTGCATCACCCTCTTGTGGGTATAAAGGTGCATTCATACCAGTTATTGTCTCCCAGCCTCCATGAAAATCATATGTCATCAAGTTGATAAAATCTAAATATTTTGAAATCTCTGTAATTTCATATGACGCATCCGTAACCGGCTTACCCACACCAACTGCTGCAGATAAAAGGAAACCATATTTGTCCAGCTCTTCACGTAATTCTTTGCAGAGTAGGGTGAAATGATACCGGTCAAATTTATTCCCCCCTCTCATAGCAGGGTACTCCCAATCGAGGTCAAGTCCGTCAAAACCATAGTTTTGAAGAAATGGAACCACACTTTGTATGAAAGCAGCACGGTTTTCAGGTGTTGATGCCATCTGTTAAAATAAAGTAATAACTTTAGAGGATTAGTAACAAATATTAATCGGGTACACCATTTTATGGCACCAGGAAAACATGATATTGGGGATTAAAATAGTCAATAATCCCTTTTGGGCTTTGATACCTTAGGGAAAACCTGATTTGAAACATTGTTTAACTTGTGAATTAAATTATTTCCGGCCATATTTTACCTCCTCCTAACCCTTGTTTTTCCATTAACTAAGGCATCTATTCGTATTATAGCATTAAGATTATCGTTGAATTAAAGCTTTTTTTGAAAAATCCTAACTTATTCGACAGGAAAAATTACTCGTGTAGCAAATTAACAATTTTTCTTGTTTTCAATTTTATTAAGAATGACTTGTTCCGTTTATGTGTAGTTTTGGTTACCACATATACCACGGAACAAAAGCATCATGGTTAATTTCCTGGACTCTCTCTCTCTCTCTCTCACTCTCTCTCTCTCTCTCTCTCTCTCTCCTCTCTCTCTCTCTCTCTCTCTCTCTCTCTCTCTCTCTCTCTCTCTCTCTCTCTCTCTCTCTCCCCTCCCCTCTCTCTCTCTCTCTCTCTCTCTCTCTCTCTCTCTCTCTCTCTCTCTCTGGATTCTTCATGTTCATGTTGTTCTTTACTTTTTTGCTATTTATTTTCTAGAAACCTTGAAACAAGAACTTAATATCAGGAATTCATGCCACATTGGAGGTGAAAAAAGAGTGGTTTGTTACATCCTCTACTTTTTTTCAAATCGCCTTCAACAGGAATTCATTATCCAGTATTCCACTAGCATAGATCTTTCCTGACAAATTAATTAAAAAAAACTTTTTCCACAAAAAAAGTTTTTCAAAGAAAAGTAAAGAACTCCATTAAACAAAAATTGAGCAAAAATAAAATCAAATATTCTACCAAGCGTGAAACTATCACTAATCAGCATCGATAAATAAATGAAACCCAAAACAATCAGAAATTACAATAAATACCAGAGTCAAACTCAAAACGGCAGAAATTAACATAAGTTGGGCTCAAAACCCCTATGCCTTCCCAAGGCCAGAACATAATTTGCACTTTACTGAAAAAAACATAAATGTTTTTACTTTTATAACTTTAATAAATCAAATAATATTAACATTTTGACTACTAAATATCAGTATATGCATATTAAACTGACAATGCACATTCATTTGTATTTTTTTTCAGTAAAGTGCACATTATATTCTGGCTTTGAGAAGGCACAGGGGTTTTGAGCCCAACCTATGTTAATTTCTGCTCGTTTTGAGTTCGACTCGGTTGTTTATTGTAATTTCTGTTCGTTTTGGGTTTCATTTATTTATCGATACTGATTTATGGTAGTTTCAAGCTTGGTAGATTATTTGATTTTATTTTTGCTCATTTTGTGCTTAATGGAGTTCTATACTTTTCTTTGAAAACTTATTTTTTGGAAAAAGTTTTTTTAATTAATATCTGTTCGTTTTACATTGAAATAGCATTTTCAGGGAAAAAGAAAATTTTCAGCTGGAGAAAAATTTTCAGCAATTTTTAACAACATACACCCTTTTAAAAATCTGGTCACAAATAGTAGTGTTTAATCTAGTTTCATATCTCCTCTAGTCTGAAATGGAAAACTTGATACCATTCGCAAAAAAATCTGTTTACTTTCTTTGATAGCTTGGATACACTTACGCTATTTTGATTTAGTTAAATTTTAAGAGCAGAAGTAGCCCCGAAAGTTTGAACATAATACCCTTAGTCGTTCTTGGGATACTGCTGAGATGCCTTATTGGGAATTAGCATTAACACAGTGCATTTTGATTAAATCTTAAGGCAACATTTAGTTTTTAAACATAAAGGCAAAGGGGAAGGTGGGCGTGGGAGGGGGATTAGTTTCCCTCCAATCACTTTCGACTATTAAAAAGGACATCAGCCCTTTCTATTTTCAATCGAATGAGCCCTTTTCAAAGTTCCTACGACATCTCCTTCGATACGAAGTGCCTTGGTCTAAACAACAACCACAACACAAAAATAATACATTATACCTACATCGATCTTTACTGTAAAAATGTGAAGCCTTCCAATCACTGTCGACAATTAAAAAAGCCCTAGGCCTTTCGATTTCCAATCGAATGAGCCCTTTTTTAATTTCTACGACAACGCTTTCTATAAACACCTTATATGCCCCCAAGGCATAAATTACAACCCTTACCCTAAAGGCTGTGAGGGTAGTTGTTATCCTCTAAGACCTAATTTGCACCAAATGGCTATCTAAAAATTTTGATTGGATGTGTTTGGGAGAATGGTGGGCGTGAGAGGGGCGTTAGTCACTCTCCAATCACTTTCAACTATTAAAAAAGGCATTAGCCCTTTCAATTTCCAATCAAAAGAGCCCTTTTGAAGTTTCTACGATAACGCCTTCAATAAAAACCTTACATGCCCCCAGGGCATAACTTACAACCCTTTTCCGGAGGGCTGGGGGGGTGTCATCCTCAAAGAACTAATTTCTAGAACTTTCTGCTAAGTTGAACAAAATTTCTGTCTGAAAATTTTGATTAGATATGTTTGGGGGAATGGTGGGCGTAAGAGGGGGGCTACTTACCCTTTAATCACTTTCAAATATTAAAAAGGGCACTAGCCCTCTCAATTTCCAATTGAATAAGGCCCTTTTGAAGTTTTTACGACAACTCTATCTATAAAAACCTTATATGCCCCAGGACATAGCTTACAACCTTTGCCCTTGGGGCTCTGGGGGGTTTGTCATCCTTAAATACATAATTTCCGGAACTTTCAACTACGTTGAACAAAATGGCTATCTAAACTTTGATTGAATGTGTTTGAGGAAACGGTGGGCGTGAGAGATGGGGCTAATTACTCTCCACTCACTTTCGAATATTAATAAGGGCAATTTCAATTTCCAATCAAATGAGCCCTTTTTGAAATTTCTACAACAACTTTCTATATAAAGCTTATATGCCCCCAGGGCATAACTTACAACCTTTGCACTTATGGCTCTGATGGGGTTATCATCCTAAAGACCTAATTTCTAGAACTTCCGACTACGCTGAACAAAATGGATATCTCAAAATTTGATTGGATGTGTTTGGGGAAATGGTGGGCATGAGAGGGGGGTTAGATGCCCTTCAATCACTTTCGACTATTAAAAGGACAGTAGCCCTTTCAATTTCCAATCGAATGAGCCCTTTTTTAATTTCTACGACAACGCTTTCTATAAACACCTTATATGCCCCCAAGGCATAAATTACAACCCTTACCCTAAAGGCTGTGAGGGTAGTTGTTATCCTCTAAGACCTAATTTGCACCAAATGGCTATCTAAAAATTTTGATTGGATGTGTTTGGGAAAATGGTGGGCGTGAGAGGGGCGTTAGTCACTCTCCAATCACTTTCAACTATTAAAAAAGGCACTAGCCCTTTCAATTTCCAATCAAAAGAGCCCTTTTGAAGTTTCTACGATAACGCCTTCAATAAAAACCTTACATGCCCCCAGGGCATAACTTACAACCCTTTTCCGGAGGGCTGGGGGGGGTGTCATCCTCAAAGAACTAATTTCTAGAACTTTCTGCTAAGTTGAACAAAATTTCTGTCTGAAAATTTTGATTAGATATGTTTGGGGGAATGGTGGGCGTAAGAGGGGGGCTACTTACCCTTCAATCACTTTCAAATATTAAAAAGGGCACTAGCCCTCTCAATTTCCAATTGAATAAGGCCCTTTTGAAGTTTTTACGACAACTCTATCTATAAAAACCTTATATGCCCCAGGACATAGCTTACAACCTTTGCCCTTGGGGCTCTGGGGGTTTGTCATCCTTAAATACATAATTTCCGGAACTTTCAACTACGTTGAACAAAATGGCTATCTAAACTTTGATTGAATGTGTTTGAGGAAACGGTGGGCGTGAGAGATGGGGCTAATTACTCTCCACTCACTTTCGAATATTAATAAGGGCAATTTCAATTTCCAATCAAATGAGCCCTTTTTGAAATTTCTACAACAACTTTCTATATAAAGCTTATATGCCCCCAGGGCATAACTTACAACCTTTGCACTTATGGCTCTGATGGGGTTATCATCCTAAAGACCTAATTTCTAGAACTTCCGACTACGCTGAACAAAATGGATATCTCAAAATTTGATTGGATGTGTTTGGGGAAATGGTGGGCATGAGAGGGGGGTTAGATGCCCTTCAATCACTTTCGACTATTAAAAGGACAGTAGCCCTTTCAATTTCCAATTGAATGAGACCTTTTTGAAGTTTCTACAACATCGCTTTTTATAAAAACCTTATATACCCCCAGGGCATAACTTACAACCCTTGCCCTGAGGGCTGTGGGGGTGGAGGAGTTGTCATCCTTAAAGACCTAATTTCCAAAACTTTCAACTAAGTTGACTAAAATGGCTATCTAAAAATTTTTACTGGATGTGTTTTTGGAATAGGTGGGCGTGAGAGGACGGTTAGTTGCCCTCAAATCACTTTCGAGACTATTAAAAAGGGAACTAGCCCTTTTAATTTCCAATCTAATGAGCCCTTTTTAATTTTCTACGACAGAGATTTCAATCAAAACTTACATGCCCCCAGGGCATAAGTTATAACCCTTGCCCTGAATACTGTGGGGGGAGTGTTCTAATCAAAGGTATAATTTCCTAAACTTTAAACTGCGTGAAGCAAAATGGCTATCTCAAAATTTTGATTGGATGTCTTTGGGGACATGTTGGGCGTGGAAGGGGTGTTAGTTGCCTTCCAATCCCTTTCGACTATTAAAAAGGGCACTAGTCATTTCAATTTTCAATCGAATGAGCCCTTTTTGAAGTTTCTACGACAACGCGTTCTATAAAAACCTTATATGTCCCAAGGCCATAACTTACAACCCTTGCCCTGAGAGCTGTGGGGGAGTATCCTCCTCAAAAACATAATTTCTATTTGGAAATCAGCGACACTGAACAAAATGGCTAGCTAAATATTTTGATTGAATGTGTTTGGGGAAAAGGTTGGCGTGAGAGGGGTGTTAGTTAACCTCAAATCATTTTCGACTATTTAAAAGGGCACTAGATCCTATGAATTTCCAATCGAATGAGCCCTTTTTCAAGTTTCTACGACAAAGGTTTCAGTAAAAACTTATATGCCCCCAGGGCATAAATTATAACCCTTGCCCTGAAGACTGTGGGGGGAGTGTCCTGCTCAAAGGTGTAATTTCCTGAACTTTAAACTGCGTGGAACAAAATGGCTATCTCAAAATTTTGAATGGATGTGTTTGGGGAAATGGTGGGCCTGGAAGGGGTGTTAGTTGCCTTCCAATCACTTTCGACTATTAAAAAGGGCACTCGCCATTCCAATTTCCAATCGAATGAGCCCTTTTTGAAGTTTCTACGACAACCCGTTCTATAAAACCTTATATGCCCCCAGGAAAAAACTGACAACCCTTGCCCGAGGGTTGTGGGGGGGGGGGTATCATCCTCTTTCAAGAACTTTCAACTGCGTTGAACAAAATGGCTATCTTAAAATTTTGATTGGATGTGTTTGGGGAAAAGGTGGGCGTGAGAGGGGGGTTAGTTGCCCTCCAATCACTTTCGACTATTAAGAAGGGCACTAGCCCTTTGAATTTCCAATCGAATGAGCCTTTTTTGAAGTTTCTGCGACAACGCTTTCTATAAAAAACCTTATATGCCCCTAGGGCATTACTTAGAACCCCTGCCCTGAGGGCTGCGGGGGAGTTTCCTTCTCAAAAACTCAATTTCTATCTGGAAATCAACCACGCTGAACAAAACGGCTATCTCAAAATTTTGATTGGATATGTTTCGGTAAATGGTGGGCGCGGAAGGGGTGTTAGTTGCCTTCCAATCACTTTCGACTATTAAAAAGGGCACAAGCCACTCAAATTTCCAGTTGAATGAGCCCTTTTTTAAGTTTCTACGACATTGTCTGAAAATTTTTTTATAAATAATAGATTGTGCCAACATCGTTCTTTACTTAGGCAGCGCGATTGCGCTGCCTGTGATTAGAATTTTGTTTTTTGACCAGAATGAAAAAAAATCGAGCTATGAAACAGAGAAATCTTAGATTCCCGTCTTCCCAGATTTTATTTTCTCTCTATTTTTTTCCCTAGCAGTCAAGCCTCTCCATAAAAGTTTTTTCCCAGCACTTCTTATTTTTGCAAGTGTTTTAACATGAAGGCAAGCCAAAAATACTAAGACACCAAATTCATTATGCCATTATATTTTGCCATCAGCTGAGTGAAATACTTTTATCTCGTTTTTTTTTGTAGATTTTTTGTTAATTATTAACATTCTTCAGCAAATTCGACTTAGAAAATCGGAAAAGGAATTCTAGCAGCTTCTTTATACAGCTTTTCATGAACATTATAAACTGGTAAATATGGTAACTATTCTTTTGTCTTTTCTTTGTCAAAGTAATGAATTAAAAGCTTAGAACCATACTTTTTGGAAGAATCAACAGTCTTCTGAAAAAGCACATGCACTGAAACGGAGGTAGGGAACTTCAGACTTTCATTTTACTAGCATGGGAATTTCAAGATTTTTGGCTGATTCAGTCCTATTAGTTTGCTAGAATCGTTTGTCAAGAAATTTCCTAAATGTGGTAATTTAACTTGGGAAATGACTGTACAGAACAGGTCATGGTTGTAGCAGGACTGCAACCTAGAATAATACTAGGTAATAATAATAATAATAGGTAACGTCTAATAATAATAGGCAATTTTAATTGGAAAATGACTTAACAAAACAGGTCATAGATTTAGTAGGACTGCGACCTAACAAAGAGCTGTCCACAGACAATGGTAACCGATAGTTTCAAAATGCGTTTTGAAAAAACTGATTAGTGAGAAAAACTTTCCATTCAAGGTGACTCAGGAATAAAGACTACTACATATGTTTAACTTTATATTAAAAGTTTACTCCAAAAACAAACCGTCAAAGGTTTTAGAAAAGCAGAAAACCCATCAAAATTGACGCGGATCAAAAGGTAAAGAGTAACCAAGAGAATCACTTTCCGAAAATCTTAAACTAGAGGCTTTGTGTCTGTCACCCTGAGCAACAAAAAATACATTTTTGAATTGCTAGCAACGATATTTTGTGCCAAAATGCATCAATTATGTCCTGAGGAGAAACGACAAATGTTAATTTTCCCGCGAGTAGCACCGATGCATTTTTTTTTTCTGGCAGGGCTAGTAAGCTACTGCAATAGCGTAAAGAGATGTATAGTGGCTTTTTAAGCCACTTATTTTAAGTGGCTTATTATTATTTTAAGTGGCTTATTTTAAGTGGCTTATTATTAAGCCACTTAATTAAGTGGCTTTATTGTTATTGGATTATTTTAAGCCACTATATCTTATGAGGAGAGATGTGTAGTGCCTTATTCATAAGCTAGTGCTCCTCATCTACTTGATTTATATAAATATGCTTTGATATCTTCGTCGTTAAGTGCTATGTAGTACCAAAAATGGCGTTTTTTGGTGCCAATTCTGAGGTGGAATAGCTAGGTTGTATAATAGGGATAACGTTTTAATATTCATGGTTGAAAGTAGTTGGTACGAGGTTTACAATCCTCTCCCTAGCAGAGCTCCTCTCATAACCCCTTTAGTGTTTCAAAAGTCAGAAATACGCATTGAAAAGAAAACATCCAAAGAAAAGGTGTCAACTGTATATTTTTATTTTCATGAAAATAACTAAAATTGTCTTATCCGAGTTTTCTCACAAATAGTTGTGATAATGTTCCCCTTGAACTCTGTCTATATGGCAAAGTACATATATCTCACGAGAGAGTTTAAGGTATGAAGTAAACCTATATTTAATGCCCTATTTTAACAAAAAGTTACACCAAATGTTTTTACCTCATTGCTTAGGTTAGAAAAAAAAATTCTTTACAAAGTTTACTATATACATGAAAAATTGAAACAAACGAAATTAATTGGATAAAAGCGAAGTTTTACGGTACTTATTCAGTAACAGATAAACACGGACAATTGTATAGAAGATCATATAGACATTTTACCGGTTAATACCTAATCGTTTTAAAACAAAGGGTTTCTCACTCAGGAACTATATTTAACCTTTAGTTTTTTGGGGTTAAAGGGGCAAAAAAAGGGAACC
>CM051268.1:65514461-65646961 GCA_027921565.1 Artemia sinica | reverse complement strand
TTTCGACTATTAAAAAGGGTACTAGCCCTTTGAATTTCCAATCGAATGAGCCTGTTTTGAAGTTTTTACGAGAACACCTTCTATAAAAACCTTATATGCCCCTAGGTCATAATTTAAAACACTTGCCCCGAGGGTTGTGGGGGAGTGTCCTCTTCAAAAAGATATTTTCTATCTGGAAATCAACTATGCTGAACAAAATGGTTATCCCAAATTTTGATTGGATGTGTCTGGGGGGCAGATGGGCGTGGGGGAGACTAGTTGCCCTCCAATCACTTTCGACTATTAAAAAGGGTACTAGCCCTTTGAATTTCCAATCGAATGAGCCTGTTTTGAAGTTTCTACGACAACACCTTCTATAAAAACCTTATATGCCCCCAGGGCATAACTTAAAACCCTTGCCCTGAGGGTTGTGGGGGAATGTCCTCCTCAAAAACATATTTTCTATCTGGAAATCAACTACGCTGAACAAAAATGCTATCTTAAAATTTTGATTGGATGTATTTGGGGGAATAATGGGCGTGGGAGGGGGGCTAGTTGCCCTGCAATCACTTTTGACTATTAAAAGGGTACTAGCCCTTTGAATTTCCAATCGAATGAGCCTGTTTTCAAGTTTCTACGACAACGCCTTTTATAAAAACCTTATATTCACCCAGGGCATAACTTAAAACCCTTGCCCTGAGGGTTGTGGGGGAGTGTCCTCCTCAAAAACATATTTTCTATCTGGAAATCAACTACGCTGAACAAAATGGTTATCTCAAAATTTGATTGGATGTATTTGGGGGAATGATGGGCGTGGGGGAGACTAGTTGCCCTCCAATCACTTTCGACTATTAAAAAGGGTACTAGCCCTTTGAATTTCCAATCGAATGAGCCTGTTTTGAAGTTTCTACGACAAAGCTATCTATAAAAAACCTTATATGCCCCCAGGGCATAACTTAAAACCCTTGCCCTGAGGGTTGTGGGGGAATGTCCTCCTCAAAAAACATATTTTCTATCTGGAAATCAATTACGCTGAACAAAATTGCTATCTACAAATTTTGATTGGATGTGTTTGAGGGAATGATGGGCGTGGCGGGGCTATATACCCCCTGGGCATAAATTAAAACCCTTGCCCTGAGGGTTGTGGGGGAGTGTCCTCATCAAAAACATATTTTCTATCTTGAAATCAACTACGCTGAACAAAATGGCTATCTCAAAATTTTGATTGGATGTGTTTGGGAGAATGATGGGCGTGGGGGGGGGCTATTTGCCCTCCAATCACTTTCGACTATTAGAAAGGGCACTAGCTACTCCAATTTCCAATCGAGTGAGCCCTTTTCGAAGTTTCTACGACGATTCCTTCGATACGAAGAGCCCGGGTATGGAGAAAAAAAAACAAAAAACAACACATTGTGCCCGCATCGTTCTTTACTTAGGCAGTCCTAGCGCTCTGCCTATGAAAAGGTGGGCGTGAGAGGCGAGTTAGTTACGGTCCAATCACTTTCAACTATTAAAAAGGGCACTAGCCCTTTGAATTTCCAATCAAATGAGCCTTTTTTTGAAGTTTCTATGACAACGCCTTCTTTAAAAACCTTATATACCCCCAGGCCATAACTTAAAACCCTTGCCCCGAGGATTGTGGGGGAGTGTCCTCCTCAAAAATATATTTTCTATCTGGAAATCAATTACGCTGAACAAAATGGCTATCTACAAATTTTGATTGGATGTGTTTGAGGGAATGATGGGCGTGGGGGGGGGCTATATGCCCCCTGGGCATAACTTAAAACCCTTGCCCTGAGGGTTGTGGGGGAGTGTCCTCCTCAAAAAAATATTTTCCATCTGGAAATCAATTACGCTGAACAAAATGGCTACCTACAAATTTTGATTGGATGTGTTTGAGGGAATGATGGGCGTGGGGGGGCTATATGCCCCCTGGGAATAACTTAAAACCCTTGCCCTGAGGGTTGTGGGGGAGTGTCCTCCTAAAAAACATATTTTATTTCTGGAAATCAACTACGCTGAACAAAATGGCTATCTCAAAATTTTGACTGGATGTGTTTGGGAGAATGATGGGCGTGGGGGGGGGGGCTATTTGCCCTCCAATCACTTTCGACTATTAGAAAGGGCACTAGCTACTCCAATTTTCAATCGGGTGAGCTCTTTTCGAAGTTTCTACGACGACTCCTTCGATACGAAGAGCCCGGGTATGGAGAAAAAAAAATCCAAAAACAACACATTGTGCCTGCATCGTTCTTTACTTAGGCAGCGCTAGCGCGCTGCCTATGAAAAGGTGGGTGTGAGCGGGGGGTTAGTTACGGTCCAATCACTTTCAACTATTAAATGAAACACCTGGGAATTACACGTAGAAACAGGTGTGTCGCGTGACATCAGAGGGGTCTCATAGGGAAAGGGATAGGGCACTCACAGGAATCTTGCCAGGGTTGTTGTGACGTCAGAAGGGCTCTCATAGGAAAACAAAGGGGCCTGTCATGGAAAAACACCTGAACGAACCGAACCATTAAACTCTTGCCAAGAACATTGAACTCTTGCCTGGACATGCCTAATATTGCCTGGACATGCCAAATCTTGCCTGGACATGAAAAATCTTGCCTGGGCGGGAATTGCGCCTAAAATTGCGATACCTGCTCGTGCCAAATCTTGTCTGGGCGGGAATTTTGCAAGCTAGAAACAGGTGCAAGGGGTTAGGAACTCCACTTGTTAATTTCCCTGTGTTAATTTCCCTATCTGACCTTTTGAAAGCAGAGTAGGGGGGCTACTGTAATTTTCATCTTCTTTTTAATGGTTTTACGGGAACCTTCTTCTAAATTGTGAAATATCACTGGGAACCCGCAAAAAAAAAAAAAAAAAATTAAACTATCCTCTTAGGTTATTTTTTTTCTAACTGAGGATTTTGCGTAAAATATGCAGTTAATAATTTTGTGCATGTCGAGAGGATTCATGCTTGGAGGAGCAGTTGAAGGAGCCAGAAGCATAACGTTTTGTATAATTACGAAAAAAACTCAAACCCCCTGCCCATAGCTTAAAAAACACATAACACGTTAATGCTTAGCTAAAGCTGAAGTAAAAACAACCGAAACATAAAGTTCAATCAGCCTTTTTGACAAATTCTTGTCGGCTGTGAGAAAAGGGCTGTAAGGATTTTTTTTCTCTATGGACTTCTCTTTTAGTTTGAGTTTTTTTTACATAAAAACGTTTGATTTAAAATAATTTATAATATCTGTCTAATAAATTACGAAGCAGTTGCACTATTTTCTGATTCTTCTTCAAAAACATTTTACTTTTAATGAAGAATTACATTTTATGGAAATTCTTGTCAATCTATTAATTTTTTCCTGGTTTCCCATAATTTGCGAGACAATTTTCGAATTCATTCTTGGTGTGTTTAGTTCAACTAGAACATTTGTTTGGACTGATTCTCCTATTACCTTAACACAATCACGAGTTTTAAAATAATCAAAATTGCATCTAGCTTAAGGGTAATATTCAGAAGGAAATTAATTTTTGTTCCAAAGAAAAAAATTTTTTTTACTTTATTCTTAAATCACCGGAATCTTAAAGCTAGACCTAAATGTTGGTATTTATAAATTTCAACAGCTTCTCTGTAGTGCTGGACAATACCTTTGTCATGCGAAATAAGGCTAGCTTGATTAAACAAAATAGTATTTGGCTTTTTATGCTGATTCCAAATATACATGATTTATTAAGTTTACCCGCCAAAGCTACAAGCCTGAGAAGTCTACCTTTTTTTGGAAAGAGGGGGGAAACACCCTAAAGAGTCAAGGAATCTTAATGAAAATTGCACTATCAGATTCAACGCATCAGATAACCCTGTTGAAGAGCTTTCAAGCCCCCATCTACAAAAATGTGGATTTTTTTTGTCAGAACTGATTATGGATGCGCGTTTATTTGTTGTGGTTAATTTCAGGGGGGGGGGGATCGAATTAAGGATCATGAAATATCAGTAGAGGGCTTGTTCGAACGGAAATTAAAAGTGCTATTGCCAGTTTTAGGTGAACAACAAGTTTGGAAGGCAACTAGCCCCCTCCAAGCCCTTTTCCCCTCAAAATTCCTCACTCTTTAATTTGAAATTTGAATTTGTGTCCCAATTCTTTAAGGAAAACTCCTGAGACACAAGGGCCGTTCAATTAGAATAAGAAGCTTTTCTAAAGTTCTAAAAAACTTAGCGTGAAGAATGAAGCATTGAGGAGGGAGCAATTTCCGCCTATACGTATAATTTCAGTTAGTTTTAAGCTTTAATGTTGCTCCTTAGTTTCAGTTGATTTTTTTTCATATTTAATCATTTGTATATCTTGGCATTCTATCCAGAAATACAGATATAGAAAAAAAGAGGCCAGATAGTCACGGCATTATTATTATTATTATTATTATTATTATTATTATTATTATTCATTTATTGCCCGTCAAAAAAAGGTACAGTAGACGGAGTAATCACTAAAGAAAACAAAAAAGAAAAAAAAAGAAGAAAAAGAAGGACACAAACACACATTGAAAATTCAAACACATGACAAAAGAAAACTCTTCATTGCATTAATACGAACAGTGACTATATGCATTACATTAATATAAAAAAAACTATTGTGAACAAATTGTTGACCATGGATGATTAAACTTACTTTGAAAACGGGATAGAGATTTACTAATGCTAATATTAGGGTCAGATAGCTTATACAAATGAATAATTTTACGGTTTCTTGTCCAAGGGGGCAAATGTAGAAGATATTTAGCAAATCTGAAGAAGATTGATCGTAGGTGCTTTTTATCTGTAACTGTAAAGAATCTCCAGAAAGGAGCAATGTAAAGCAGATGAGGAAGGGCTGTGGCGTTGTAAATGGATGCTAGAATATAACGGTTGAAACGTAGTTTGCTTTTTACGATTACAGCGTAAGAAATGCTAATTTTACGCTCAACGTGAGAAATCAGCAAACGACGTGTGTGGCCTATAGATGTGCCAATTGGGAGGCCCAGGTATGTAATATGGTCTGAGGGTTTAACAAGAGAACCGTCCATATTTATAAGAGGAGTAGAGGGATTTCGCCAATTGAAAAGGATTACTTCGGATTTCTCAGGATTAAAAGACAGACCGATTTTTGAATATTCATCTTTGAGGATTTTGAAATTCTGCTCAATGCGCTGGATCGTACGGCTGAGATTCAGGATGTCATCAGCATAACAAATAAGAGACATATCTATTCTCCCAAGAAAGCATGAAGGAAGACACTTTGCCTGCGCTTCCAGGACACTATTATTGAACAGGGTAGGGGAAGTGATAGCTCCCTGTCTAGTCCCTTTCTTAACGAGGATGGGGTATTGAAGATTCACAAGCATATTCGAGGGAATCGAAGAGTTTGGCCTCACACGAGAATTAATGCAATTATATAGGGAAGGATGAAGAGCCGACTGCAGGGAAAAACGGGATGGAAGTTTTAAACGCACTTTTAGGTTCCTATATAAATCCCTGAGAACACGGACAACTGATCGGTTTACGCCTCGCCTTGCCATATGAAGAAGCATGGACGAATGAATTAAGGAATCGAACGCTCGTCTAACGTCATGTCCGGCGAGAATCATACTTTCTCCCGAAGATTCAGCGTCGGCGAGGGCAGTAAAAACTGCTGTAAGAGCATGAGAACAGCCAAGATAAGCCTGAAAACCGAACTGATATGGGGGAACGTAACATTTTTGTCTTAACTCATCAAGAAAAAGAAGCTCGAAAAGTTTGCATGTCGTAGTAGATACGGTGATAGGACGGAAAGAGGAACATTGCAGCTCAGATTTCCCTTTTTTGGGAATCGGAGACAGATCACCAATGCAGAACGAGGATGGAACAATACCTGTAACAAATATCATTTGCATGAGAAGGCTGAGGTGACGCACCAATAGATAACTTCCATTAATGATGTGTAGAGTGCTCACCTTATCTATCCCACAAGACGCTTTCTTTTTAAGTTGGGAAATGGCTTTTATAACAGCGTCACAAGTAACAACAAAATCAAGGTCAGGAGATTCATTAATCAAAAGTAATTCGCGCCATTTTCCAGTGACAAAATAGAGTAAATTGAGAAAACTGACGAGAATATGCAATCTTTTTTTTTTATTATTTGTAAGGGTGTCGCTACAGTTTGGTTATAGCGTAGCAATAGTGTCTGAGGGGCCACGCGCCAGATTTGTGCCTCTGATAACACTAATTAAAAATACTTTTGATTCCGGCTCAAATAAGGTGCCATAGACACTCCTTTTTACTAAAGTGTCAGTTTTTTGGGGGGGAAGGGGGGGGGTTGCAGTAGGTTAGTGTTCCCTTTGGATCAGTTTCAATAAGCCTCCCACTATTTACTTATTATCATCTTCGGGAGTTCCAATGTGCTTGTAATAGCGGCTCATATTTTAGAGCAAATGATGAGAAAAAAACTTAGTTTTGTTAAAAAGAAATCAATTGTTAGTTTTAGACATTGAATTTGTCTATGATCACGTAAATTAATCACAAAGCTGTAGTATAGGTGGTGGTAAGGAGGAATTGAGGGTTAAAATTATTCAACCTGTACGGTGGGGCTGAGCTTTTATATAGTGAGACAATATTGAAAAAGGAAAGAAAATGAATTAAAAACAATAAGTATTCCTTTAAGGCTTAGGAGGGCAGGTTAAAACATTGATGAAAAAGCCGAATCTCATATATTGCACTTTTTCATATGATACAAAACCGATTGTGGACTTTAGATGTAAAATTCGTCTATGATCACATGAATTCATTACAAAGCTGTGTAACAAGTAATTATAATAAAGAGATTGGGGTAAATATTGTTCTGCCTGTGCGGTGGTGCTGAGTTTTTATATAGTGAGGCAATATTGAAAAAGGAAAGAAAATATAGAATTAAAAGAAATGTTCCTGTAAGGCTTAGGAGTGCAGCAGGTTAAGACATTGATGAAAGAGCCGAATCTCAGAAACTGCAGTTTTTCATTGCGATACAAGTAGGATGAATGTACTCACCAAGTCCTAATATTAATAGCGCTAATAGAAATCTCATTCTGCATAAACTGAAGGAGTAATAGACAATTAGCCTCTTATTTATATTAAAAAATCACCTATCTATCCTCTACAAATGCGTCATTATACGATAAGAAACAAGATATCAATGAAGTCTACTTTTTTCTTCAGGATTAACGTTCCTTTAATCCTAAAGTATACAATGCAGTGTTTTTCGTATGCCTAAGTGTGCTTTTGAAACATATTTTAAACTGTGATTTGAAATGATTTAATTTGATTTATGATTTGAAATAGCATTTAAGCTACAAAAATTCTAAGGAAAAAATAATGTTGCATCAGCGATCAATGACATCTAATCTCTAAGTAGCATGGGCCTAATTTATGTATAAGAGAAAACAAATATTAGAAAAACTTCTTCGGTAGATAAAACTGGTGGTTAGGTTCCTTTAGAGCATATTCAACACTGGTTTTCTAATAGTTAAGTGACGGTTACAAACTAAATAGGTCAGTCCATAAAAGAGAGAATTAAGAAAAAATAAGATAAATTACCAGCTTTGGTTTTATATTCTAAATTATTTTTCTTTGAAATAATTGTAAGTGAAAACTTGGATGTCGGTAAATAGCCACGCCACAGATTCTAACATTTTAACTCAGAAATTACTCTCTGTAATAAGGGCTTAAAAGAATTTCCACCCTTTCTTTCAGCCGGCAGTATACCTTGGTGTTTCAAGGATGCGAATTTCTGCAAGTTAAGTCCCCAAAAGCTTTCTATTTATCTTTCATTACGGGTATGTGCTTCAGGATATCTCGGAATTTAAGCCTAAAAGTATTTCTTGAATCAGCTCTAGATAATCGATTTTCAAGTTACACACTTTTAATAATAAGTGCTAGGACCTAATGTGGAAAATTAAAAGGGTCCACAGCTTCCAAGCTAGTTAAAAAAAAAAACGGCCTACATTAAAATTACATTAGCTAGGAAGAGGTTTTTCAGCCCGAAGACGCCCGTCAAAACAGATCAAGCCCAGAAGAATTGTCCATTAATCAGAATCCCGTGCAAATGCTGTGTCGTTTACTAGGCTGTAATTTCCTCGAGGGGCGCCACTCCTCAAGTGGGAATAGAGTTGACCGCAAGGTTACAAGTCTTGCAAGTACCCCCAAAGGGTTGATACAGCCTTTTACAGAGGCCGTTGTCCATAGATCTGGACCTTACGCCCTGCCGCTGTTGTCCTCCTATAGAGGATCCTCCCACGATGGTGTTCGGGGTCACCATTCAATTTAGCCGATTACTGGGAGAAGGTTTGTAACTCATGGAACGTGTGGACATGCCAGTGGGCCCTATTGAGTGTACATTTGAGGGGCCTTCTTCCTCCTCCACCTGTATTTATGACCCCGGACGAGGGTGCCTCAGTTTCTATTATGGACCCCCTTGGACAAGGTCCATCTTCCACACAAGAATATCGGTAGACAGTTTTTCTAAAAGCATCTAATAAAATCTTCCTGTGCCTCCCAAACCCCCACGCTTCAAAATCAAACTTGACAACAGTAATTACCGTAGCTTTCAGCATCCTAAGCTTGGTTCGCGCGCTTGTCTTTCTATTCTTCCAAACTTTGTTCATCTGTGAAAAAAACACCCTGGGCCTTGGCTACTCTACTTTTAACATTTTTTGTGCATCAACTATTATTACTAATAATACAACCCAAGTACGTTAAGCTATTCATTTGATAAATCTTTTCGTTACCTAAAATCATCTATTTATCACCATTTATTCCTAGTCAAAGTGACTTAGACTTCTTAAGATTAATATTCAAACCTATCCTTGCACCATGAGCTCTCGGAACCACTGAAAATTCATTCTTTTGCTAACATTTTGGTACTTGTTTAGAATCTAGTAAACACGCAGGAAAGACCGCATCGAATCTCAAAGATGCTATATGAAAAACAGGTTTTCGCTGCCTAGTGAGACATTGCTTACTCCGTGACAAAAATTAAAACTTTGTTTTTTTGTCATAAACAACAAGTAGAACAGTACGGATTTTTTTTTATATAAGACAGTGAAACGCAAATTTAAATGAATATTTCGACCCTATATCCAAGGGCCATCTTCAGCAAAACAAATGAAGAAAAATCGAATATAAAAGAACTCACATTAAAATATAATCTTTTAAAATTGAAATATTTGCAAAAAAGCCCTAGCATCATTACTTCAAGGCAAATTCAACTAGAACTGGTACATCAAGCGAAGTGAAAAAAGTCAATTCATGCAAATGGAATAAAAAAAAATACAAACAAGCTCTTAAAGCTAATCTTAGTAGTAAGGCAATAGGGACCACGGAACCTACAAGGAAATATACAAAAATATGTGCGTAGTTTCAACAGGGCAAGACCTCCCTGACAGGCATATACTATTTTCAGGGACGAACATGACTTGCCAGATAGGTTTTCTGGAGGGTCATGCGTTCAATCTGGTTATATTTCCTTGGCATAATGTGTTCAAAGTGTAATGGACTTCCTTGAAAAAATAACGAGGTTAAAAAAAAGAAAAAAGAAATAAACACGCATCCATGATTTTTCTTCTGGTAAAAAAAAACTCTCATTTGCGTAAAGCTATCTCGATTTGCAAAAAGTTTTATCATTTGCATAAAGCTAACTCAATTTGCAAAAAAGGTATTCCATTTGCGTAACTCTGCTCTGAACGTTCTTAATGAGGATATGAATCATATGGGATGAAACCGAGATGAGAATAATATTCGTATTTTTAACTGGATTGTATGAAAGTGCTAAAAGGGTTAAACTGCTTACCAGTTAAGGTAAGTCTGAGAGGAAGGTAAGTCTAATGCAATTTAATATACATTTGCAATAACATCATTGGAATCAATCTATGAAAATGGTTACTGCTGACAAAGTGATCAAGGGACTTGACCTAGCTTCACTTCTTGGCTGTGTTCTGCATAATACATAACTACCAATCGAGCAGTGTTGCCAATATTAGATATAATTTAGCATTGGAGTATGCTAAAAAGTTGAAACTAATAGAGTCATAGGTGCCAAGATGACCTTATGCTTCACCTTGACCTAGCTTCACTCCTCGCCTGTGTTCTGTATAATATACAAGTATCAATCGAGCAGTGTTGCCAATATAAAATATGCTTTAGCATTGAAATATGCTAAAAAGTTGAAACTAATAGAGCCGTAGGCACCAAGAAAAGATCACGTGACTTGACTCAGCTCTCACTTCTTTGCTGTGGTTGCTATAAAAGACAAGTACATAATGTGGGATGTGGGTGATATTCTTTAGCATTGGAGTAAACTAAAAAGTTGAAACTAATAAAGTTGCAGATGCCAAGAAAAGAATTTTAATAAAGAAATTCAGAACAATCCTTAGAAATCCTTAGAAATCAACTAGTGAGATGATTATAGATTTGAACCATCAAGAACCGCAACCACCAATGACCCTAATCATCAAGGACCTTAACCTCCAATGTCCCCCTCTCCCCAACCTCAAAGGGGCCACCTCCCTCCAACTTCTTAGGCCCCTCCCTCATTTTTTATACTTTTTTTAAGTTTTTTTTAAACTTTTTTTACTTTTTTTAACATAGTAATTTTTTCTACTTTTTTTTTTACATATCTTAGAATGACATGAAACATACATAAAACATAAAAAATTCATTTTTCTATCTTGTGTGGTGAAAGATGGATTGTTTGAATTGAATTTGCTAATTGGTTGTTGAATGGGCTTTTAGGCATCCATGGAAAAGTAACATTGCCTTTTAGGTTACTGTTAAAGCACCGAGGACAATGAAAATAAAATCTGTTGTTTGAATGGGTTAATGTGTTGTTTGAATCGAATGTGCTAATGGGTTGTTGAATGGGCTTTTTGGGTATCCATGGAAAAAGTACCATTATCTTATTGGCTACTGTTAAAGTACCGAGGACAGTGAAAATAAAATCTGTTGTTTGAATGGGTTTTTTGAATTTAATGTGCTAATAGATTTTTGAATTGGCTTTTAGGTATCCATGGGAAATCGCGTTATAGGTTACTGTTAAAGCACCAAGGACAGTGGGAATAAAATCTGTTATTCGAATGGATTAATGGGATGTTTCAATTGAATGTGTTAATGGGTTTTTGAATGGGCTTTTTAGTTATCATAGGCAGCGCGCCAGCGCTGCCTAAGTAAAGAACGATGTGGGCACAATGTGTTTTTTTTTTTTTGGTTCTCCATACCCGGGCAGTTCGTATCAAAGGAGTCGTCTTAGAAACTTCGAAAAGGGCGCATTCGATTGGAAATCGGAGTGACTAGTGCCCTTTTTAATAGTCGAAAATGATTGGAGGGCAACTAACCCCCCCCCCCCCACGCCCATCATTCCCCCAAACACATCCAATCAAAATTTTGAGATTGTCATTTTGTTCAGTGTAGTTGATTTCCAGATAGAAAATATATTTTTGAGGAGGATACTCCCCCACAACCCTCAGGGCAAGGGTTTTAAGTTATGCCCTGGGGGCATATAAGGTTTTTATACAAAGCGTTGTCGTAGAAACTTCAAAACAGGCTCATTCGATGGAAATTCAAAGGGCTAGTACCCTTTTTAATGTCGAAAGTGATTGGAGGGCAAATAGCCCCCCCCCCCACGCCCATCATTCCCCCAAACACATCCAATCAAAATTTTGAGATAGTCATTTTGTTCAGCGCAGTTGATTTCCAGATAGAAAATATGTTTTTGAGGAGGACACTCCCTCAAAACCCTCAGGGCAAGGGTTTTAAGTTATGGCCTAGGGGGCATATAAAGTTTTTATAGAAGGCGTTGTCGTAGAAACTTCAAAGCAGGCTCATTCGATTGGAGATTCAAAAGGCTAGTACCCTTTTTAATAGTCGAAAGTGATTGGAGGGCAAATAGCCCCCCTCCGACGCCCATCATTCCCCCAAACACATCCAATCAAAATTTTGAGATAGCCGTTTTGTTCAGCGTAGTTGATTTCCAGATAGAAAATATGTTTTTGAGAAGGACACTCCCCCACAACCCTCAGGGCACGGGTTTTAAGTTATGCCCTGGGGGCATATAAGGTTTTTATAGAAGGCGTTGTCGTAAAAACTTCAGAAAAGGCTCATGCTATTGAAAATGCAAAGGGCTAGTGCCCTTTTTAATAGTAGAAAGTTATTGGAGGGCAACTAGCCCCCCACCCCCCCCACTCCCATCACTCCACCAAATACATCCAATAAAAATTTTGAGAATGCCATTTTGTTCAGCGTAGTTGATTTCCAGATAAAAAATATGTTTTTGAGGAGGACACTCCCGCACAACCCTCAGGGCAAGGTTTTTAAGTTATGCCCTAGGGGCACATTAGGTTTTTATAGAAGACGTTGTCGTACAAACTTCAAAACAGGCTCATTCGATTGGAAATTCAAAGGGCTAGTACCCTTTTTAATATTCAAAAGTGATTGGAGGGCAACTAGCCCCCCCACGCCCATCATTCCCCCAATTACATCTAATCACAATTTTAAGATAGCCATTTTATTCAGTGTAGTTGATTTCCATATAAAAATATATTTTTGAGGAGGACACTCCTCCACAACCCTCAGGGCAAGGGTTTTAAGTTATGCCCTGGGAGCATATAAGGTTTTTATAGAAGGCGTTGTCGTAGAAACTTCAAAACAGGCTCATTCGATTGGAAATTCAAAGAACTAGTACCCTTTTTAATGTCGAAATTGATTGGAGGGCAAATAGCCCCCCCCCACGCCAATCATTCCCCCAAACACATCCAATCAAAATTTTGAGATAGTCATTTTGTTCAGAGTAGTTGTTTTCCAGATAGAAAATATGTTTTTGAGGAGGACACCCCCCCCACAACCCTGAGGGCAAGGATTATAAGCTTTGTACCGGGGGCATATAAGGTTTTTATTGAAATCTTTGTCATAGAAATTTGAAAAAGGGTTCATTCGATTTGAAATTCAAAGGACTAATACCCTTAATAATAGTCAAAAGTGATTTGAGGGCATCTAACCCCCCTCTCACGCCCATTTTTTGCCCAAACACATCCAATTAAAATTTTTACATAGCCATTTTATTCAACGTACTTGAAAGTTTTGGAAATTAGGTCTTTAACGATGACAACCCCTCCCTCACAACCCTCGGGGCAAGGGTTGTAAGTTATACCCTGGGCGCATATAAAGTTTTTATTGAAAGCGTTGTCGTAGAAACTTCAAAAGGGCTCATTCGATTGTAAATTCAATGGGCTATTACCCTTTTTAATAGTCGAAAGGGATTGGAGGGCAACTAGCCTTCCCCCACCCTCCCGTATGCCCATCATTCCCCCAAACACATCCAATCAAAATTTTGAGATAGCGATTTTGTTCAGCTTAGTTGATTTACAGATAGAAAATATGTTTTGAGGAGGACACTCCCGCACAACCCTCAGGGCAAGGGTTTTAAGTTATGCCCTAGGGGCATATAAGGTTTTTATAGAAGGCGTTGCCGTACAAACTTCAAAACAGGCTCATTCGATTGGAAATTCAAAGGGCTAGTACCCTTTGTAATATTCGAAAGTGACTGGAGGGCAACTAGCCCCCTCCCACGCCCATCATTCTCCCAATTACATCTAATCACAATTTTGAGATAGCCATTTTATTCAGTGTAGTTGATTTTCATATAAAAATATGTTTTTGAGGAGGATACTCCTCCACAACCCTCAGGGCAAGGGTTTTAAGTTATGCCCTGGGAGCATATAAGGTTTTTATAGAAGGCGTTGTCGTAAAAACTTCAAAACAGGCTCATTCGATTGGAAATTCAAAGGGCTAGTACCCTTTTTAATAGTCAAAAGTGATTGGAGGGCAAATAACCCCCCCCCACGCCCATGATTCCCCCAAACACATCTAATCAAAATTTTGAGATAGTCATTTTGTTCAGCGTAGTTGTTTTCCAGATATAAAATATGTTTTTGAGGAGGATACTCCCTCACAACCCTCAGGGCAAGGGTTTTAAGTTATGGCCTGGGGGCATATAAGGTTTTTATAGAAGGCGTTGTCGTAGAAACTTCAAAACAGGCTCATTCGATTGGAAATTCAAAGGGCTAGTACCCTTTTTAATATTCAAAAGTGATTGGAGGGCAACTAGCCCCCCCCCCCCCCAAGCCCATCATTCCCCCAATTACATCTAATCACAATTTTGAGATAGCCATTTTATTCAGTGTAGTTGATTTCCATATGAGAAATATGTTTTTGAGGAGGACACTCCTCCACAACCCTCAGGGCAAGGGTTTTAAGTTATGCCCTGGGAGCATATAAGGTTTTTATAGAAGGCGTTGTCGTAGAAACTTCAAAACAGGCTCATTCGATTGGAAATTCAAAGGGCTAGTACCCTTTTCATGTCGAAATTGATTGGAGGGCAAATAGCCCCCCCCCCACGCCCATCATTCCCCCAAACACATCCAATCAAAATTTTTAGATAGTCATTTTGTTCAGAGTAGTTGTTTTCCAGATAGAAAATATGTTTTTGAGGAGGATACTCCCTCACAACCCTCAGGGCAAGGTTTTTAAGTTATGGCCTGGGGGCATATAAGGTTTTTATAGAAGGTGTTGTCGTAGAAACTTCAAAACAGGCTCATTCGATTGGAAATTCAAAGGGCAAGTGCCCTTTTTAATATTCGAAAGTTATTAGAGGGCAACTAGCCCCCCACGCCCTGAATTCCCCAAAACACATCCAATAAAAATTTTGAGATAGCCATTTTGTTCAGCGTAGTTGATTTCCAGATAGAAAATATGTTTTTGAGGAGGACACTCCCCCACAACCCTCAGGGCAAGGGTTTTAAGTTATGCCCTGGGGGCATATAAGGTTTTTATAGAAGGTGTTGTCTTAGAAACTTCAAAACGGGCTCATTCGATTGAAATTCAAAGGGCTAGTACCCTTTTTAATAGTCAAAGTGATTGGAGGCCAACTAGCCCCCCAAGCCCTGAATTCCCCAAAACACATCCAATAAAAATTTTGAGATAGTCATTTTGCTCAGCGTAGTTGATTTCCAGATAGAAAATATGTTTTTGAGGAGGACACTCCCCCACAACCCTCAGGGCAAGGGTTTTAAGTTATGCCCTGGGGATATATAAGATTTTTATAGAAGGCGTTGTCTTAGAAACTTCAATAAAAGCTCATTCGACTGGAAATTAAAAGGGCTAGTGACCTTTTTAATAGTCGAAAGTGATTGGAGGGCAACTAGCCCCCCCCCCCCCCAAACCCATCATTCCCCCAAACACATCCAATAAAAATTTTGAGATAGCCATTTTGTTCAGGGTAGTTGATTTCCAGATAGAAAACATATTTTTGAGGAGGACACCCCCCCACAACCCTGAGGGCAAGGATTATAAGTTATGTCCCGGGGGCATATAAGGTTTTTATTGAAATCTTTGTCATAGAAATTTGAAAAAGGGTTCATTCGATTTGAAATTCAAAGGACTAATACCCTTAATAATAGTCAAAAGTGATTTGAGGGCATCTAACCCCCCTCTCACGCCCACCTTTTGCCCAAACACATCCAATTAAAATTTTTACACAGCCATTTTATTCAACGTACTTGAAAGTTTTGGAAATTAGGTCTTTAACGATGACAACCCCTCCCTCACAACCCTCGGGGCAAGGGTTGTAAGTTATACCCTGGGCGCATATAAAGTTTTTATTGAAAGCGTTGTCGTAGAAACTTCAAAAGGGCTCATTCGATTGTAAATTCAATGGGCTATTACCCTTTTTAATAGTCGAAAGGGATTGGAGGGCAACTAGCCTTCCCCCCCTCCCGTATGCCCGTCATTCCCCCAAACACATCCAATCAAAATTTTGAGATAGCGATTTTGTTCAGCTTAGTTGATTTACAGATAGAAAATATGTTTTGAGGAGGACACTCCCCCACAACCCTCAGGGCAAGGGTTTTAAGTTATGCCCTAGGGGCATATAAGGTTTTTATAGAAGGCGTTGTCGTATAAACTTCAAAACAGGCTCATTCGATTGGAAATTCAAAGGGCTAGTACCCTTTTTAATATTCGAAAGTGACTGGAGGGCAACTAGCCCCCCCCCCCCGCCCATCTTTCCCCCAATTACATCTAATCACAATTTTGAGATAGCCATTTTATTCAGTGTAGTTGATTTTCATATATAAAATATGTTTTTGAGGAGGATACTCCCCCACATCCCTCAGGGCAAGGGTTTTAAGTTATGCCCTGGGGATATATAAGATTTTTAAAGAAGGCGTTGTCTTAGAAACTTCAATAAAAGCTCATTCGACTGGAAATTCAAAGGGCTAGTGACCTTTTTAATAGTCGAAAGTGATTGGAGGGCCACTAGCCCCCCCCCCTCACGCCCATTATTCCCCCAAAAACACCTAATCAAAATTTTGAGATAGTCATTTTGTTCAGCGTAGTTGTTTTCCAGATAGAAAATATGTTTTTGATGAGGATACTCCCTCACGACCCTCAGGGCAAGGGTTTTAAGTTATGGCCTGGGGGCATATAAGGTTTTTATAGTAGGCGTTGTCGTAGAAACTTCAAACAGGCTCATTCGATTGGAAATTCAAAGGGCTAGTGCCCATTTTAATA
Source organism: Artemia sinica (assembly GCA_027921565.1). NCBI lineage: Eukaryota > Metazoa > Arthropoda > Branchiopoda > Anostraca > Artemiidae > Artemia > Artemia sinica. The sequence goes on along the minus strand of CM051268.1, from coordinate 65,630,391 downwards.
GTCGAAAGTTATTGGAGGGCAACTAGCCCCCCCCCACGCCCATCATTCCCCCGAACACATCCAATCAAAATTTTGCGATGGCCATTTTGTTCAGCGTACTTTATTACTAGATAGAAAATATGTTTTTGAGGAGGACACTCCCCCACAACCATCAAGGCAAGGGTTTTAAGTTATGCCCTGGGGGCATATAAGGTTTTTATAGAAGGCGTTGTCGTAGAAACTTCAAAACAGGCTCATTCGATTGGAAATTCAAAGGGCTAGTACCCTTTTTAATAGTCAAAAGTGATTTGAGGCCAACTAGCCCCCCACGCCCTGAACTCCCCTAAACACATCCATTAAAAATTTTGAGATAGCCATTTTGTTCAGCGTAGTTGATTTCCAGATAGAAAATATGTTTTTGAGGAGGACACTCCCCCACATCCCTCAGGGCAAGGGTTTTAAGTTATGCCCTGGGGGTATATAAGGTTTTTAAAGAAGGCGTTGTCGTAGAACCTTCAATAAAAGCTCATTCGACTGGAAATTAAAAGGGCTAGTGACCTTTTTAATAGTCGAAAGTGATTGGAGGGCAACTAGCCCCCCCCCCACCCATCATTCCCCCAAACACATCCAATAAAAATTTTGAGATAGCCATTTTGTTCAGGGTAGTTGATTTCCAGATAGAAAACATATTTTTGAGGAGGACACCCCCCCCCCCAACCCTCAGGGCAAGGGTTGTAAGTTATGCCCTGGGGGCATATAAATCTTTTATTGAAAGCGTTGTCGTAGAAACTTCAAAAGGGCTCATTCGATTGGAAATTCAAAGGGCTATTGTCCTTTTTAATAGTCGAAAGTGATAGGAGGACAACTAGCCTCCCCTCCCCCGTACGCCCATCAATCCCCCAAACACATCCAATCAAAATTTTGAGATAGCCATTTTGTTCAGCGTAGTTGATTTACAGATAGAAAATATGTTTTGAGGAGGAAACTCCCCCACAACCCTCAGGGCAAGGGTTTTAAGTTAAGCCCTGGGGGCTTATAAAGTTTTTATAGAAGGTGCTGCCCTAGAAACTTCAAAAGGGCTCATTTGATTGGAAATTGGAGTGACTAGTGCCCTTTCTAATAATCGAAAGTGATTGGAGGGCAACTAGCCCCCCCCTCACGCCCATCATTCCCCAAACACATCCAATCAAAATTTTGAGTTAGCCATTTTGTTCAGCGTAGTTGATTTCCAGACAGAAACTATGTTTTTGAAGAGGACACTCCCCACAACCCTCAGGGCAAGGGTTTTAAGTTATGTCCTAGGGGCATATAAGGTTTTTATAGAAGGCGCTGTCGTAGAAACTTTAAAACAGGCTCATTCAATTGGAAATTTAAAGGGCTAGTACCCTTTTTAATAGTCAAAAGTGATTGGAGAGCAACTAGCCCCCCCCCACACCTATGATTACCCCAAACGCATCCAATCAAAATTTTGAGATAGCCATTTTGTTCAGCGTAGTTGATTTTCAGATAGAAAGTATATTTTTAGGAGGACTTTCCCCCACAACCATCAGGGCAAGGGTTTTAAGTTATACCCTGGGGGCATATAAAGTTTTTATAGAAAATGTTGTCGTAAAAACTTAAAAACAGGCTCATTCGATTGTAAATTCAAAGGGCTAGTACCCTCATTAATAGTCGAAAGTGATTGGAGGGCAACTAGCCCCCCCCCCCACGTCCTTCATTCCCCCAAATACATCCTATCAAAATTTTGAGATAGCCTTTTTGTTCAGCGTAGTTGATTTCCAGATAGAAAATATGTTTTTGAGGAGGACACTCCCCCACATCCCTGAGGGCAAGGGTTTTAAGTTATGCCCTGGGGGTATATAAGGTTTTTAAAGAAGTTGTTGTCGTAGAAACTTCATTAAAAGCTCATTCGCCTGGAAATTCAAAGGGTTAGTGCCCTTTTTTATAGTCGAAAGTTATTGGAGGGCAACTAGCCCCCCCCCCCGCCCATCATTCCCCCAAACACATCCAATCAAAATTTTGAGATGCCCATTTTGTTCAGCGTACTTGATTACCAGTTAAAAAATATGTTTTTAAGGAGGACACTCCCCCACAACCATCAAGGCAAGGGTTTTAAGTTATGCCCTGGGGGCATATAAGGTTTTTATAGAAGGCGTTGTCGTAGAAACTTCAATTAGGCTCATTCGATTGGAAATTCAAAGGGCTAGTACCCTTTTTAATAGTCAAAAGTGATTGGCGGCCAACTAGCCCCCCACACCCTGAATTCCCAAAAACACATCCAATAAAAATTTTGAGATAGCCATTTTGTTCAGCGTAGTTGATTTCCAAATAGAAAATATGTTACTGAGGAGGACACTCCCCCATATCCCTCAGGGCAAGTGTTTTAATTTATGCTCTGGGGGTATATAAGGTTTTTAAAGAAGGCGTTGTCGTAGAAACTTCAATAAAAGCTCATTCGACTGGAAATTCAAAGGGCTAGTGACCTTTTTAATAGTCGAAAGTGATTGGAGGGCAACTAGCCTCCCCCCCCCTCCGTACGCCCATCATTCCCCCAAACACATCCAATCAAAATTCTGAGATAGCCATTTTGTTCAGCGTAGTTCATTAACAGATAGAAAATATGTTTTGAGGAGGAAACTCCCCCACAACCCTCAGGGCAAGGGTCTTAAGTTTTGCCCTGGGGGCATAAAAGGTTTTTATAGAAGGTGCTGCCGTAGAAACTTCAAAAGGGCTCATTCGATTGGAAATTGGAGTGGCTAGTGCCCTTTCTAATAATCGAAAGTGATTGGAGGGCAACTAGCCCCCCCCACACCCATCATTCCCCCAAACACATCCAATTAAAATTTTGAGATAGCCATTTTGTTCAGCGTAGTTGATTTCCAGACAGAAACTATGTTTTTGAGGAGGACACTCCCCACAACCCTCAGGGCAAGGGTTTTAAGTTATGTCCTAGGGGCATATAAGGTTTTTATAGAAGGCGCTGTCGTAGAAACGTTAAAACAGGCTCATTCAATTGGAAATTAAAAGGGCTAGTACCCTTTTTAATAGTCAAAAGTGATTGGAGAGCAACTAGCCCCCCCCCCACACCCATGATTACCCCAAACACATCCAATCAAAATTTTGAGATAGCCGTTTTGTTCAGCGTAGTTGATTTTCAGATAGAAAATATATTTTTGAGGAGGACTTTCCCCCACAACCATCAGGGCAAGGGTTTTAAGTTATACCCTGGGGGCATATAAAGTTTTTATAGAAAGTGTTGTCGTAAAAACTTAAAAACAGGCTCATTCGATTGTAAATTCAAAGGGCTAGTACCCTCATTAATAGTCGAAAGTGATTGGAGGGCAACTAGCCCCCCCTCCCCACGTCCTTCATTCCCCCAAACACATACTATCAAAATTTTGAGATAGCCTTTTTGTTCAGCGTAGTTGATTTCCAGATAGAAAATATGTTTTTGAGGAGGACACTCCCCCACATCCCTGAGGGCAAGGGTTTTAAGTTATGCCCTGGGGGTATATAAGGTTTTTAAAGAAGGTGTTGTCGTAGAAACTTCATTAAAAGCTCATTCGACTGGAAATTCAAAGGGTTAGTGCCCTTTTTTATAGTCGAAAGTTATTGGAGGGCAACTAGCCCCCCCCCCGCCCATCATTCCCCCAAACACATCCAATCAAAATTTTGAGATTGCCATTTTGTTCAGCGTACTTGATTACCAGTTAAAAAATATGTTTTTAAGGAGGACACTCCCCCACAACCATCAAGGCAAGGGTTTTAAGTTATGCCCTGGGGGCATATAAGGTTTTTATAGAAGGCGTTGTCGTAGAAACTTCAATTAGGCTCATTCGATTGGAAATTCAAAGGGCTAGTACCCTTTTTAATAGTCAAAAGTGACTGGAGGGCAACTAGCCTCCCCCCCGTACGCCCATCATTCCCCCAAACACATCCAATCAAAATTCTGAGATAGCCATTTTGTTCAGCGTAGTTCATTAACAGATAGAAAATATGTTTTGAGGAGGAAACTCCCCCACAACCCTCAGGGCAAGGGTTTTAAGTTATGCCCTGGGGGCATAAAAGGTTTTTATAGAAGGTGCTGCCGTAGAAACTTCAAAAGGGCTCATTCGATTGGAAATTGGAGTGGCTAGTGCCCTTTTTAATAATCGAAAGTGATTGGAGGGCAACTAGCCCCCCCCCCCTCACGTCCTTCATTCCCCCAAACACATCCAATCAAAATTTTGAGTTAGCCATTTTGTTCAGCGTAGTTGATTTCCAGACAGAAACTATGTTTTTGAGGAGGATACTCCCCACAACCCTCAGGGCAAGGGTTTTAGTTATGTCCTAGGGGCATATTAGGTTTTTATAGTTCGCGCTGTCGTAGAAACTTCAAAACAGGCTCATTCGATTGGAAATTTAAAGGGCTAGTTCCCTTTTTAATAGTCGAAAGTGATTGGAGGGCAACTAGCCTTACCCTCCCGTACACCCATCATTCCCCCAAACACATCCAATCAAAATTTTGAGATAGCCATTTTGTTCAGCGTAGTTGATTTCCAGATAGAAAACATATTTTTGAGGAGGACACTCCCCCACATCCCTCAGGGCAAGGGTTTTAAGTTATGCTCTGGGGGTATACAAGGTTTTTAAAGAAGGCGTTGTCGTAGAAACTTCAATAAAAGCTCATTCGACTGGAAATTCAAAGGGCTAGTGACCTTTTTAATAGTCGAAAGTGATTGGAGGGCAACTAGCCTCCCCCTCCCGTACGCCCATCATTCCCCCAAACACATCCAATCAAAATTTTGAGATAGCCATTTGGTTCAGCGTAGTTGATTTAAAGATAGAAAATATGTTTTGAGGAGGAAACTCCCCCACAACCCTCAGGGCAAGGGTTTTAAGTTATGCCCTGGGGGCATATAAGGTTTTTGTAAAAGGTGCTGCTGTAGAAACTTTAAAAGGGCTCATTCGATTGGAAATTGGACTGGCTAGTGCCCTTTTTAATAATCGAAAGTGATTGGAGGGCAACTAGCCCCCCCCCCCTCACGTCCATCATTCCCCCAAACACATCCAATCAAAATTTTGAATTAGCTATTTTGTTCAGCGTAGTTGATTTCCAGACTGAAACTATGTTTTTGAGGAGGATACTCCCCACAACCCTCGGGGCAAGGGTTTTAGTTATGTCCTAGGGGCATATAAGGTTTTTATAGAAGGCGCTGTCGTAGAAACTTCATAACAGGCTCATTCGATTGGAAATTTAAAGGGCTAGTACCCTTTTTAATATTCAAAAGTGATTGGAGGGCAAGTAGCCCCCCCCACGCCCATCATTACCCCAAGCACATCCAATCAAAATTTTGAGATAGCCATTTTGTTCAGCGTAGTTGATTTTTAGATAGAAAATATATTTTTGAGGAGGACTTTCCCCCCAAACCATCAGGGCAAGGGTTTTAAGTTATGCCCGTGGGGCATATAAAGTGTTTATAGAAATTTTTGTCGTAAAAACTTCAAAATTGGCTCATTCGATTGGAAATTCAAAGGGCTAGTACCCTCATTAATAGTCGAAAGTGATTGGAGGGCAACAAGCCCCCCCCCCCCCCCCTCACGCCCTTCATTCCCCCAAACACATCCTATCAAAATTTTGAGATAGCCATTTTGTTCAGCGTAGTTGATTTTTAGATAGAAAATATGTTTTTGAGGAGGACACTCCCCCACATCCCTCAGGGCAAGGGTTTTAAGTTATGCCCTGGGGATATATAAGATTTTTAAAGAAGGTGCTGTCGTAGAAACTTCATTAAAAGCTCATTCGACTGGAAATTCAAAGGACTAGTGCCCTTTTTAACAGTCGAAAGTGATTGGAGGACAACTAGCCTCCCCCACACCCTTCGTTCCCCAAACACATCCAACTAAAATTTAGAGATAGCCATTTTGTTCAGGGTTACTGGAAAACTGTTTAGATTGTGTATTCTTTTGATTCGTTAGTGCTAGTTTTATTTTTCTGCATTCTCTATCATTTGTTTGTAATTCTGCGAATTTTTCGGAGGTTACCCCGAGTATTTCGGTTAGTTCATCTTTGGTTTCCTCTGGTTCTCTTTCTACGGTCAATAATTTCTCTTGTTTATGGTTATATTCCTTTTTGTCTACCCTTTTTTTTGATTTTTCAGTTTTCTTAGCTTTGCATTTTGTATGAACATATCGTCGTTAAATTGAAATGGGTTTTGTATATTTTTGATCATCATTTTCAGTAGTGGGCGGCGCAGCCTCCCTTTTCTTTTTTTCCTGGTTTCGTGTCACCGCATTTATTTTTTTAATCATGGAGGTTGCTTTTAGTGCAAGAAAGTTTTCGATATTGCCGAAATCTCCCCCTAATAAAACATCTACTGCAAGAGTAGGTACAACCACTACTTTTAATTCCTTTTTAACAGTATTTCCCTCTTTATTGGCGATTTCTATTATGACCTGAGCTGTCGGACATTTATGTTTTGCTCCATAGTAGCATAGCGCTGCATCTTTATTTTTGTAATTTGTGTCGGTTTTCCTTATCAAGTCTTCCCGTACATAGATTTGGTCGCTGCAGGAATCGAAAGCTATTTCTACCGATTTAACATTTAGTTCGCTACATACTTTGTGCGATTCTGCAAATGCACAAGTTTTCATATTCTCCGGGCTTTTAACCCATGCGGTTCTCTTATACGTTTGAGACTTTTTCCCACTCTCTCGGGATCGATCGTTTCTCGGATTGTCCTATTTTCCGTTTGCCCCATCCTCCCTTGTTCTGTAGTTATTGTCGTAATTTTTTTTCGCGCTGCGGCAATCTGAGGCATAATGTCCTCGTTTATTAAAGTTATAACAGGTAACGTCATACTGTTCCTGTTTTTGGCCGTATTTTCTACCGTCTTTATTTGGGCAATTGGTGCTATAGTGGCTGCCAGAGTTACAATGGTAGCACGTTGACTCTGTTTGTCTTTGCCATATCTGGCTAGCATTATTCTTATTTTCTGAGTAAGGGTATTCTTTCCTATCACTACTTCCTAACCTTGTTCTTGGTGGGAATGCCTCCCTCCTAATTTCAGTGTGCCTGTCTGCTAATTCGGACATTTCTTCAATTGTTTGTGGGTTTGGATGGGTATTTTCTAAGAATTGTTCCATCGCTGTTTTATCTACTATTTCCGTTATCTTATCTTTTATTTCTTCCGGGTCTTCTAACATTCTATAGTTTTCTAGCTCTAGCCATTTTAAACAAATATGTTTCAATTTGTACCCGTATTCTTTATAAGTTTCGTTGTCTCGTTTTCTTTCGCGTCTAAACCTTCTTTGAAAGTGCTCGGGGGAGAGTTGAAACTTTTCAAAAATGGCTTGTTTTAGTCTTTCAAAATCTTTTGAGTATTCCATTGGTAATGCTTTTTATGCAATTTGTGCTTTGTAGTTAAGGAGGGGATGTATTCTTGTCACCCAATTTTCTCTCGGCAATCCGTTTAATTCCGCTGTTTTTTTCAAAATTGTATATGTATAAATGTACATCTTCATTTTTTCATTGGTTGAAGGTTTACTGCCTGCATTACCTCTACTGTAGACGATTTCTGAGGCTCTTGGGAATTTCTCCCTGCAATCATTTGCATTGGTTCTCTTCTATTCTCTCTATCTGCCTCTTCCTTTCATTCTCTGGCTATTCTATCAGCCTCTTCCTTTAGTTCTGTATCTATTCTAATATTCTCTTCTCTTTGCTCTCTAGCTATCCTCTCTTTCTCTCTTTCTTTTCTATCTTCCTCCTCTTTTCGTTCTCTGGCTATCCTTTCTTTTTTTTCTTTCTTTTCTATCTTCCTCCTCTTTTCGCTCTTTGGCTAATCTCTCTTTCTCCATGAAATTTAATAGTTGTTGTGTCATATCTATTTGAGTGCTTTTTCTTGAGCTCCTGCTGGAAATTGAGCTTCTAGTACTCCTTCTACTTGGCCTACTATGATTCTCACTGTCTTTATATTTTCTTAATCGTTTTCTGAGTCTGCTTGTTCTATAATATTTTCTCTTACCCGCAACTCCCATAGATTTTGTACCTCGTCTGAAGGGTGAGTTGGTTTTGTTTTACTCCTATTTTCATCTAATGATTTTTCTTCGTGTATTATCGCCACTGTTTCTTTTGTCTGGTTTTCTCTATCTGGGAATAATTCTTTCTGAATCTGCCTTAAACTCTTTTCTTCTTCCATGGTTTGTACCGGATATCTCTCTATTACTGATTTTGTTTTGAATATTTCCCCTTCACACGTGTCAGAAATGTCTATTTCACCCCCTGAGTGATATATTGTTCTGTCTGATGGTGTTTTTCTTAGGGTATTTCCAGCGGGAGTCGCATACAATTGTGTGTCTGAATTCGATTTTTGTTTAACCGCGGTAGATCTTGTCTGAATTCTCCGTTTCTCCGCCATTATTTCAAGGTCTTTTTTAACTATTTCCGTCCAACTGAAAATCCTTTTTCCAATGTCTTTATCTTTTTGTGAAAAATTGTTGCGTTTTAATTTGACGATTCTACGTGGGCGGCGCAGCCTCCCTTGTCTCACAAGTTAATTATTCGCGTGATCTATTGATTCTTAAATTGTATTACTTATTATTATCCAACTAGGCACAGTCCAGATAAAAAAAATTTCTCTTTGCTATTTTTTTTATATGTAACCAAAATAGGCTACTATGTAGGCTAACTCAACTTCTCTCTTCGAAAACGCGGAATTCTTTTACTATCAGGTTTACTGATAGGACCTTTTCTTGCTGCCACAACTTATTGGGGGTGTAAGGTACGGGTGTCATCACTTATTGGAGGGAAAAGCCCCGGCCCCAAATTATAATGTGTTGCTCGCGTCCACCACACCGGTTCTGCAAGTATCGGGTTTGGTACTACCTTATTCATAGTATACCCTGTCCTAGGGTATGATAACGCGATCGAGTGGTCAAATGGCCACTTTCTAAAGCCAAATGTATCCGCCCTTGGATTACCACTAGAAATCTCTAACTCTCTCCTTGGAGGTAACAAACCCCCCTGTCAATATAATAATGACAGTATCTCGTAACTCTATTCCTAACCTGCCTGTGTTCCAGGAAAATTAGTAAAAAGTTTGTAGAAAATACCTTACTTGTATTCTTCCAACGGTCACTTATAATAACAAAAAATATGTTTCCCTGAAATTACTTTCTTAGCTTTATTATTCAATGACTCAAACCAGTAAGTCCAAAATAGAATTTACTTCAAAGCTTACTTATTGCAAAAAAAAACATAGCTTAGCAACGAGACTTTTGAATTGTCATTGAAAATTATACTGTAGGCAAATCTAAGGAAATGTAATTACGGAACAAAACCAGGTCATTTATCTGAAAAGAAAAGAAACAGGGGTGGAACCCCAACATCCTTTCATACAACAGATTTTATTTTCACTGTCCTCGGTACTTTAACAGTAACAATAAGGCAATGGTACTTTTCTATGGATAGCCAAAGCCCTTTCAACAAACCATTAGCGCATTAAATTCAAACAACACATTAACGCATTCAAACATCAGCTTTTATTTTCACTGTTCTCGTTCCTTTAAGAGTAACCTAAAAGGCAATGATAGTTTTCAATGGATATCTAAAAGCCCATTCAACAACCCATTAGCACATTAAATTCAATCAGCTCATTAACCCATTCAAACAACAGATTTTATTTTCACTGTCCTCGGTACTTTAACTGTAACCAGTAAGGTGATGGTTCTTTTCGATGGATACCTAAAAGCCCATTCAACAACCCATTAGCACATCAAATTCAAACAGCCCATTAACCCTTTCATACAACAGATTTTATTTTAACTGTCCTCAGTACTTTAACAGTAACAATAAGGCGATGGTACTTTTCTATGGATAGCCAAAGCCCTTTCAAAAACCCATTAGCGCATTAAATTCAAACAATAAATTAACCCAATCAAACATCAGCTTTTATTTTTACTGTATTCGGTCCTTTAACAGTAACCTAAAAGCCAATGATAGTTTTCAATGGATATCTAAAAGCCCATTCAACAACCCATTAGCACATTAAATTCAATCAGCCCATTAACCCATTCAAACAACAGATTTGATTTTCATTATCCTCGGTGCTTTAGCAGTAACCAATAAGGGCGTTGGGTATATTACTATTGTCCAATGTGTTTGTCCATATTTCGTAGCGATTTAAAGCTAGAGAATCACATAAAATATTTTAAACGTCCCCATTTAAACAAGAGATCTTATTTTCACCTCGGTGCTTTCGCAGTAGCCAATAATTGGATGGTACTTTTCAATGGACACCTCAAACCCCATTCAAAAACCCATTAGCACATTAAATTCAAACAACCCAATCAAACAACCGATTTTGTGTTCACTATCCCTGCTACTTTAACAGTAAGCAATAAGGTGATGGTACTTTCCATGGCTACCTAAAAGCCCATTCAACAACCCATTAGCACATTCAATTCAACCAACACATTAACCCATTCAAACAACAGATTTTATTTTCACTGTCCTCGGTGCTTTAAGAGTAACCTAAAAGACATTGTTACTTTTTCATGGGTACCTAAAAAGCCCATTCAACAACCCATTAGCACATTCAATTGAAACACCCCATTAACCCATTCGAATAGCAGATTATATTCTCACTGTCCTCGGTGCTCTAACAGTAACCAAAAAGGTGATTTTCCACGGATACCTAAAAGCCCATTAGCACATTAAATTCATTAAACCATTCAAAAAACATATTTTATTTTCATTATCCTCGTTACTTTAACAGTAACCAATAAGGAGTTGGTACTTTTCCATGGTTACCTAAAAAAACCCATTAAACAACCCATTAGCACATTCAATTCAAACAACACATTAACCCATTTGAACAACAGATTTTATTTTCAGTATCCTCGGTGCTTTGACAGTAATCAATGATGCGATGGTACTTTTCCATGGATACCTATAAATAAATTCAACAACCCATTAGCACATCAAATTCAAACAACCCATTGAAACAATAGATTTTATTTTCACAATCCTTGCTACTTTAACAGTAAGCAATAAGGCGACGGTACTTTTCCAAGGATACCTAAAAGCCCATTCAACAACCCATTAGCACATTGAATTCAAACAACACATTAAGCCATTCAAACAACAGATTTATTTTCAGAGTCCTCGGGGCTTTAAGAGTAACTTAAAATGAATCGTAACTTTTTCGTGGATACCTAAAAAGCCTACTCAACAACCCATTAGCACATTCAATTGAAACACCCCATTAACCCATTCGAACAACAGATTTTATTCTCACTGTTTTCGGTGCTTTAACAGTAACTAATAAGGCGATTTTCCATGGATACCTAAAAGCCCTATTCAGCAACCCATTAGCAAATTAAATTCATTAACCCATTCAAACAACAAATTTTATTTTCACTATCCTCGTTACTTTAACAGTAAGCAATAAGGCGACGGTACTTTTCCAAGGATACCTAAAAGCCCATTCAACAACCCATTAGCACATTGAATTCAAACAACACATTAACCCATTTGAAGAACAGATTTTCTTTCCAGTGTCTTCGGTGCTTTAACAGTAACCAATAATGCGAAGGTACTTTCCCATGAATACCTATAAGCCCATTCAACAACCGATTAGCATATTCAATTCAAACAACCTATTAACCCATTCAAACAATAGAGTTTATTTTCACTGCCCTCGGTGCTTTAATAGTTACCTAAAGGACATTGTTACTTTTCCATGGATACCTAAAAGCCCATTCAACAAGCCATTAGCACATTACATTCAAACACCCCATTAACCCATACAACAGATTTTATTTTCATTGTCCTCGGTGCTTTAACAGTAACCTAAAAGGTAATGTTACATTTCCATGGATGCCTAAAAGCCCATTCAACAACCCATTACCACATTCAATTCAAACAACATGTTTTATTTTCACTATCCTCGGTACTTTAACAGTAAACAATAATGCGATGGAACTTTTCCATGGAAACCTAAAAAGCCCATTCAACAACCCATTAGCACATTCAATTAAGACAACACAATAACCCATTCAAACAACAGATTTTATTTTCATTGTCCTCGGTGCTTTAACAGTAACCTAAAAGGTAATTTTACATTTCCATGGATGCCTAAAAGCCCATTCAACAACCCATTAGCACATTCAATTAAGACAACACAATAACCCATTCAAACAACAGATTTTATTTTCATTGTCCTCGGTGCTTTAACAGTAACCTAAAAGGTAATTTACATTTCCATGGATGCCTAAAAGCCCATTCAACAACCAATTAGCACATTCAATTAAGACAACACAATAACCCATTCAAACAACAGATTTTATTTTCATTGTCCTCGGTGCTTTAACAGTAACCTAAAAGGTAATGTTACATTTCCATGGATGCCTAAAAGCCCATTCAACAACCAATTAGCACATTCAATTAAGACAACACAATAATCCATTCAAACAACAGATTTTATTTTCATTGTCCTCGGTGCTTTAACAGTAACCTAAAATGAATCGTAACTTTTCCATGGAAACCTAAAAAGCCCATTCAACAACCCATTACCACATTCAATTCAAACAACATGTTTTATTTTCACTATCCTCGGTACTTTAACAGTAAACAATAATGCGATGGAACTTTTCCATGGAAACCTAAAAAGCCCATTCAACAACCCATTACCACATTCAATTAAGACAACACAATAACCCATTCAAACAACAGATTTTATTTTCATTGTCCTCGGTGCTTTAACAGTAACCTAAAAGGTAATGTTACATTTCCATGGATGCCTAAAAGCCCATTCAACAACCCATTAGCACATTCAATTAAGACAACACAATAACCCATTCAAACAACAGATTTTATTTTCATTGTCCTCGGTGCTTTAACAGTAACCTAAAAGGTAATTTTACATTTCCATGGATGCCTAAAAGCCCATTCAACAACCAATTAGCACATTCAATTAAGACAACACAATAACCCATTCAAACAACAGATTTTATTTTCATTGTCCTCGGTGCTTTAACAGTAACCTAAAATGAATCGTAACTTTTCCATGGAAACCTAAAAAGCCCATTCAACAACCCATTAGCACATTCAATTAAGAAAACACAATAACCCATTCAAACAACAGATTTTATTTTCATTGTCCTCGGTGTTTTAACAGTAACCTAAAAGGTAATGTTACATTTCCATGGATGCCTAAAAGCCCATTCAACAACCCAATTAGCACATTCAATTAAGACAACACAATAACCCATTCAAACAACAGATTTTATTTTCATTGTCCTCGGTGCTTTAACAGTAACCTAAAAGGTAATGTTACATTCCATGGATGCCTAAAAGCCCATTCAACAACCAATTAGCACATTCAATTAAGACAACACAATAACCCATTCAAACAACAGATTTTATTTTCATTGTCCTCGGTGCTTTAACAGTAACCTAAAAGGTAATGTTACATTTCCATGGATGCCTAAAAGCCCATTCAACAACCCATTAGCACATTCAATTAAGACAACACGATAACCCATTCAAACAACAGATTTTATTTTCATTGTCCTCGGTGCTTTAACAGTAACCTAAAAGGTAATGTTACATTTCCATGGATGCCTAAAAGCCCATTCAACAACCAATTAGCACATTCAATTAAGACAACACAATAACCCATTCAAACAACAGATTTTATTTTCATTGTCCTCGGTGCTTTAACAGTAACCTAAAAGGTAATGTTACATTTCCATGGATGCCTAAAAGCCCATTCAACAACCCAATTAGCACATTCAATTAAGACAACACAATAACCCATTCAAACAACAGATTTTATTTTCATTGTCCTCGGTGCTTTAACAGTAACCTAAAAGGTAATGTTACATTTCCATGGATGCCTAAAAGCCCATTCAACAACCAATTAGCACATTCAATTAAGAAAACACAATAACCCATTCAAACAACAGATTTTATTTTCATTGTCCTCGGTGCTTTAACAGTAACCTAAAAGGTAATGTTACATTTCCATGGATGCCTAAAAGCCCATTCAACAACCCATTAGCACATTCAATTAAGACAACACGATAACCCATTCAAACAACAGATTTTATTTTCATTGTCCTCGGTGCTTTAACAGTAACCTAAAATGAATCGTAACTTTTCCATGGAAACCTAAAAAGCCCATTCAACAACCCATTACCACATTCAATTCAAACAACATGTTTTATTTTCACTATCCTCGGTACTTTAACAGTAAACAATAATGCGATGGAACTTTTCCATGGAAACCTAAAAAGCCCATTCAACAACCCATTAGCACATTCAATTAAGACAACACAATAACCCATTCAAACAACAGATTATATTTTCATTGTCCTCGGTGCTTTAACAGTAACCTAAAAGGTAATGTTACATTTCCATGGATGCCTAAAAGCCCATTCAACAACCCATTAGCACATTCAATTAAGACAACACAATAACCCATTCAAACAACAGATTTTATTTTCATTGTCCTCGGTGCTTTAACAGTAACCTAAAAGGTAATTTTACATTTCCATGGATGCCTAAAAGCCCATTCAACAACCAATTAGCACATTCAATTAAGACAACACAATAACCCATTCAAACAACAGATTTTATTTTCATTGTCCTCGGTGCTTTAACAGTAACCTAAAATGAATCGTAACTTTTCCATGGAAACCTAAAAAGCCCATTCAACAACCCATTAGCACATTCAATTAAGACAACACAATAACCCATTCAAACAACAGATTTTATTTCATTGTCCTCGGTGTTTTAACAGTAACCTAAAAGGTAATGTTACATTTCCATGGATGCCTAAAAGCCCATTCAACAACCCAATTAGCACATTCAATTAAGACAACACAATAACCCATTCAAACAACAGATTTTATTTTCATTGTCCTCGGTGCTTTAACAGTAACCTAAAAGGTAATGTTACATTTCCATGGATGCCTAAAAGCCCATTCAACAACCAATTAGCACATTCAATTAAGACAACACAATAACCCATTCAAACAACAGATTTTATTTTCATTGTCCTCGGTGCTTTAACAGTAACCTAAAAGGTAATGTTACATTTCCATGGATGCCTAAAAGCCCATTCAACAACCCATTAGCACATTCAATTAAGACAACACGATAACCCATTCAAACAACAGATTTTATTTTCATTGTCCTCGGTGCTTTAACAGTAACCTAAAAGGTAATGTTACATTTCCATGGATGCCTAAAAGCCCATTCAACAACCAATTAGCACATTCAATTAAGACAACACAATAACCCATTCAAACAACAGATTTTATTTTCATTGTCCTCGGTGCTTTAACAGTAACCTAAAAGGTAATGTTACATTTCCATGGATGCCTAAAAGCCCATTCAACAACCCAATTAGCACATTCAATTAAGACAACACAATAACCCATTCAAACAACAGATTTTATTTTCATTGTCCTCGGTGCTTTAACAGTAACCTAAAAGGTAATGTTACATTTCCATGGATGCCTAAAAGCCCATTCAACAACCAATTAGCACATTCAATTAAGACAACACAATAACCCATTCAAACAACAGATTTTATTTTCATTGTCCTCGGTGCTTTAACAGTAACCTAAAAGGTAATGTTACATTTCCATGGATGCCTAAAAGCCCATTCAACAACCCATTAGCACATTCAATTAAGACAACACGATAACCCATTCAAACAACAGATTTTATTTTCATTGTCCTCGGTGCTTTAACAGTAACCTAAAAGGTAATGTTACATTTCCATGGATGCCTAAAACCCCATTCAACAACCCATTAGCACATTCAATTAAGACAACACAATAACCCATTCAAACAACAGATTTTATTTTCATTGTCCTCGGTGCTTTAACAGTAACCTAAAAGGTAATGTTACATTTCCATGGATGCCTAAAAGACCATTCAACAACCAATTAGCACAGTCAATTCAAACAATCCATCTTTCACCACGCAGGATAGAAGAATGAATTTTTTATGTTTTATGTATGTTTCATGTCATTTTACGACATGTAAAACAAATGAAAAAATTACCATTTAAAAAAAAAGTAAAAAAAATAAACTTCAAAAAATTATAAAGAAATATGTACTTGTTTATTATAGCGACCACAGCCAAGAAGTGAGAGCTAAGTCAAGTCAAGTGATCTTTTCTTGGCGCCTGCGGCTCTTTTAGTTTCAACTTTTTAGCATATTTCAATGCTAAAGCATATTTTATATTGGCAACACTGCTCAATTGGTAGTTATGCATTATACAGAACACAGCCAAGAAGTAAAGCTAAGTCAAGTCCCTTGATCACCTTGTCAGCAGTAACCATTTCCATAGATTGATACCAATGATGTTATTCCAAATTTATATTAAATTACATTAGACTTACCTTCCTCTCAGACTTACCTTAACTGGTAAGCAGTTTAACCCTTTTAGCACTTTCATACAATCCAATTAAAAAAATAATAATATTATTCTCATCTCAGTTTCATCCCATATTATTCATATCCTCATTAAGGACGTTCAGAGCAGATTTACGCAAATGGAATACCTTTTTTGCAAATTGAGTTCGCTTTATGCAAATTGAGTTTGTTACTTTTTCATGCATACCTAAAAAGCCCATTCAACAATCCATTAGAACATTCAATTAAAACACCCCATTAATCCATTCAAATAACAGATTTTATTCTCACTGTCCTCGGTGCTTTAACAGTAACCAATAAGGCGATTATCCATGGATACCTAAAAGCCCATTCAACAATCCATTACAGATTAAATTCATTAAGCCATTCTAACAATAGATTTTATTTTCATTGTTCTCGGTACTTTAACAGTAACAAATAAGAAGATGGTATTTTTCCCAGGATACCTAAAAAAGCCCAATCAACAACCCATTAGCACATTCAATTCAAACAACACATTAACCCATTTGAAAAACAGATTTTATTTTCACTGTCCTTGGTGCTTTAACAGTAACCAATAATGCGGTGGTACTTTTCCATGGATACCTAAAGGCCCATTCAAAAACCCATTAGCACATTCAATTCAAACAACTCATTAACCTATTCAAACAACAGATTTTATTTTCACAGTCCTCGGTGCTTTAAGAGTAACCTTAAATGCATTGTTACTTTTTCATGGATACCTAACAAGCCTATTCAACAACCCATTAGCACATTCGATTGAAAAACCCATTAACCCATTCGAACAACAGATTTTATTCTCACTGTTCTCGATGACTTAACAGTAACCAATAAGGCGATTTTCCATTGATACCTAACAGCCAAATTCAGCAACCCATTATCACATTAAATTCATTAACCCATTCAAATTTTATTTTCACTATCCTCGTTACTTTAACAGTAACCAATAAGGAGATGGTACTTTTCCATGGATACCTAAAAACGCCCATTCAACAACCCATTAGTACATTCAATTCAAACAACACATTAACCCATTTGAACAACAGATTTTATTTTCACTGTCCTTGGTGCTTTAACAGTAACCAATAATACGATGGTAATTTCCCATGAATACCTATAAGCCCATTCAACAACCGATAAGCAAATTAAATTCAAACAACCCATTAACCCATTCAAACAATTTAGTTTATTGTCACTGCCCTCGGTGCTTTAACAGTTACCTAAAAGACAATGTTACTTTTCAACGGATACCTAAAAGCCCATTCGACAAGCCATTAGTGTTGGGGTTCCACCCCTGTTTCTTTTCCTTTCAGATAAATGACCTGTTTTCTTTTTCTTAATTACATTTGCTTATAGTATAATTTCAAAAGACAGGTTAAATTCCCGTTACTAAGCGATAGTGGTTTTGCAATAGGTAAGCTTTGAACCAAGTTTATTTTTGTACTTCCTGGTTTGGGAGTCATTGAAAGATAAATCTAAGAGTTAGAATTGGGTTTGAATGGGGATGTAGCTGATTGGCTGGGCCAAGCGAAGGTTTACCCATATGAACAGTTATGTAAAGATTATTATTATTTTTTAGTCTGGGTTTTGACCCCGTTTGGGGAAGGATATTTCTGTTGTTATATTTGACCCTTTTGTAAGAATACAAGTAAGGTATTTTCTACAAACTGTGTACTATTTTCCGTAACCCAGGCAGGGTAGGAATAGAGCTACGAGGTACCGTCATTATTATATTGACAGGGAGGTTTTTTACCTCCAAGGAGAGAGTTAAGAGATTTTCTAGCCGTAACCCAAGGCGGGAACATTTGGCTTTATAAACTGGCCATTTGACCACTCGATCGCGTTATCATACCCTGGGACAGGGTATACTGTAAATAGGGTAGTACCAAACCCGATATTTGCAGAACCGTTCGGGTAAGAGCGGGAATCTCACTAACATTTGGGCCGACAAGGGGTTCTTCCCTTCGGGTAAGTGGCATAGAAACCTGTTTGTGCCATTTTTGCATCAATAAGTGGCGACACCCGTACTTACGCCCCAATAAGTGGTGGCGGAAAGAACAGGAATTATTAACAGCGTTGATAATAAAAGAATTCCACGTTTTCGAAGAGACTAGTAATTTAGCCTACAAGAGTAGCCTATTGTGGTTACATAGGCTATATAAAAAATCGCAAAGAGAAATTTTTGATCTGAGCTGTGCCTAGTCGGATAATAATAAGTAATAAAATTTAAGAATCAATAGATCACGCGAATAATTAACTTGTAAGACAAGGGAGGCTGCACCGCCCACGTAGAATCGGCAAATTAAAAGGAAACAATTTTTCACGAGAGAACCGGAAGTTACATGGATAAAAGGATTTTTATTTAGACTGAAGAGGTAATGTCAGTTAACGAAATTCTGAAATTATGTCGGACAGAGATGCGATTAACTCAAGACCAAAAAGGGCTAGTGAAGCCCATAGAAAAAGTAGGAAAATAAAAAGAAAGGCTAATATGGAGGCCTTAGAGAAAGAGTTCCGAGAATATAAGAAAAAAAAGCAGGCTGAGAAAGATGAAATTAGAAAGAATAGAAAAGGGGATGAAAAGGCTAGAGTAGCCTATAAAGAAAGAGACAATACGGATAGAGAACGAACAGATTCATAAAATGTATTAAGAAGAAATAATGACAGACGGAATCAAAGTAGTCCGAGTAGAAGGAGCAATGTTGAATCGAGATCCAGCAAGGGCTCGCGAAGGAGTCCTCAAATAGATATGACACAACAACTATTAAATTTCATGAAGGAAGAAAGAATAGCTAGAGAACGAAAGGAAGAGGCTGATAGGATAGCCAGAGAACGAAAGGAGGAGGAAGATAAAGAACAAAGAGAAAGAGATAGAGTGGCCAAAGAAAAAAAGGAGGAGGCAGACAGAGAGGAAAGAAAACACATAATGGAAATGATTGCAGGGAGAAATTCCCAAGAGCCTCAGAAATCGTCTACAATAGAAGTAAAGCAGGCAATAAACCTTCAACCAATGAAAGAAAATGAAGATATGCATTTATACATGTACAATTTTGGAAAAACGACGGAAAAATATAATACTCCGTTAACTACGGGGGTGGTGGATCGGCCCATAAAACAAATTGGGATGCTGTGCCACCCTATCGGAAAAAAGAAATGCTTGATAGTCAAAATGATGATAATCTGGTAAAAATTGATTTCTCGGAGCCTTTTTCTAAAAATTGCCATAATAAAGAGGAGAAAGTAACATATAAAAGAACGAATTGGGCTATAGCACATAATCAAGGAAATATTGACAAGTTTGTGAAATCACATAAAATAGAAGGAAAATTAAACGGAAAATTGACCGAAATGGTAATTGACTCAGGGAGTGAGCAAACTTTTGTGCGAACAGACCTAATTAAAAAGACAGAAATAGACCATAAAAATAATATTACAACAGTGTGTTATTATGGAGATAAGCACCAATGCCCGTCTGCTTGGGTAAGAATGGAAATTACAAAGAAAGACGGTACGGTCCAGAGAAAGACGATAAAAGTAGGCTTAGTAACTACTCTAGCAGTGGATGTTTTAGTAGGAGGAGACTTTGGAGATATCGGAAATCTCCTATCGCTAGAAGAGACTTCTTTAACAGAGGAAAAATAACAAAATAACACTACGACGGAAGAATATGATACTTCATTGACAAGCCGGGAAGGTGGACCACCCCATAAAACAAATTGGGAGGCTCTGCCACCCTGTCGGAAAAATAAAATACTTGATACGCGTGTTCAAAATATTGATAATCCACAAAAATGGGATGCGGAAGTAAAAAGACCACAAAATATTAAAAATAAGACGCGCGAGAATGATTTTTCGGGAAAATTTCCAGAAAATGGAAAACTTGAGAACACTTTTAATGATTATGAGACGCTAACACGTACAGGCCAAAATGAAGCGCTGATTGTACCAGAGAATAAGGAGACGAAATTTATTGTACGCACTTTTCCTCGTAAAAATCGAGAAATTTTAGCACAAAATGAAAAACCAAATGTCGGAATTCAGTTCCCATTTGATAACGAACTATTTGTTTCGGCGGTAAGAATAAAGAAGACTAAAAGAGAGAAAAGAAATATTAAACGGAGCTACAATGAAGTTATGCAGTCAAAGATGGTGGATACTGAAGTCCAAATCATATTTAAGTATGATTTATTATTTTGCGCGAAAGATAGAACTGAAAAAAGTAGAGATGAAAAGAAAAATGTAGAAAAGAGACAACATTTGGAGATTCAGCCTGCAGTGGCGAAAAATAAAAAAATGTTGGATGGGCTGTGCCTTGATAACATAAATAATAAGGGGGAAAAGAGGTCAAAGACCCATGGGGAATAAAAGAAGATGGTTACAAAAGAGAGATGAATGACCTACAACGGGTTGGGGGAAAGTTGGGAGATATGGAATTTCGAGTAGGATTGGAAAGATTTGGGAAGGAATCTGATATTAGTGTGATCAACTCAAAAGAGGGTTTGTTCCATTATGAGGGGGAGGAATCCCTAGGGGAAGATCCCCCGCGGGAAGTCACGAAAGATAGCCCTTTTTCTCAATGCAAAACAGGCGGACAAGTTGTGATTCCTTTACCAAGATTTTGCCTCTCTGATCTGGAGTCCTTGGGGGATACTCTCTCCCGGTCACTTCATACTTCACCCGGACCTTTGTCCAGTAACCCTATTCATAGCTGTCATTCTTCATGGGAATCGACAATTATTTCCAGTAAATTGTATTCAGTGGGAGATGTATCCAAGTTTCATCTTCAATTAGCTTCAACGCATCAACGCATATTAATTATCTCAGGGGAGGGAAACCAGAGAAAAGCGAGTCATGGTTCACTCAAAATTTTACTTCATTTCCCTGTACCCCTATCGTTGTCACTGGCCTTTGTATTTTTGGCCTTAGATTATTTGAAATTATGCCAAGGGGCAATTTACTTTTTGATTGAGATGTGGGGTTGTTTCCATAGATGGAAATTAGAGGCCAGTGCAGCCAATTTTTCATGATGGCTGGCATAATCACATGTGCCAGAAACTGATTCTCTGCTCCTCTCAAATGTAAATTCGTGAGAGCGAGAAAATATCAACTTTCAAAACTTAGTGCGGATGCTATACGATTTAGACCATGGGGGTCCTACAGTAGAGACGTGTCGAGGACGACCGATCCAGAGCCAAGCGGTGGAAGTGGTAGCACAGACACTGGTGGAAGAGAGAAGGCAAATAGATTTTGTAAAGTTGAAGTTATGTGTTTCTGTTTGTAAGGGTGGACCAAGGTAGCGAGTGGGGGGTCATTCATCTTAAGGGGGGAGGTGTTGGGGTTCCACCCCTGTTTCTTTTCCTTTCAGATAAATGACCTGTTTTCTTTTTCTTAATTACATTTGCTTATAGTATAATTTTAAAAGACAGGTTAAATTCCGGTTACTAAGCGATAGTGGTTTTGCAATAGGTAAGCTTTGAACCAAGTTCATTTTTGTACTTCCTGGTTTGGGAGTCATTGAAAGATAAATCTAAGAGTTAGAATTGTTTTTGAATGGGGATGTAGCTGATTGGCTGGGCCAAGCGGAGGTCCACCCATATGAACAGTTGTGTAAAGATTATTATTATTTTTTATTCTGCGTTTTGACCCCGTTTGGGGAAGAATATTTCTGTTGTTATATGTGACCCTTTTGGAAGAATACAAGTAAAGTATTTTCTACAAACTGTGTACTATTTTCCGTAACCCAGGCAGGGTAGGAATAGAGCTACGAGGTACCGTCATTATTATATTGACAGGGAGGTTTTTTACCTCCAAGGAGAGAGATAAGAGATTTTCTAGCCGTAACCCAAGGCGGGAACATTTGGCTTTAGAAAGTGGCCATTTGACCACTCGATCGCGTTATCATACCCTGGGACAGGGTATACTGTAAATAGGGTAGTACCAAACCCGATATTTGCAGAACCATTGGGGTAAGAGCGGGAATCTTACTAGCATTTGGGCTGACAAGGGGTTCTACCCTTCGAGTAAGTGGCATAGCAACCTTTTTGCGCCATTTTTGCATCAATAAGTGGCGACACCCGTACTTACACCCGAATAATTAGCACATTAAATTCAAACACCCCATTAACCCATTCAAACAACAGATTTTATTTTCACTGTCCTCGGTACTTTAACAGTAGCCAATAAGGTAATGGTACTTTTTCCATGGATACCTAGAAGCCCATTCAACAACCAATTAGCACATTCAGTTCAAACAACACGTTAACCCATTCAAACAACAGATTTTATTTTCACTGTCCACGGGGCTTATCCATTAGCACATTAAATTCAAACAACCCATTCAAACAACAGATTTTGTTTTCACTATCCTAGGTACTTTAACAGTAACGAATAATACAATGGTACTTTTCCATGGATAGCTAAAAAGCCCATTCAACAACCCATTATCACATTCGATTCAAACAACACAATAACCCATTCAAACAACAGATTTTATTTTCATGGTCCTCGTTGCTTTAACAGTAAGCTAAAAGGTAATGTTAATTTTCCATGGATGCCTAAAAGACCATTCAACAACCAATTAGCACAGTCAATTCAAACAATCCATCTTTCACCACGCAGGATAGAAGAAAAATTTTTTTATATTTTAAGTATGTTTCATGTCATTCTAAGACATGTAAAAAAAATTTGAAAAAAATGACAAATGTTAAAAAAATAAAATTAAAAGAAAAAGAATAAAAAAGTGGTGGATGGGCCCAAAAAGTTGGAGGGAGGTGGCTCCTTGGAGTTTGAGGAGAGGGGACTCTTGTAGGTTGAGATCCTTGATGGTTAGGGCCATTGGTGGTTGGTTCTTGATGGTTCAAATCCATAATCATCTCACTAGTTGATTTCTAAGGATTTCTAAGGACTGTTCTGAATTTCTTTATTAAAATTCTTTTCTTGGCCTCTGCAACTTTATTAGTTTCAACTATTTAGTATACTCCAATGCTAAAGAATATTTTATATAAACCACATCCCACATTATGTACTTGTCTCTTATAGCGACCACAGCCAAGAAGTGAGAGCTAAGTCAAGTCACGTGATCTTTTCTTGGCACCTACAGCTCTATTAGTTTCAACTTTTTAGTATATTTTAATGCTAAAGCATATTTTATATTGACAACACTGCTCGATTGGTAGTTATGTATTATACAGAACACAGCCAAGAAGTAAAGCCAAGTCAAGTCCCTTCATCACTTTGTCAGCAGTAACCATTTCCATAGATTGATACTAATGATGTTATTCCAAATTTATATTAAATTGCATTAGACTTACCTTCCTCTCAGACTTACCTTTTACTGGTAAGCATTTTAACCCTTTTAGCACTTTCATACAATCCAATTAAAAAAATAAGAATATTATTCTCATCTCGGTTTCATCCCATATAATTCATATCCTCATTAAGGATGTTAAGAGCAGAGTTACGCAAATGGAATGCCTTTTTTGCAAATTGATTTAGCTTTATGCGAATGATAAAACTTTTTGCAAATCGAGATAGCTTTGCGCAAATGAGTTACCATTGTTATCGCTAACAATACATGCGATACTGAACGAGTTATCAGACACCTATAAGCTACAGGTTATTAACATTTTTGACAAGTTTTGATTGGAATTTGTATGTTTTTTTGCCAGAAGAAAGATCATGGATGCGTGTTTATTTGCTCTTCTTTTTTTTAACTCGTTATTATTTCAAGGAAGTGCATTACACTTTGAACACATTATGCCAAGGAAATATAACCATATTGAACGCATGACCCTCTAGAAAACCTATCTTACAAGTCATGTTCGTCCCTGAAAATAGTATATGCCTGTCAGGGAGGCCTTGCCCTGTTAAAACTGCACACATATTCTTGTATATTTTCTTGTAGGTTCCGTGGTCCTTATTGCCTTACTTCTAATCTTGCCTTTTTAGCAGCCAACCTAGAAGGTTTATCCGTAACAGGTTGAGTGCAATTGTTTACTGGTTTTTTAATATAATTAGTTAAATCATTTTTAATTAAATTTCCATATAAGGCATTAAGTGAATATTTCCCCAAATACATAGTTAAGGAAGTATTACTGTATATTTTGATTCTAATTTTAATTGGCTCCCGAACAACCTGTTTTATGCCTAAATCATTGCTAATAAGGAAAGTTTCTTCAAAAAGCATTTTACGCTAGGCTTTCGCTATTATGGAGTTGAAGGGGCAAAAAACGTACCTAGGTTAGGTTAGATTACGTTATGTTACGTATTTTAGTAGGAACCCTTCTCTAATTCAAAACGGAGCACATCTGCTGCCATCTACAACCAGTATAACTGTACAAGATCACGTTTCTCTTTCTAGGCCAATCAGGGACTTAGAATACTGCGAGGAAAATGCACATGCGCACTGAATACGAGCATGACAATGTTATTGATCCACTAACGGAAAACGATCGCAGTAAATATAAGGAAGGGTGTTTGCTATAGTTGTTATTAGTGTGAGAATAGAATTCAAGGAGTGAGAACAGTTTGACTTTACTCGTTTATTTATTCATTGAGATATATTTGCAATAATGAGTGGAATGTTTACACTTTTAGAAGTTGATAATGGAGTTGGTAGCAGCAGCAATGATACAAGATCACCAAACATTGCGGGAGAAATTCGCGAGAGGATCAGGGCTTTTTCTTGAATAGGATGAAGTATATGCAAGATATGTGTTATCTTTGAGCAAATTTAAAATATAGGATCAAATATGCTTCGCTGCAAAAGTTTATATAGCACATGTGAGTAGGCTTCAAAGTGCTTTAAATGCAATAGTGAAGTATAGAGAGGACAATAAGTTATATCGATAATTGTATATGTGTAATATATTATTGTTGTAATTATAAACGCACAATAAAATTGTTTCGAAATCGAAAATTTCCCCTTTCTTTTTGTTATAATTTTTTTTAGGTTATCGAGTATTCTTGAAGTAGAACGAATCGTGGTTAGTCTAGAGTCAGTAGTGAGAGTTTTAGGATTAAAAAATGAATAAATTTTAGAAAGAGAGAATTAGGTCGAATCTTGTGATTATGGAAAAACATTTGATTTTGGGTGACAATTTTCTCAAGTTATCACTTTAACGGAAGATATTCTCACAGGGAAAACTCGATAATATAATGGGGAATGATTCTCCCCCATCGGACTATTGTATGAAGCTTTTACGACGTGACTCAAATGCTTTTACTCAATTTATTGATTTGTTAATTGAAACAAAGCAGAATAATATCGTGAATATACTTTTGAAAACATTGCCATAGATTCTATGCAAATGGCTCCCCCTTCGAAAGAGGTTATATAACGTCACAGAGTTACTCCTCTCCCGTCCTCCTCTGAATTTATCGAATGTAGATCACTTTCTTTTTAGCTGTGAGAGACCTGACATCAGAAACAAAAAAATATTCTATACATGTCCACTATGTATGTACACTCTTGGCAGTTGGTCATCTTGTGAGAATTGTACAATTATTGATGACTATAATAAAAAGTGCAAATTATGCAATTCGTCTAAATTGCATAGAGGATATGCAGTACAAATTAAAGGCTGTAATTCATGTCTTGAGGAGATGTGTGACTCTCGCCCTAGAGGGCAACTATGCTCAAATTCTCACTATGACAAATGTTATCAGTGGGAGAATACTTATCCCGGTATGATTGGAAAGAACCCTAAACGTGATTTTAGTTTATTTCTACGAGACTGGTATCGTCGTGGTTTTAAATTATTTTGGGAGGAAGAATCTGGTCTACGATTCAACTGTTGGGGTAATAAGACAATTTGGTTTCTACGTCATCGTTGTGACGACACTGCCCATTATGACTATAATCCTAGTTATTTTTATTTGGCAGTTACCGAATGTGATTCAGCATTTGAAAACACTGTATGTGATTTTGCTTCAAATTGACAAATTCAAACACGTGAATTTCACAATATGAATACAAATAGTATCATTGACTATACAAAGAGATACGACAAGAGCTAAGTTACATTGTACTGTAGAAAATGTGACCCTGACTTTGCAGCCAATCAAGATCAATATACAGTGAATTCAAATGATCTACCAGCATTAGCGGTTCTCGGCAGTTGCCTTTACATAGAAGAAGAAGAAATCTAAAGCGTAGAATAAAGACATTGTTGTATATATACATTTTTTCTTTATTAATAAACAAATTCACATACATCTTTTAAGCACTTTACTCGTAGGACAATAAAATCAATATTATACAGGTCTGCGAGGATATTTTCCACCATAAATTCGTTCAGACGTGGATTGTCTACATAAATGTTGAGAAACTGATTGTAAGTATAGCCGCGACATCTGAACACGAAATATAGAAGCGCATGGAAACCACAACTTATAGTCGGCAGATCCTGCACTCTCTTCCGATTTTGAATAATAGTTTTCCCACTGCTCTCAATAGAGTTGCTCATGTGTGAAGTGTAGAATGTATAGGGTAGGCCGAGAGGATCAAAAATTTCAATCGTCTTCATTGTTTAATAGATGCACAACCAATGGCTGGTATTCACAGTCCCCCCCAAAAGATTTTCAGATGATATGGTTTCCCCAGCAACCCCAATAGAGAGACCACTGTCACTACAGGAGGAATAGAACAGAGCTGTAGAAACTCCGGGTATTACCGTAAAGAAAACTCCTCCCAAAGATTCAATTAAAACAAATCTGCGAGAAGCTATGGATTTAATAAATTTATCCATAAAAACGAGGCAAAGTACATTGCCTTGGAATCACACTCCCAAGGATGACCAGCAAGGACAATATCATGATATAACTGTGTCCAATATCAAGCCTAAACAATGGACTTCATGGAGGGAAACACTAGTGCAAAAAATGCCCCATCCCCCTGAAGACATGGCATTTAAACAATTGCGGAACCCGCAAAAACTTTTGATTCCTCTCAGAGTTCTCAAGAGTCTTTCAAATCTCCCGACTTGAAAACTCAAAGCGAGGACTTAGAGAATAAACCTTCGACTTCCAGAGGAGTAGAAATTTACGAAGGAAGGGCAGGTGATACCTCAAAAACGCGAAGTGCCATTTCTAAAAGTTCTAATGCGGAATCATCGGAAACCAGTTCCGAAGAGTCTGGCGGCAAATCAGACCGTATAGTAGTTAAGGAAAGAGGGAAATCAAAACCGACTTCAGCGGCCGTGCACGCGAAAGAAACAAAATTAAAAGGACAAGAATTTTTGAAAAAACAATACAAGAAATTTGATCTTATATCACTAGCAAAACCTAAAAAGAAAAAACCGCAAGAAAGAGAAGAAAAAGTAACGACACAGTCAGGTAGAACGGTTAAGAAACCTGATAGATGGAATTACCCTTAGTCAGTACAGAATTTAGAGATTTTTAATAGTTTGGTGTCATAAAGGAACAATAATTTAAAACTCTTTATCTAGGAATAAAAATGGTATAGCTATAAAAATACTAAAGAAAATTTTGTCCAATATATTTCAGTATATGTGCAGTATATCAAAAATAAATTCTCGTGCTGAAGGCACACGACAAATAGTTTTACAAAAAATAATATTGCTGAAAACAAAAAACTATTAGTATAAATATACACAATTATGAACTGATCATTTTCAGATCATGACGACAGAATCAAAGCTTATCCGTAAGGCGATAATTAATACTGAATTTATAACAATAACGAGCGCGAAGGAAAACATTATATATTTGTCAACCACCAACATTTTATATTAAAGAATATTTTCTATTCTCGAATCGTAGTAAAGATTAAAGAATATTATATATTTAGCAGCTCCAGCACCAATATAGCTGGTTGACGAAAAAGGAAATCAGATATATGCGAAAGAATGGGATAAAACCTACAATCTTAAAGGGTATGCACCCCACACTTATAAGTACGGATTAGCACTCGCGAATACCCCCAAGTATCCTCCGGCTAAAGGGGAAGTCAAAACAAAATATAGAAAAAGAAGCGCGAAACAACTTGGTTGTTTACAACTGTTAATAAGACGTCTACAAAAGAACATCAATATCAAATATTTCAACTCTAAGGGACCCACTCAAACAGACCTTTTACTCCTTGATAAATGCAGAGCCCCCAAAATTTGCTATAATCTTGAAAAAAGTCCCCAATGTTTCAAATACGAAGGCATACATCATCCTTTAGCAGAAATTCAATATTATAAACAATTTTTATTTGACCCTGAATCTGAAGAATACAAATCCCTGGGTAGTAATTTGTTTCCAAAACGAACGAAAACACACCAAAGAAAAAGAGACGCCTATAAAAATAATAGCAAGAAAATTAAAAGAGGATTCTAAACTCTTAACCTAACAAAAAAAACATCATAACCTCTGTTTTCGAATTTTTTTTCGCAAAAAATAATAATAATCATGAATCAAGTGAATCAAGATTATTGAAATAGGAATATGTAGCTATGGAATAAATTAATCTCATATATATAAATTATTTTGTTTCAGTGCAGAATCCAATAATTCTAGTTGCGATAACAAAAATAATCTTATTAAAAGGCTTATAATAAAAATAGGTTACCAGCGTATTTATATATTGCTTGATCACTTATTCATATGTTGCTTACTCGAAAAATATTATATAAAATTAAGTCATATAGTAATTATTAACTAAGCATTTAAGGTATATCTCAACCATTCATAAAAATGCTTATTACAACCAGGGTAAAGACATGACTTCCGCGACCATTCTAATCGCAAAAAATAATTCATAAACAGAAATTCCATTTTGCATATACAATTTAGTTTTGTTCGGGCAATGCCATAAAGCAATTCGAAAATTGAATTGATATAAAATAATAATAATAAAATAGTAAATAAACAAATTTTGCAAAAATGGGTAAAATTAATGATAAATTAATTCTAGAAACAAACAAAAAGATGAGGCTTAAGAATATCATCATAATCCTTGTTGTTCACGCAGCCGCCCAAGATATCGTAAAGCATTGAGTAATATTCAAGCATGAACATTCATTGCTAGCTAGCCATGATGCATGGAACATTTTTATGAAATTGGACCCCAAACCCTTGAAAACCTTGTTTCAACAAGTAACAAGACCAGAGACTGACGTACGTGGATAATAGATACGGATTATTCTCAAACAATTTTTGGTGGAACATACTATTGACCGTATGTTTCATATTCGCGATTTCCCTGACCATGAGAACCTTACTAACTTTTAATTATGGAAGAATTTTGAGACTAAGAAGGCAAAACCCAAAGGAAGAACACGGGGAAACGGCTGAAATACAGAAGTTAAACCCGGAACCCCATGATAACGTCTAAGCCAAGAAAAAGGGAAGACATTAGAAAACGAGTGGGTATAGAGGTCTCCACTCGTCCTTGCTATGTCTTGTTCCATCATTGTAAGTGTAGTTTGCGTAAAACCGTGCGGTTACGACGCTGCAACATGCGTTTCTTAAACAGCACGGACGTGCGTGAACAATGAAGGCATGAAATATGTTGTAAACTGAGACCTCAAACTAAATGATGTAGTGTAACTTATGTTTAAATGTTTATTTTAAATCTAATGTAGAATTAAATAGGCGTTGAAGAAGATTAATATAATATGTGTGTAATAACGTATACTAAGGAAAACAATAAGAGACCTTACTTAAAGTAACAATTTCATTTTTTTTTAAATCAATACATGTGCATTAATATTGGCATTCGTTTAATATTGCCTTGTAGCGTAACGCTAACCATTAAGTGTAACCAATCGTATTGCTTATTATGCATTATGAAGACTCGTTTTAAAGAGCGTGATTCTGCCTAGCTATTTTTATTCCAGGAAGTGGAATGACATATTGGAAATCAATCATTACAATACGTAGTCCAGTGCAGATAACTCCAGGAAATTTTCGTCCTAGCTTCGTTTACGAAAATCACGGTTACCTTTTTGATCTTTGTCCCTCGATCATAAACCATATTATATATCAGGTAACACTATCTAATGAATCTCAGTATCCAGTGCATTACCGAACTATATAAACACATCAATCCTGAGAACCCCATCGACCAGTACAAGATATAAGTACATAAATATCACCCTTGATAATCCTTATGGACCCATGCACCATATAACTGTATAGTTATGATTCTAGATGAACCCAAATTATTTACGTTTCGCAGATTCATGCGTTGAATCCCTTTCGACCATTTCTTGGAATCCATCCTATCACCTCTATTAAATACAAAAAGTTCCTATCTCTGTTATCCCATAAATGTTACGAGATAATTTCTGAAAAATGGACCTGGAAACCAACCACTGAATTACAGAAACCAAAATTAACCCCAATGACTAACCCCTCAGTGACAATATACTCCTCCCACAAGTTAAAGACAATATGTTGAAGGAGTCACTAAAGTTTGATGTCGACCCATTCCAAATCCAAACATCAATTCCCCTGTGATTAACCAAGGAATCACCGCAAAAGCTAATAGATGCAAGCCATGCACGAACAATTTTATAAGAGAACTTAATCTCTAAGTGCACAAACGACCAATTTTATACGAGAAATACATTCTCTATGTACTTTAAAATATCCCAAGAACGATATACTGAGAAGAAAATCAACCCATCTATTATCAACGCAATCCCAGTGTTCAACCCTTAACGATAAAGCACCTTATGAATTATCCAAAAACAGCAGGTGAGAATGAACTCTGATATCAAAATTCCACACACCTGTACATGGAAGTATCATTTCCCGTTTGACAATTAGAGAAAGCGTTTCGTCCAAGATGAACCCAACCGTGTTCGAACTATTCTGTGAAGAAACCATATTGTAAGTGTTTTAAAATTTTTTGCCAAGACGAAAGGAGTGAAGGACCGTAATTTACAACAGAAGGAGTGAGTACGCTAAGAGACACCTAAGATGTTGAAATAGGTGTGAATTTACAGATGTCACATTTTAATAGTTTTGATAAATTAACAAATCCAGTAACTTATTATAAGAATTATATAACGAACAAACCAAGTGAAAATGTTTTAATGATTACCAGTGAATTTAGTGAACATATTATTATATGCTTTAAGTCGTTCATATATATATATATATATATATATATATATATATATACGTATTGCTAGTTACTTAGACAGAGCTAATGTAAAATCGATGTATTTCCCCATTAATTCAGCGTAGATAGGAAGCATAATTATCCTATAGTTAGCAAAATCAAAAAAATTGTAAAAGGTCAATTTTCAAAAAAAACTTATAGTAAAAGTAGAATAGCCCCAACCTTGTTGGAAATGTAAAAGTCATCAGTGTTAGATGTAGAAGAAAAAAATCTTTAGTATAGTTGCTAGGCTATAACCATAGATAATCTTAGTCCGGTAGAGGAACTTTAGAAAGGGATATATAATAAAATAAGAAAAGTAATAGAGAAAATTTTTAAGCACTCCTGATTAAGCTAAAATAAAAGTATAAAATAATACAATGTTAAACAAAATTATGTAGGACAAATAGTAAATAAATCGCTAATATTTCAAAAACCCAAGGGCAAGCAAATCCTAATGACGGGACGTCATTAAATAATGGGAACGGTAATATGTACCGTAAGTAATATGTGATATATTTAAAAATACAAAAAAAAATAAATTCTTTCTAAGGATACTTCCGACATAAATTAAACTCTCCCTAATTAAGCTAAATCCCGTTTCAAACTCGAGTCTAAATTCTTAATCAGCAAAAGAAAAATGCATTTTATTCTCAGCTAGACAAGGAAGATGGTTTTGAATTTCGCGAAGATATTGGGCAATAAAAAATCACGAGATACAAAGTTCACAGGATGTTTTAAGTCATCACAGCAGTATGAATGTTTAATCATCAAAAATATTGAAAACAAATTATTGGATGGGCAGTTAGCATAATGAGTTGAGTTGGTAAACATAATAACACAGTAGTGGGCACTCCATGAGACTTGGGCCAATCGTGAAATAGCTCTTAGAGCGCAGAATCTGGACTTCGGTGATATAGTTAAGAAAAGTGTTTTTCGCGTCAATTATGGATTGTCTCTATTGCCATTATTACTATTATTGTCATCATTATGATTATTACTATTATTACGGAGATTCAATTTAATGATTAACTTTGCCTCTATTGTCGTCTATTTGAAGTGAAGCTTTGGTCATTTACATACATTGTCGTGCACCTGAAATGTAAGTCTCAATAAAACTATTACTTTTCTATGTGCGTTTGTTCTTATTATATGCCTGTATCTCATCAAACAGGAGACAACTAGTTCAATTGTACTCCATAGGCAGCGCTCCCTAAGGAATCTGATTTGGAGATAACTCGAGGAAAAGAGGTTACACTTTTGTAGTTACACATTTTATTTTCTCTCAAAGATTGAAAGTGGCGCGGTCACCCATTTACCTTACTCCCCATTGCTGTGGCGCAGTTCTCGATGGCACAATTGGCACAATCTTTAGCGTTACAAGTGGCGCGATCGGAAAACTTATAAGGTGCAAGTTCACAGCTTTAAACATCAAAGGCGCAGTGGTGCGATTGGTATACAGGATAAACCCCTTAACATTACATTTGGCACGGTCGATCATTATTGCCACAGGTGCCACAGTATTTATTGCCACAATCTTTATTGCCACAAAATCAGAGTTGTATCCTAGCCAACGAAAAAGCAACTGTCTCTTGCCCCTGCAAGTACGGCTTATTAATATCTTTTCAATTTGATAAATTTCACTACTGTTTCTAATTTTTTGTAGTTCATATTCATAAAAGCCGCCGAGAATCTCTTCATCTTTGGTGTTTCGCAGCCGATATGTCGTGGGTTGAGTGTCTAGGATTTTGGACACTTTAACAAGTTCAGTGCTCCATAGATAATTCCCTTTTTCAAAAATATTGGTGGTTCTATTAATTCGAACGGTACCACCAACATTGAATTTCTTCTTCTTCACATTTTTAGTTGTTGTGGTTTTTTCACTGGAATATTGTTTTAGAAAAGCATCAAATGTATTTTCACTTCAATGAACTTCCCAGGGGCAAACATTGGACAGGGATCGATGTGGTCGTTGGTTATATATTTGCAAGATTTTATCTAAATCATGAATAAAAGCAGCAGTATTTTTCAGCGTGCAATATCTTGAAATTAAAAGACAAATCGTTCTTATCAATCGTTCAGCCAATGCAGCCTTTATCGGACTGTGACTGTGATAGAGCTTTGTATTATATTTCAATAGAACCTTTTGCACATGAGGATTAACTAATTCGCTAGAGCGATCCGATTGAATTTTTCTATAGCAATCTTGTTCAAGAATACTTTCTAAAGCATGAGCAACTTTAACATCTCTCTTTGATCGCAATGGAATGGCATATGCATAGCGAATAAGGACACTGATTGCCACTAGAATATATTTAGAGTTAAAAGATCAGTTTGTATTATATGCAAAGTGAAAAAGGCTCTAGTTTGTCGATATTGTTTGCCACGAAGGCCTACGATTCCGATGCAGAGTGTAACTCGGTTCATTTTCTAGATACTCTTTAGCATTTTTTTAGTATTCTGCCACCTATATCAGAGGCAACTTTAGAAAGCGTTGTGGGGGAACTTAGACTTCCAGCTTCACCAATATTTTCATAAACATGTTTTAAAACTCCATCCATTTTGAACGCAAACACGTAGTGT
The DNA here is from genome assembly GCA_027921565.1 of Artemia sinica. Lineage (NCBI taxonomy): Eukaryota > Metazoa > Arthropoda > Branchiopoda > Anostraca > Artemiidae > Artemia > Artemia sinica. The sequence goes on along the minus strand of CM051268.1, from coordinate 65,596,282 downwards.
AATGTCCACTACCCTTTGGCACACTGGAGGGTGGGGCTTGTGACGATGAGTTGATATCAATACGTCTTCGCTTTTGTCTAGCCGTCAGCATCATTGGTGTTATCAAATCATTGCTGCTGGTAGGAGTGCTAGTATCTTCCAAGATTGATCTAAAATCTTTAAATCTTCTTCTTCTTCTTTTTTAAATGGTGTTGTTGTTATTGTTGGCGTTGTTAGGGGGCTGGCACCTCTACTACAATCTCTTAATTTCTTTGTAGTTTGGTTATTGCCAATAAGACTTTTGGGGGAGTTTGATGCATTTAGAAAGATGTATAGATTATTGTCAACTGATAACAGTCCTGTACGATTCGTAACCATATCACAAATTAAATCAAGTAGATTATAACTTTTTCCCTGAATTATAATTCGTTTCCCTTTGTTATTGACTTAACCTTGATAATCACCATCACTTTCCAACATGAGATATGATAATACTCTTTTACTCTGTTCTCGATAGGTCACTGGTAATAGGTTCCCAATTGATTTCACTATGGAATTCAGTTCCTTCTCCTTTGATTGTGCTGCTGCTAGTACATAATCTTGAGGAGATGTTTCCTGTTTGGGGGGATCTGTGATGGTGGATCTCTCACGATAAGGTGTATGTTTATCCACACGACGCAATGCATCTTGAAGTAAAACTAGCTTTTTATCATCGGCAATATTTTCATCATTAATGAATTTTGCTTAGATTGTCTTCAAAGTGTTCCACAGGTGAGAGGACAAGTTATATTGGAGTCAATTTATAGGGTTTAGCCATCTAGAGAAAACTGTTTACAAGTCCGGTAAATTATTGGCAGTAAAAGTGTAAAAAATCTACCGCCCGCTTGAAGGAGATGTTTCTTTTCAAATTTTTTCCTTTGTTTTTGCAAGCCAAGGCACGTACAGTGGAATGATGTTGCTTTGTCTGTTGTCTAACACCTTCTGGAAAGTGTACATTGCCCTCGGTTAAATTTAAACAAAAAACATATATTAGATTAATAAATTCTTTGTCAACACCACGTTCGAGTATGCCTTCCTGAGTGGGGGTTTTGAAGTGCCTAGAACAGAAAAAAAAATGTCTATTTTAGTTTAGTTTCTTCAATGTCATGATGGCAACTAATAGCCTTTTCTACTGTTCACTGGAAGATATACAGTAATTTCTTTGTCGAAAATATCTGTGACTACACGCAAATCCTCGGTTGTATTCTGATTAAGATCTAGAATATACGTTATTCAACAAGAACAACAATAGCAATATTTTTTCCTTTATTAACATCAACACTTTTTTGTACAACAATGACAATAGCAACAAGAACAATATTTTTCATTTATTGACAAAAAACAACTGAAAATACAGCAAGAAAAATAGCAATATTTTTCATTTATTAACAGCAACACTTTTTTGTACAACAAGGACAATAATAGCAAGAACAACATTTTTCATTTATTTACAAAAAAAAACTTAAAATACAGTAAGAACAAAAGATATTTTTTTCATTTATTAACCACACTTTTTGTACAGCAACAATAGCAACAAGAACAATATTTTTCTTTTATTGACAAAAAAACAACTTAAAATACAGTACGAATAGCAATAGCAATATTTTTCATTTATTAATCACACTTTTTATACAACAACAATAGTAACAACAGCAACAACATTTTTCATTTATTGACAAAAAATAACTTAAAATACAGCAAGAACAATAGCAATAGCAGCAGCAGCACAGTTGAACAAATTTCTAGACTAAGAATAGTATATGAGAAAACACTATTTTTGACATTTAATAGACGAGAATCCCCCCAAGCCCCCCCCCCCCCCGGGGCCAAAGGCCGGCCGTAGGTGGGACCCCCCACCCCCGGGTCTGCAAGGGAGTGAAAATACCAATTCTGTATACAATAGGCGAAGCTGCAGTTAAATTATGATGATGATTTTAATTGTTGCTGTCCCACCCACCCACCAAGTACTTTCTTTTTTACCCTTTTTTAACTTTCAAGTTAACTTATCCAGACCGAGTTTGTTTCGATAGTCCAAACATTCAACTCGATCTGAAATTCGATAGTGGACGTGGGGGAGTACTCTTACACCATTCTCGAGCACATAGACCTTGTCGGATATGCATGACATGGCATTTTTTTCCACTTTAACAGCATAGTTCCCATACTGTAGAGGGCAAATTGCTAGCACTTTTGCTCTTGGCACTATACAGCTGTCTACACAGATTCTGTAGACACTCATGTCAAAATTGATTTTTTAAAAAGTGTGTAGGCACCCCTTTGCACGCCCGTTTTATATCCTTGCCGTGTATTTCCAAACAGTAAACTTTGGGACCGGGGAAAACCCCATTGGATATTAAATCAATCCCCGTCTCCGATTTTAACATTGATAGTTGATTGGAGGCCTGGAGTTTCACCAACTCGGGGTAGATGCTCTCATTCCGATTAGTGAAATCCATCCGCGGGGCAATGTGCACCCCATTTTCCAAATCATTTAATAAATCCCCGGTTTTAACTCTTAACAACAGAGAATCTGTGTCCCCAGAGTAAACTTGAACCTCCCCCTCCCTTGGCCATTGTACCTTGCACACATTCTAAAAGAACGACAACATGAGTTTCTCGGAAATTTCATGTACTGAACTACCCCCCGCAATATTCTTATTCAGAACAACATTTCTCTTTTTTCTGTGCAGCAGAACCATATTCGGCTCTATTCTCGTGAATGTTGTAAAATTGGGATCGGCGATAATCCGTGCACATTCTTTGGGGCATGTTACGACGTCACAACGTGATCTGGTTCGTACGCTTTCACACATTTTTCCAAAAGCTGAATTTAAAATATGTTAATGCAATTCTTTTTCGACTTTACTTTTTGCCTGTGAGCGTTTACTGACAAAGGTGTCAATAAACGCTTTCAAGTGGGGTTTCTGATTGAATTGGAGGGCCCTGTGTATTTTTGTGATCCTGAAACCATTGCTCACCATTCACCGTAATAGGACGTGGTGAACAACAATATTCTGTTTTGGGTCCAGATCCGCAATTAGTTTCTGCTTGGAGGGGGTCCAATGCATGCCCATATCCTCGACCAAAGACCGATTATAAGGGCTGAAATAGCCCTTTGTCACAGGTCTATTCACGCACGGAAAAACAAAATCTTTTACTGTATCGTGAAGTTCCAATGGTATGTGTCCGTCTTTTTCAAAAAACCATCCTTGTGAACCATTTTCCTCGACAGTGTGAATGTCGGGGATGTCACAAGGATTTTAAAGCCATTTATAATTGCCACATGGTAAACAGTAGTGATACATCGCTTAGGGTTGCGATGAGTTCATGTCAAGAAAAGCAGAATTGGATTTTACACTATCAGCAGAGTTCTGCCCAGTTGGATTCTTTATTAGGACACAATCCCCATGAAAAACATATCCCCCCTCATAGATCTTTCTACAAATAGGTGTTGATCCACATCGGTGATCAACCCTATTTCCTCCCTACTAATTTTTAGAATTAAGTCCATGACGAGGTGCGGTGTTGAAAAATAATAGCCAATGTCTAGCCCGAACTCCGAATAAATTTGATCTGTGTTTTTTCAGACAATGTCCAAAAGAGTTAACACATCACTGGCCAAGTACATTCTACAATAATCTAACCATTTTTATAATTACCCTTAGCCCATACCCTCTTAGCAAATTCATAGTCCTCGTCAGTGCATTCACTATTGGTAAGTGAATTATAGAATGCAACAATGGGAAGGAGTTTCTCCTCACTTAACCTTGCGCCAGAGCAGTAATAGTCATATGCATATATGCCTTTACAAGTCAGTGAGTCATACATTTCACTGTCTAGAAAGCACTGTTTAAACGGAGGGAAACTATCAAAATTGTCACTTTTCTGCACCTGAATGAGTTGACTGAGAACCTTTGGGAAAAACTGAAAGAATTTAAAAACCGGATTTTATTCCAGCACGTATGCCCATTATCCACTGCCTGCCATTTCAACTCTAAAAGCACCAGCTTCTCAGCAGATTTGGGGATAATATTGTAGGTAAATGAGTTATTTACCCATGAACTTTCTAATCCCGCTCCCTCCCTCTGAATACGTGCCAAAGCCGGTAAAATAAATTTCAAATCATAATTTGAATTGTGAATGAAAACCGGTATAAAAAACTGCTGGCTTACATTCATATTGCACAATTGGTGTGCTACACCATGAAAATTACTACCCCCTGACGAAATTTCCTGCCACAAGTGATCGTGGTCGAGCACTTTACCCTTCCCTCCCCCTTAGTCTTTTCCCCCCTAGTGCCTTTCCCCTTAGTCCCCTCTTCACATTCCCCCTTACAAACCCAACATATTTTCTTATTTTTAATTGCCAGGCGATCCTCTGCTGATAATATCATCGGATAGTGGGTATTTCTCAAACAGAAAATAGCTCCGTTTGCTGTGACAATTGATTTAGTTAATGCTTTGATCATGCAATCATTCTCACCCAATGTTTCGACGATTTCTAACAATTACATGGTGTTAGAGCTGTCTCTTTGTGCGTGGGCATAGGAAACTGCGATGGCTTGATGTTCTTTGATACGATTCGGAAATTATGGGTCGTTCACATCCACCAGCTTGGCTTCACAATCCAAACTTATTTTATCGCTTTGCATAAGAGTATTCTGAAAATTTTTAAAACATAAAATTGCTCGGTCACACGAAACTGTTTCCGACGATTGATAGCCGTGTCTTTTACAATGTTTCATGTGATTTTGTAACTTTAATTCAGTCCAAAATCTAGACAGGCACATTAGACAATAGTATCGTGTCACTTGTGTTTTACCCTCTCCCAGAGCTCTACTAATATCTGTAATAGTATTGAAATGGCGAATTGAATTGGGTTCACTAGGCGGTGTATACAACAACCAAACCCAGTATTTCACCAATTCAATTGATGGGGCCCTTACTGGAAATATTACACCCTTTTTATGAGAACGTATACCCTCTTGAAATTCTGTTTCGTACTTTAGCACTGTAACATCGATATTTAAATGGGCAGTGGCCCGTTCAAAAATATCTATTGCCCTGAGTGTTACAGGAAATTTTTCCACTAAACAAGAGAAATCTACAGGGGAAAATCATACCCCTCCTTCCCATACACGGCCCAGTAGTCCAAATTTTTCTTTGAAGCTTCTTTTTGTAGAGATTCGAAAGCTGATAGGAGGAACGCGTGCATGAAACATTTTTGGCCTGTTTCGAAACAGATTCATTGAACACCCTTGCATCCTTCTAAATCGAGATTATATTTTAAACCTATAGACTCTGGCTCACCCCCCCCCCCCTTAAAATCAAATCTTTTTTAAATTTATATATATTTACACTTAAATTTTCACAAATAAAACCACGGAACCACTCCCATTCTCGTTATAATTTTCGAAATGAGTGACAATATTGTCAACCCATTGCATAAATACAGTCTCGAAATTTTCCAAATGAGGATACACTACCAACATCCCGGTTTATACATAATGTTCATACACCTCCCCATGACTCTCATTTAGATAAAATATTTTTAAAACAGTTGAGGCTTTGATACTGTCTCGACCCCCCCCCCTCTCCACAACTGAATCTGGTTTTCTAGAAGTGCACAAGTTTTTTATACATATTCGTGAATAATATAAATGAGGTTGGTTATAAAATTTCCCCCCATAAGTGTATTAAATGGATCACCAAATTTTGCAGTAAAAATGTCTATTGTATTCAATATCGAATTTGTTTGTTGAAATTCAGGTAGCGACAAGAACTGTGTATCATTACCCCCTCCTCCATAAATATCATCATTAGCTAAACCCTCTCCCCCTTGTATGTCATCACCTCCTAAACCCGCTTTGTTCAACAATAGGGCTGGTCTGTGTACTAAAATCTCCCAGTTCACTTAGCATACCCTCGAGTGTATTAGGGCTGTGAGAATCTACCCAAGCAAATTTATTTTGTTCTTCAATTATACTTGGCTGAACTGGGACTATGTCCATTAAATCAGTGGGGGGGAGGGTTCTCATTTAACTCTCTTGAAAAATTATCTAAAATTTGCATTGTGTTGGGACTTAACCACGGTAAATCACCCTCTGAAGTGACTGCATTGTCTTGTTCAACTATACTATTATCAACACTGAAATAATTATTCAATAAAATGTCTGCCTATTCCGTGTCATTGATAAAAGTGTTGGAATAAGCATCATTTAAATTCTCACTACCTTCATAGCATTCACGTACCTGAATATCACGAAACTCCGTTGGAGCTTCAATTTGGATCATTTCATCAATGTGACTTGTATCTTCAGATGGGGGGGAGGTATTGCGTATGGAACCGATGTAGCCTATAAAGAAACAACCACTTAATTTCAACGTGTTAAAACGCCCTATTTTTGAAAAAAGTCGAAAATTGGGTTAATAGTGACTATATTTTCTAATTGTTTAAAACATGTGCTAAAAAAAATACACACTTAATAGTTATAGCAGAAGCAATAGCAATGCCACTATCTGTGTGCACATAGTACCATTTGGATAGTTTTTAAGCTTTGTAATCGCGTCTATTTCAAAAACTGACATCAAGTACTTATTTCTATACCAAACACAATAGCGAAACTACTTTTTCAGTTAAAAATTGAATTTTAATACTCATAAATTTGCAATATTCATTATACTATCTCAGCAAATTATCTAGTAGACAGAAAAATAATAAAAGCAGCGCATGCACCGCTCACACGCACACACACACAATAAAATAGTAAAAATCATAACATGTAACATACTTAATAGCAGTATTATTTACCATTGAATACTCATAGTTTTCTTAGCGAATTATCTAGTCGAAAGAATAATAAAAGCAGCGCTTGCGCTGTCTATAATGAAAATGACTTTCTAGTTTCATCTTAATGTACTCAAACTGGAAAACAAATATCATATGACACTATTTATCATAAGCATCATCATTTTCAATCTCACAATTCATAGGATTTACTCTAGACAATATGACGGGAATAAAAAAGTATATTTTTCAGCAAAACCTTTGCTATCCTAATTCATAAGGATTTAGCAGGCTGGATGCATGCACTTGTCAGGTTTCAATAATTATAACCTGTTTATCAAGAAGATTAAATAGCTCTGAAGTATTAGCGTCAAAGGGAGCGATATATTTCCCTTTGGGAGAAAAATCATAAGCGGAAATATCAATAAATTTAAAACTCACATTAAGATCTGCAGCTTGCATGTGAAGGGCTGTAGGGGGCACATCATGGCCTTGCATCGAGGGCGTAGAAGAAGAGGCAATGTAATGAATAACTGTAGGTCTTGAAGGCCCGGTGACTTCACCGTCTTGCGTGGAGGTGGCAGAGGGCCTTGCATTGCGGTTGATGTCATTCTCCCCTTGTATAGAGGGCGTAGGAGAGGCAATGTAATGAGTAACTGTAGGTCTTGAAGGCCCGGTGACTTCACCGTCTTGCGAGCGGAGCATAGATGGGACAGCATTTCTCCTTTGTGGTTTTGGGGGCATGGAAGAGCCATTCATCTCCAACTGCTGTACGGGAGTAGCATCATTGACCCTAGCCCTCTTGTTGGGTGGGGGACATTGCTCAAAATTTTCCTTAAAAAGAAATTCAATTTTAGTTTTTCATGTAGAGAAAAAACCGTACAAGCTGAAGTGAAAAACCAAACTCGTCCCCTACTGTACACCCCCTCCCACTCTTCGATATTGATGTTAGAAAACCAATTTCCAGGTTGGGTCTATTTAATATATGGTATGCTTTACCCCCCTCCCTAATGTGGAAATTTAAAGCCCAAATTTATTTCTAAACTATTATATTTTATTGCATTAGCATTAACCAAACTTGACTTCTTTCGTGTGTACCGTATAATGCACAAGTACTTTTTCCTTTAGAAAAGCCTATAGAACAGAAATGCACAAAAAAGGCTATAATATAGCATAGAGTCCTCTGAATATTGTAGAAATTATGTTTCTAAAAACCAGGGCTAATAAAAAAACCGGGAATTATGGGGGTGGGGAGGGGGTAAATTGTCACATTTAGATAGTTACGTAGGGTACAAACCCATAGCATAACTTTCGAAGTGTTATAAGCTCAAGAAACAGGGGGTATTTAGATATAGACATGTTAACACAGTTCCAGCATATAGGCTTAAAATTGGATGAAAAGAGATCGTTAACATACACACATCATGTAGGCCTAAAATTTGCGATCAGAGGTAAAAATGCTAGCCAATTTACATTTAATATATGCTCTGCTTTACCCTCCCATCCCCACAATGTGCAAATATATATACCCCGCATTTGTTTCTAAACTATTATTCATCCATATTCATTTTATTAACCAAACTCGACTTTTTAAGAAGTCTCTCTTATAATGCAACAGTACCGAAATATTTCAATTAATTATTTATAAAATAAACTTACGGCATATAATTGGTTAACAATATTGTCAATATTCTCCATATTGCTTATTATTCGATAGCTAAAAATGAACTGTTACAGTATCACAGATATACAATGCGCTTATACTAATGTTTCCAGAGAAGCCATATTTAAAAATAGAATTGTGTAACTTGATTTCCATCATAGCTTATTACGCAAAACTAGGCTAGAATTTCTTAGAAACATGGATCCCCGTCTATATTCAATATACTTAGAAACATCTCTGATTGGCCTAGAAAGAGACACGTCATCTTGTTCCGTTAATAGATCAATAATCTTGTCCCCCCCCCCCTGTATTCTACCTGCGCATGTGCATTTTCCCGTCAGTATTCTATGCCCAAATATGGACTTCCGTTAGTATGTAAATATGGGTTCCTACTTATTTTATATATGGTATGCTTTCATCCAACCCCCACCCTAATGTGCAAACATAGCCAAAATTTGTTTCTGAACTGTTATATATTTATCATACTTCGTTTTATTTCATTAGCATTAACCAAATTTCACTTCTTGCGTGTTTACTGGATGCTAAACAAGTACCTGTTCTCGTTTGATCATAAATTAATCGTTTTGTTTCGAAATTGATCATTTTGTTTCGAACATCCCTTAGCAAGATTTTGATACTCTGAAAGCCCACGTGCACGACGACTGCACAATCAGTGTTCACCTTGTAATTAGCCTGAGTTTCCCGTTCCGGTTCGTGTCTCCTAAATCCCGTCAAGATTGGCATGAAACTAGTGAATTGAAAGCAATTCTCGCTCCACATTGAAAAGGCTGCAGCTGAGGCTATGGAAAATCAGTCGAATGAGTTCCAGCGTAACCCAAGAAAGCTATGGAAAGTGTATAAAAATCAATTTTCGTGATTCTAATCGTAATTCATGTATTACAAATTGGTCACTCACTACAAAAATGTCTTTTCTGCCCCCAATGCTTCTGTGAACCAATTTACGCAGCAACTAAATTCACGCCTTAAAAGTACCGAACACATTCGGAGTAAAATTAGTATTTCTAAGAGCCTAGTCTATAATATAATATCCAAGCTAAAGAGTGGGAAAGCTGCTAGAGCTGATAGAATTTGTAGTGATTACCTGAAAAATGCATCTGATCTATTGATGGATCACCTCACTTTGCTTTTTCAAATCTGCATCTCACAAAGGATTGTTCCAAGCAATTTCTGTGTCGGAATTACAACTACTATATTGAAGAAAAATAAGGATGCGACCCTCTGCAATTCGTATAGACCAATTAAAGTGTCAAGTATATTTAGTAAATTTTTCAAAAAACTCTTATTGCCATCGATTGCCTCAAAATGTCTAGTAGGAAGCGAGGAGCTTGGGTTCCGAACTCATGTTGGCTTTGCCACAGCTCACCGTATTATGCGGACTATTATGTGCAGAGCTTCTGGGAAAGGTTTTTCTGTGTTTACCTGCAGTGTTGACATCTCTGCCGCTTTTTATAGTATTTTGCGCTCTCAAGCGTTGTTATCACTTCTGGATCGCGGCGTTGATCCTTACATAGTGTCTATTCTACAGTTTTGGTACAGTAATACAGTTATCCTTATTGTGTTAGGAAGACATAAGAAAAATAATTGTCCGATTGTTTCGGAAGGTGTAGCTCTGCTTAAAGGTTTAAGACAGGGTTCTTGTTTAAGCCCAACTGTATTCAGTTGCGCCACATATACTGCCCCTAGAGAGTTAAAGGGAACCTTCAACCTTGATGGGCTAGGTATCAGTTATTTGTCATATGCTGATGACTTACTGCTACTTAGTTTTTCTATTTCCGGGCTACGGGATAGCCTTGCTAAGATTGTTAAACTTCATAAGTTTATTGGCCTTGCTTTAAATGTATCTAAATCAGAGTTTTGCATATTTAACAGGCCTGCAAAGTATAGTATTTCTACTTCGCTAGATATCGAAGGTGTTGTTATTTATGAATTGAATCGTTTGCGGTATCTAGGCATTGATTATGGTCCTACAACTAGATCCACTATAGCACTTATTAAAGATAATGTGTCTCGGTCTCTTAAAAAAATGTTATGGAAAAGCAGTAAGCTTGAGAAATAGTGTTAATAAATCGACTCTTGCTAAAATATTCAACGCTGTAGTTACGCCTTCTATTCTATATATATCCCCACTTTGGGAGTTACTAAAAGTTACTTAAAAACGACAGCTGCGTACCCATTATTATAAGTTGGCAAAATTTTGTTACGTTTGCCCTTTTGGTTTTCAAATAGTTATATTAGCATCCGCTATGGAATAATTGACCCAGTGACAAAAATTGAGGAGATGGAAGCAAGAGCTTGCTGCCGAAGCATGCAGTTTCTTGCTGACTCACCTCTAACTTGGCTTGTACTGCATTTGTAAGTTAGTGTAAATATTTTGTACCTGTTGATGAGTGTATTTTTTGTTTTCTTCTTTTCTTTTTTTTTCCGCTTATTGTCTCCATTTTTGTAAAGCGGGTAAAAAATAAATTATTATTATTATTATTACCGCAATACTCACTTCAATGTACTTATCTGGCATATAATAAAAGGACAGGACCTTCACTGAAGCTCTTCTAGAGGCTTAATTCAAGTGCATGTTCACGGTCAATAAAACTGAAGACTAAAGGGGTTTGATGATTCTGACACTTCTCAATCATAGGCAGCACAATAGCGCTGCCTAAGTAAAGAACGATGTTGGCAAAACGTATCATTTTTGTCTTGGTTTTAGACCAGGGCACTTCGTATCGAAAGATTTGCCGCAAAAACTTCGAAAAGGGCTCATTCGATTGAAAATTGGAGTGGCTTGTGCCCTTTTTAATATTCGAAAGCGATTTGAGGGCAACTAGCCCCCCCCCCCCCACACCCATCATTCCCCCAAACACAATCAATCAAAATTTTGAGATAGCCATTTTAGTCAGTGTAGTTGATTTCCAGATAGAAAATATGTTTTTGAGGAGGACACTCCACCACAACCCTCAGGTCAAGGGTTTTAAGTTATTCCCTGGGGGCATATAAGAACGATGTTGGCACAATGTATTATTTTTTTTCCTTTAGAGCAGGGCACTTCGTATCGAAGAAGTTGTCGTAGAAACTTCGAAAAGGGCTCATTCACTTGGAAATTGGAGTGGCATGTGCCTTTTTTAATAGTCGAAAGGGATTGGAAGGCGACTAACACCCCTTCCACGCCAGCCATTTCCCAAAATACATCCGATCAAAATTTTGAGTTAGCTATTTTGTTCAGCGTAGTTGATTTCCAGATATAAATTAGGTTTTTGAGGAGGAAACTCCACCATAGCCATCTGGGCAAGGGTTGTAAGTTATGCCCTGGGGGCATATAAGATTTTTATAGAAGGCGTTGTCGTAGAAACTTCAAAAAGGGCTCATTCGATTGGAAATTGAAATGGCTAGTGCCCTTTTTAATAGTCGAAAGTGATTGGAAGGCAACTAACACCCCTTCCCCGACCACCATTTCCCCAAACACATCCAATAAAAATTTTGAGATAGCCATTTTTTTCACGCAGTTCAAAGTTTCTGGAAATTAGGTCTTTGAGGATGACAACCCCCCACCCAGAGCCCCAGGGCAAGGGTTGTAAGTTATGCCCTGGGGCATATAAGTTCTTTATAGAGCGCGTTGTCGTAGAAACTTCAAAAAGGGCTCATTCGATTGGAAATTGAAATGGCTAGTGCCCTTTTTAATAGTCTAAAGTGATTGGAAGGCAACTAACACCCCTTCAACGCCCACCATTTCCCCAAACAAATCCAATAAAAATTTTGAGATAGCCATTTTTTTGTCTACGCAGTTCAAAGTTCAGGAAATTATACTTTTGAGCAGGACACTCCCCCCAAAGTCTTCAGGGCAAGGGTTATAAGTTATGCCCTGGGGGCATATAAGGCTTTATTGAAATCTTTGTCGTAGTAACTTGAAAAAGGGCTCATTCGTTTGAAAATTCAAAGGGCTAGTGCGCTTTTTAATAGTCGAAAGTGATTTGAGAGCAACTAACCCCCCTCTCACGCCCACCTTTTCCCCAAACATTTCCAATCAAAATTTTTCGATAGACATTTTATTCAACATAGTTGAAAGTTTTGGAAACTAGGTCTTTAAGGATGACAACCCCTCCCCCCCCAAACCCTCAGGGCAAGGATTGTAAGTTATGCCCTGGGGTCAAATAATGTTTTTATTGAAAGCGTTGTCGTAGAAACTTCAAAAGGGCTCATTCAATTGGAAATTGAAAGGGCTAGTGCCTGTTTTAATAGTTAAAATTTACTGGAGAGCGACTAACGCCCCTCTCACGCCCTCCATTTCCCAAACACATCCAATCAAAATTTTGAGATATCTATTTTGTTCAACGTAGTTAAAATTTCTGGAAATTAGGTCTTTTAGGATGATAACCCCCTCAGACCCCTCAATGCAAGGGTTGAAAGTTATGCCCTGGGGACATATAAGGTTTTATAAATAGAGTTGCCTTAAAACTTCAAAAGGGGCTCATTCAATTGGAAATTGAGAGGGTTAGTGCCCTTTATAATAGTCGAAAGGGATGTGAGGGTAACTAACCCCCCTCTCAAGCCCACCATTCCTCCAAACAAATCCAATAAAAATTTTCAGATAGCCATTTTATTCAACGTAGTAGGAAGTTCAGGAAATTAGGTCTGTGAGAATGACAACCCCCCAGCCCTCAGGGCAAGGGTTGAAAGTTAAGCCCTGGGGGCACATAAGGTTTTTATTGAAAGGTTTTTATCCTTTTGAAGTTGTCGTAGAAACTTCAAAAGGGCTCATTTGATTGGAAATTGAAAAGGCTAGTGCCATTTTTAACAGTTGAAAATGAATCAAGAGCGGCTAATGCCCTTCTCACGCACATCATTTCCCCAAACACATCCAATCAAAATTTTGAGATAGCCATTTTGTTTAACGTAGCTGAAAGTTCTGGACATTAGGTCTTAGAGGATGACAACCACCCTAACAGCCCTTAGGGTAAGGGTTTTAATTTATGCCCAGGGGGCATATAAGTAGTAATGGTTCAATCTATTCAACAAGACAGTCCCATCATATAGCTATAATGCTTACAAGTGGGGTTTCCCACCATATAGCTACAATGCTTACAACAATACAGTCCTATCATACAAGCAGACAGTGCAATGACCGGATTCAACTACCATGAAAAATTCGTGCTGTTGTTTCTGCTAAAAGTCGTGCGTGTTTTCATGCTAGTGATTCGTTTCCTTTGTATGAAGTTGTGAAATTCTTTCTGTAATTTAATTTGTTAGGTGTGGTTGACTTATGTTTAACCTTGGACACGGATATAAAAACTCAGACAATTTGTTATTTTCTCAGTTCAGAATTGGAATTTGAAATATAATGATGCATTCAAATAAAAGGAATATTGACGAAAGCTACACGCAAGAAGTAAGTTATTCCTTTATATTCTTAGTGGGTAAAGAAATTAATTCTACTAAAATTTATACAGACCCTATTATAGTTAACAGATTGTTAAATATTTTTTAACCTGGATCTCCAGAGATCGGTAAAGAGCAATATCAAAACATGAAAAAAAGTATGTAAACACTGCATTTAAATGGCTTGCGAGCTTAGCACATGAGGTAAATCATACCTATTTCTTATTCCGGCCAAAAGTTCCCCACATTCGTTCCCCAACAGCCCAAAGTGCCACAATCGTCCACCCCCCCTCCCTCCAACCCCCTCCCTCCGACCCCCCCCCTCTCCCGCCGACCCCCCCTCCCCCCAACATTTTTTTTTAACTTTTTTTAACTTTTTTTTACATCTCTTAGAATATCATGAAACAAACTTAAACACAAAAAAATTATATTTGATATTTCCAACTTCAAGATGGGAATGATATAGATATGTGTGTCGCAACTTTTACTATTAGAAAAATAATATTTCTAGTGACCAATTTTTCTTTTAACTTTTTTTTTAACTTTTTTTTCAACTTTTTTTTTACATCTCTTAGAATGTCGTGAAACACACTTAAAACATGAGAAATTTACATTTAATATTTTCCAACTTCAAAATGGGAATGATATAGATATGTGTGTAGCGACTTTTGCTATTAGAAAAATAATGTTTGTAGTGACCAATTTTTTTTCTGACAGTTTTTTTTCACTTTTTTTTCTGACAGTTTTTTTTAACTTTTTTTTTAAATTTTTTTTTTACATCTCTAAATCATATCAGAAAAATATAATGACTCTTTTAATTTAAATTTTAAAAAACTTTTTCTTGTGCATACTATTGATGAGGGCTGATGGTTCTCTTTCAAGATTTTTTTCATGAAAAATAAACTTTTTTTTTAGGATTTTCCAGAGCTCCCCCAACCCATTAAGAAGATAAGAAGGGGTGAAGTGACTCCAGTGGTCATTTCAAACAGACCGATGGTTATACAACATGGTCGTAGGTCGAATCCATTAATACCATCAACTAAGAAAGTATGTTCGCATGATAGTGTTATTGTAGCATTGAATGCTGACAAGGAGAAGTATTTAAACTATGAAATAAGTACAAGTTGTAGCACCATCGGAAACGTATGCCTGCATTGTCATGACAGTAAGGAATTAAATTTCTTTGGAGTACCAAAAAAATTCAACTCTTATGATGGTGGATATGCGAGATTGAGATCTCCGTAGATGATTTCACTCAAAGAAAATGCCAACATAAAAATAATAGTTGATGGGGCATCTTCTTGCTAGTGCTTGTGGTAACATGTTACCCAGTGTTAAACCAAATCGTCAGCTTTCGGGTATTAGCATTCAAATGAAAGCAAAGACGAAAAGAAAGGCCTACTCTTCTGCTAATATCATAAACCATATCTTGTCTACGTGCCGAAACTGTAACCTGTGTAAAAATAATGTGATAATAGACAGTGAAGTTGCCAGAAAAATAAAAAAGGTATTGGCAGGAAATATCACTAAGGAATATAAAGATGAATTGACGAAAAACAAAGTACCAGCAAACGTTACTGCCATTGATCAAAGAGTCAATGAACCAAATAATACTAAAGACGAAAAGCATATTGAGCCTGTCGATGACACACCTGTAAAAATTTTGTATGACTCAAAATGGAATAATGATTATTCTACTGATTACGAACTAAGAGAAGACAACAGCTATAGTATCAAGAGAGAACATGGTGAACCATTTTATGGAACAGATTCAAAATGACCAAAGTTGTTCATTGATACTAATAATTTATAATAACAATATATTTTTTGCATTAATATTCTACATGATATTATTTCATTAAAAATATGTTATGCATTACATTGTTATATGTTCATTATTTTTAGAGTAAGCCAGCATATCAAACGTTTAGAATGTCTATTAAAACATCGGAGATGTAAGAAAAGGAATTTTCATACATCATATGTCGGATAGATAGGTTAACATAGAGAAAATCTAAGTATAAGAATGAATAAATTCTCTATCAACATCTATTGACAGATACTTGGGATAGCTTTGACGGAATCTAAGTATTAGAGTGAGTAAATTCTTTATCAATGTCTTTTGACAGATACGTTTGATAACACTGACATAATTTAAGTATCAAATTGAACAAATTCTTTATTAAAATTCATTATCGATATCCTTTGTTGGCTATGTTAGATAACATTGTCAAAATCTATCTACTAGAATGAATAAATTCTTTATCATCAGCTGTTGTCGGATTTGTCAATATGAAAAAATTGTAAGTAAGTAAAAAACTCTTTCTAGAATTCACCTCTTGCATACACAATACAGAAATTATAAAAAAAAATAATTAGGCATTGAGATACGCAAACATCCGCCCAGACACATAAGCAGAGGAAGTGAGAGAGACAAAAACACGTATAAATGTAAGGACTCAAGCATACAAACCGACAGAGACAGGTACTGAGATAAGCAAACACCCGCCCAGACACATAAGCAGAGGAAGTGAAAGAGACAAAAACACATATAAATATATAGATTCTGACATACAAATCGACAAAACAGTCACTGAGATAAGCAAACATCCGCCCAGACACATAGGCAAGGAGAGTGAGAGAGACAAAAACACATGCAAATATATTGATTCAGACATACAAA
Organism: Artemia sinica; assembly: GCA_027921565.1. Taxonomy (NCBI): domain Eukaryota; kingdom Metazoa; phylum Arthropoda; class Branchiopoda; order Anostraca; family Artemiidae; genus Artemia; species Artemia sinica. The sequence goes on along the minus strand of CM051268.1, from coordinate 65,579,744 downwards.
CCGACAGAGACAGGCATTGAGATAGGCAAACACCCACCCAGGCACATAAAAAGAGGAATTGAGGGAGACCAAAACACATATAAATGTAAGGATTCTGACACACAAACCAACAAAGACAGGCATTGAGATAGGCAAACACCTGCCCAGACACATAAGCAAAGGAAGTGAGGGAGACAAAATCACATATAAATATATGGATTCAGGCATACAAACCGACAGAGACAGGCACTGAGATAAGCAAACACCCGCCCAGACACATAAGCAGAGGAAGTGAGAGAGACAAAAACACATATAAATGTAAGGATTCTGACATACAAAGCAACAATCACAGGCATTGAGATAGACAAACATCCACCCAGACACATAGGCAAGGAGAGCGAGAGTGACAAAAACACATATAAATATATAGATTCAGACATACAAAGGAACAATCACAGCCATTGAGATAGGCAAACACCCGCCTAGAAACATAAGTAAAGAATGTGAAAGAGACAAAGACACATATAAATATATAGATTCTGACATACAAATCGACAAAGACAGTCACTGAGATAATCAAACATCTACCCAGACACATAGGCAAGGAGAGTAAGAGAGATAAGAGCGCATGCAAATATATTAATTCAGGCATACAAACCAACAGAGACAGGCATTGAGATAGGCGAACACCCGCCCAGACACATAAGCAGAGGAAGTGAGGGACACAAAAAACACATATAAATATATGGATTCTGACATACAAACCGACAAAAACAGGCATTGAGATAGGCAAACATCCGCCCAGACACATAAGCAGAGGAAGTGAGAGAGACAAAAACACCTATTAATATATAGATTCTGACATACAAATCGACAAAGACAGGCATTGAGATGAGCAAACATCCGCCCAGACACATAAGCAGCGAGAGTGAGAGAGACAGAAACACATGCAAATATATTGATTCTGACATACAAACCGACAAAGACAGGCATTGAGATAGACAAACATCCGCCCAGACACATAAGCAGAGGAAGTGAGAGAGACGAAAACACATATAAATGTAAGGATTCTGACACACAAACCAACAAAGACAGGCATTGAGATAGGCAAACATCTGCCCAGACACATAAGAAGAGGAAATGAGGGAGACAAAAACACATATAAATATATGGATTCAGGCATACAAACCGACAGAGACATGTACTGAGATAAGCAAACGCCCACCCAGACACATAAGCAGAGGAAGTGAGAGAGACAAAACACATATAAATGTAAGGATTCTGACATACAATGCAACAATCACAGGCATTGAGATAGGCAAGCATCCGCCCAAACACATAGGCAAGGAGAGTGAGAGAGACAAAAACACATATAAATATATGGATTCAGGCATACAAACTGACAGAGACAGGTACTGATATAAGCAAACACCCGCCCAGACACATAAGCAGAGGAAGTGAGAGAGACAAAAACCCATATAAATGTAAGGATTCTGACATACAAAGCAACAATCACCATCATTGAGATAGACAAACATCCGCCTAGACACATAGGCAAGGAGAGTGAGAGAGACAAAAACACATGCAAATATATTGATTCAGGCATACAAACCGACAGAGACAGGCATTGAGATAGGCAAAAACCCACCCAGACACATAAGCAGAGGAAGTGAGGGAGACAAAAAACACATATAAATATATGGATTCTGACATACAAACCGACAAAAACAGGCATTGAGATAGGCAAACATCTGCCCAGACACATAAGCAGAGGAAGTGAGAGAGATAAAAACACCTATAAATATATAGATTCTGACATACAAATCGACAAAGACAGGCATTGAGATAAGCAAACACCCGCCCAGACACATAGGCAGGGAGAGTGAGAGAGACAAAAACAAATGCAAATATATTGATTCAGGCATACAAACCGACAGAGACAGGCATTGAGATAGGCAAACACCCGCCCAGACACATAAGCAGAGGAAGTGAGGGAGACAAAAACACGTATAAATATATGGGTTCTGACATACAAACCGACATTGAGATAGGCAAACATCCGCCCAATCACATAAGCAGAGGAAGTGTGAGAGATAAAAACACACATAAATGTAAGGATTCTGACACACAAACCAACAAAGACAGGCATTGAGATAGGCAAACACCCGCCCAGACAAATAAGCAGAGGAAGTGAGGGAGACAAAAACACATATAAATGTAAGGATTCTGACACACAAACCAACAAAGACAGGCATTGAGATAGGCAAACACCTGCCCAGACACATAAGCAGAGGAAGTGAGGGAGACAAAATCATATATAAATATATGGATTCAGGCATACAAACCGACAGAGACAGGCACTGAGATAAGCAAACACCTGCCCAGACACATAAGCAGAGGAAGTGAGGGAGACAAAAACACATATAAATGTAAGGATTCTGACACACAAAGCAACAATACAGGCATTGAGATAGACAAACATCCACCCAGACACATAGGCAAGGAGAGCGAGAGTGACAAAAACACATATAAATATATAGATTCAGACATACAAAGCAACAATCACATGCATTGAGATAGGCAAACACCCGCCTAGACACATATGTAGAGAAAGTGAAAGAGACAAAAACACATATAAATATATAGATTCTGACATACAAATCGACAGAGACAGTCTCCGAGATAAGCAAACATCTGCCCAGACACATAGGCAAGGAGAGTAAGAGAGACAAAAACACATGCAAATATATTGATTCAGGCATACGACCCGACAGAGACAGGCATTGAGATAGGCCAACACCCGCCCAGACACATAAGCAGAGGAAGTGAGGGAGACAAAAAACACATATAAATATATGGATTTTGACATACAAACCGACAAAAAACAGGCATTGAGATAGGCAAACATCCGCCCAGACACATAAGTAGAGGAAGTGAGAGAGACAAAAACACCTATTAATATATAGATTCTGACATACAAATCGACAAAGACAGGCATTGAGATAAGCAAACATCCGCCCAGACACATAAGCAGCGAGAGTGAGAGAGACAGAAACACATGCAAATATATTGATTATGACATACAAACCGACAAAGACAGGCATTGAGATAGGCAAACATCCGCCCAGACACATAAGCAGAGGAAGTGAGAGAGACAAAAACACATATAAATGTAAGGATTCTGACACACAAACCAACAAAGACAGGCATTGAGAATGGCAAACATCTACCCAGACACATAAGCAGAGGAAGTGAGGGAGACAAAAACACATATAAATATATGGATTCAGGCATACAAACCAACAGAGACAGGTACTGAGATAAGCAAACACCCACTTAGACACATAAGCAGAGGAAGTGAGAGAGACAAAAACACATATAAATGTAAGGATTCTGACATACAAAGCAACAATCACAGGCATTGAGATAGACAAACATCCGCCCAGACACATAGGCAAGGAGAGCGAGAGTGACAAAAACACATATAAATATATGGATTCAGGCATACAAACTGACAGAGACAGGCACTGAGATAAGCAAACACCCGCCCAGACACATAAGCAAAGGAAGTGAGAGAGACAAAAACACATATAAATGTAAGGATTCTGACATACAAAGCAACAATCACCATCATTGAGATTGACAAACATCCGCCTAGACACATAGGCAAGGAGAGCGAGAGTGACAAAAACACATATAAATATATAGATTCAGACATACAAAGGAACAATCACAGGCATTGAGATAGGCAAACACCCGCCCAGACACATAAGTAGAGGAAGTGAAAGAGACAAAAGAACATATAAATATATAGATTCTGACATACAAATCGACAAAGACAGTCACTGAGATAAGCAAACATCCGCCCATACACATAGGCAAGGAGAGTGAGAGAGACAAAAACACATGCAAATATATTGATTCAGGTATACAAACCGACAGAGACAGGCATTGAGATAGGCAAAAACGCACCCAGACACATAACCAGAGGAAGTTAGGGAGACAAAAAAACATATAAATATATGGATTCTGACATACAAACCGACAAAAACAGGCATTGAGATAGGCAAACATCTGCCCAGACACATAAGCAGAGGAAGCGAGAGAGATAAAAACACCTGTAAATATATAGATTCTGACATACAAATCGACAAAGACAGGCATTGAGATAAGCAAACATCCGCCCAGACACAAAGGCAGGGAGAGTGAGAGAGACGAAAACACATGCAGATATATTGATTCAGGCATACAAACCGACAGAGGTAGGCATTGAGATAGGCAAACACCCGCCCAGACACATAAGCAGAGGAAGTGAGGGAGACAAAAACACGTATAAATATATGGATTCTGACAAACAAACCGACATTGAGATAGGCAAATATCCGCCCAATCACATAAGCAGAGGAAGTGGGAGAGATAAAAACACACATAAATGTAAGGATTCTGACACACAAACCAACAAAGACAGGCATTGAGATAGGCAAACACCCGCCCAGACAAATAAGCAGAGGAAGTGAGGGAGACAAAAACACATATAAATATATGGATTCAGGCATACAAACCGACAGAGACAGGCACTGAGATAAGCAAACACCCACCCAGGCACATAAGCAGAGGAAGTGAGAGAGACAAAAACACATATAAATGTAAGGATTCTGACATACAAAGCAACAATCACAGGCATTGAAATAGGCAAACATCCACCCAGACAAATAAGCAGAGGAAGTGAGAGAGACAAAAACACTAATAAATAAATGGATTCTCACATACAAACCAACAAAGACAGACACTGAGATAAGCAAACAGCCGCCCAGGCACATAGGCCCAGAGAGTGAGAGAGACGAAAACCCATGCAAATATATAGATTCAGACATACAAAGCAACAATGACAGGCTTAGAGATAGGGAAAAACCCGCCCAGACACAGAAGTGGAGGAATTGAGAGAGAGAGACAAAAAAAACACATATAAGTAAATGTATTCTGACATACAAACCAACAATGACAGGCATTGAGATAGGCAAACTCTCGCTCAGACGCACAGTCATAAGGAGAGAGATATCCAAAAAGTTGGGTTGATCTAGGTTCACTTAGAGTGGCGCGCCACTCTAAGTTCACTTAGACGCACAGTCATAAGGAGAGAGATATCCAAAAAGTTGGGTTGATCTAGGTTCACTTAGAGTGGCGCGGATGTTTGCCTATCTCAATGTCGGTTGGTATGTAAGAATCTATATATTTATACGTTTTTTGTCTCCCTCACTTCCTCTGCTTATGTGTCTGGGTGGGTGTTTGCCTATCTCAATGCCTGTCTCTGTCGGTTTGTATGTCTGAATCAATATATTTGCATTTGTTTTTGTCTCTCTCACTCTCCCTGCCTATGTGTCTGGGCGGATGTTTGCTTATCTCAATGCCTGTCTTTGTCGATTTGTATGTCAGAATCTATATATTTATATGTGTTTTTGTCTCCCTCACTTCCTCTGCTTATGTGTCTGGGCAGGTGTTTGCCTATCTCAATGCCTGTCTTTGTTGGTTTGTGTGTCAGAATCCTTACATTTATATGTGTTTTTGTCTCCCTCACTTCCTCTTTTTATGTGCCTTGGTGGGTGTTTGCCTATCTCAATGCCTGTCTCTGTCGGTTTGTATGTCTGAATCAATATATTTGCATTTGTTTTTGTCTCTCTCACTCTCCTTGCCTATGTGTCTGGGCGGATGTTTGCTTATCTCAGTGACTGTTTTGTCGATTTGTATGTCAGAATCTATATATTTATATGTGTTTTTGTCTCTTTCACTTCCTCTGCTTATTTGTCTTGGCGGGTGTTTGCTTATCTCAGTTCCTGTCGCTGTCGGTTTGTATGCTTGAATCCTTACATTTATACGTGTTTTTGTCTTTTTCACTTCCTCTGCTTATGTGTCTGGGCGGATGTTTGCCTATCTCAATGCCTAATTATTTTTTTTTATAATTTCTGTATTTTGTATGCAAGAGGTGAATTCAAGAAAGAGTTTGTTACTTACTTAAATTTTTTTCATAATGACAAATCCGACAACGGCTGATGATAAAGAATTTATTCATTCTTATAGATAGATTTTGTCAATGTTATCTGACGTAGCCGACATATGATATCGATAACGAATTTTAATAAAGAATTTGTTCAATTTGATACTTAAATTATGTCAGTGTTATCAAACGTATCTGTCAAAAGACATTGATAAAGAATTTACTCACTCTAATAGTTAGATTCCGTCAAAGCTATCACAAGTATCTGTCAATAGATGTTGATAGAGAATTTATTCATTCTTATACTTAGATTTTCTCTATGTTCACCTATCTATCCGACATATGATGTATGCAAATTCCTTTTCTTACATCTCCGATGTTTTAATAGACATTCTAAACGTTTGATATGCTGGCTTACTCTAAAAATAAAGAACATATAACAATGTAATGCATAACATATTTTTAATGAAATAATTTCATGTAGAATATTAATACAAAAAATATATTGTTATTATACATTATTAATATCAATGAACAACTTTGGTCATTTTGAATCTGTCCCATAAAATGGTTCACCATGTTCTCTCTTGATACTATAGCTGTTGTCCTCTCTTAGTTCGTAATCAGTAGAATAATCATTATTCCATTTTGAGTCATACACAATTTTTACAGGTGTGTCATCGACAGGCTCAATATGCTTTTCGTCTTTAGTATTATTTGGTTCATTGACTTTATGATCAATGGCAGTAACGTTTGCTGGTACTTTGTTTTTCATCGATTCATCTTTATATTCCTTAGTGATATTTCCTGCCAATACCTTTTTTATTTTTCTGGTAACTTCACTGTCTATTATCACACTATTTTTACACAGGTAACAGTTCCGGCACGTAGACAAGATATGGTTTATGATATTAGCAGAAGAGTAGGCCTTTCTTTTCGTCTTTGCTTTCATTTGAATGCTAATACATGAAAGCTGACGATATGGTTTAACACTGGGTAACATGTTACCATAAGCACTAGCAAGAAGATGCCCTTCTTCATCGACTATTATTTTTATGTTGGCATTCTCTTTGAGTGCAATCATCTCCGGAGATCTCAATCTCGCATATCCACCATCATAAGAGTTGTATTTTTTTGGTACTCCAAAGAAATTTAATTCCTTACTGTCATGACAATGCACGCATACGTTTCCGATGGTGCTACCACTTGTACTTATTTCATAGTTTAAATACTTCTCCTTGTCAGCATTCAATGCTACAATAACACTATCATTCGAACATACTTTCTTAGTTGATGGTATTAATGGATTAGACCTACGACCATGTTGTATAACCGTCGGTCTGTTTGAAATGACCACTGGAGTCGCTTCACCCCTTCTTATCTTCTTAATGGGTAGGGGGAGTTCTGGAAAATCCTAAAAAAAACAAGTTTGTTTTTCATGAAAAAAATCTTGAAAGAGAACCATCAGTCCTCATCAATCGTATTCACAAGAATAAGTTTTTTAAATTTAAATTAAAGGTGTCATTCTATTTTTCTGATATGATTCAGAGATGTAAAAAAAAGTTGAAAAAAAAATTGAAAAAAAAACTGTCAGAAAAAAAAGTAAAAAATTACTGTCAGAAAAAAAATTAAAAAATTGGTCACTACAAACATTATATTTCTAATAGTAAAAGTCGCAACACACATATCTATATCATTCCCATTTTGAAGTTGGAAAATATTAAATGTGAATTTCTTATGTTTTAAGTGTGTTTCATGACATTCTAAGAGATGTAAAAAAAAAGTTGAAAAAAAAGTTAAAAAAAAAGTTTAAAAAAAAATTGGTCACTACAAACATTATTTTTCTAATAGTAAAAGTTGCGACACACATATCTATATCATTTCCATTTTGAAGTTGGAAAATATCAAATATGAAATTTTTGTGTTTTAAGTGTGTTCCATGACATTCTAAGAGATGTAAAAAAATGTAGGGGGGAGGGGGTTGGATGGAGGGGGTTGGAGGGAGGGGGTTGGAGGAAGGGGGTTTGAGGGAGGGTTTGGAGGGAGGAGGGTGGACGATTGTGGCACTTTGGGCCGTTGGGGAACGAATGTGGGGAACTTTGGGCCGGAATAAGAAATAGGTATGATTTACATCATGTGCTAAGCTCGCAAGCCATTTAAATGCATTGTTTACATACTTTTTTTCATGTTTTGATATTGCTCTTTACCGACCTCTGGAGATCCAGGTTCAAAAAATATTTAACAATCTGTTAACTGTAATAGGGTCTGTATAAATTTTAGTGGAATTAATTTTTTTTTACCCACTAAGAATATAAAGGAATAACTTACTTCTTGCGTGTTGCTTTCGTCAATATTCCTTTTATTTGAATGCATCATTATATTTCAAATGTCAATTCTGAACTGAGAAAATAACAAATTGTCTGAGTTTTTATATCCGTGTTCAAGGTTAAACATAAGTCAACCACGCCTAACAAATTAAATTACAGAAAGAATTTCACAACTTCATGCAAAGGAAACGAATCACTAGCATGAAAACACGCACGACTTTTAACCGAAACAACAGCACGAATTTTTCATGGTAGTTGAATCCGGTAATTGCACTGTCTGCTTGTTTGACAGGACTGTCTTGTTGTAAGCGATGTAGCTATATGGTGGGACACCCCGCTTGTAAGCATTATAGCTATATGATAGGACTACTCATATAAGGTGTTTATAGAAAGCGTTTTCGTTTCAAAAAGGACTCATTCGATTGGAAATCGAAAGGCCTAGTGCCAGTTAATAGTTGAATAGTTGAAAGTGAATAGTTGAAAGTGGTTGGAAGGCTCGACATTTTTGCAGTAAAGATCGATGTGGGTATAACGTATTATTTTTTGCTGTTGTTGTTGTTGTTTAGACCAGGGCACTTCGTGTCGATTGAGTTTTCGTGGAAACTTCGAAAAGGGCTCATTCGAATGAAAATAGAAAGGGCTGATGCCCTTTTTAATAGTCGAAAGTGATTGGAGGGCAACTAATCCTCCCCACGCCCAACCTCCCATTTGCCCATTATGTTAAAAACTAAATGTTGCCTTAAGATTAAATCAAAATGCACTGTGTTAATGCTAATTTCTAATAAGGCATAACAGCAGTATCCCAAGTACGACTGAGCGTATTATGTTCAAATTTTCGGGGCTACTTCTTCTTTTACGTAAGTGTATCCATGCTATCAAAAAAGTAAACAGATTTTTTGGCGAATGGTATCAAGTTTTCCATTTAAGGTCAACTAGAGGAGGTATGAAACTAAATCAAACACTACTAATTGTGTCCTGATTTTTAAAAGGGTGTATGTTGTTAAATATTGCTGAAAATTTTCCTCCAGCATACAAATAGCAGGCCAAACTATAAAGTCTTAAAAAAACGAAAAGATTTAAAGTATTATTTTCTTTTTCCCTAAAAAGACTATGTCAATATAAAATGAACAGAAATTAATTAAAATTAATTAATCAAAACCCCTATGCCTTCCCAAGGCCAGAACAAATTTGCACTTTACTGAAAAAATTACAAATGAATGTGCATTGTCAATTTAATATACATATACTGATATTTAGTAATCAAAATGTTAATATTATTTGATGTATTAAAGTTATAAAAGTAAAAACATTTATATTTTTTTAGTAAAGTGCACATTATATTCTGGCCTTGGGAAGGCATAGGGGTTTTGAGCCCAACTTATGTTAGTTTCTGCTCGTTTTGAGTTTGACTCGGTTATTTATTGTAATTAATTTAAAAAACTTTTTCGATAAAGTAAGTTTTCCAAAGAAAAGTAAAGAACTCCATTAAACAAAAATGAGCAAAAATAAAATCAAATAATCTACCAAGCGTGAAACTACCACAAATCAGCATCGATAAATAAAGGAAATACAAAACGAACAGAAATTACAATAGATAACCGAGTCAAACTCGATTATCTAGAAATACACAACACTGAACAAAATGGCTATCTAAAAATTTTGATTGAATGTGTTTGAGGAAAAGGTGGGCGAGAAAGGGGGGCTAGTTGCCCTCAAATCACTTTCGACCGTTAAAAAGGGCACTAGACCATTGAATTCCAATCGAATGAGCCCTTTTTCAAGTTTCTACGATAAATGTTTCAATTAAAACTTATAAGCCCCCAGGGCATAACTTATAACCCTTGCTCTGAAGACTGTGAGGGGAGTATCCTGCTCAAAGGTATAATTTCCTGAACTTTAACTGCGTGGAACAAAATGCCTATTTCAAAATTTTGATTGGATGTGTTTGGGGAAATGGTGGGCTTGGAAGGGGTGTTATTTGCCTTCCAATTTCTTTCGACTATTAAAAAGAGCACAAGCCATTTCAATTTCTAATTGAATGAGCCCTTTCTGAAGCTTCTACGACAACGCTTTCTATAAAAACTTTATACCCCCCCCCCCAGAAAAAAACTTACAATCCTTGTCCTGAGGGCTGTGAGGGGGTTGTCATGCTCAAAGACCTAATTTCCAGAACTTTAAACTACGTTGAACAAAATGGCTATCTCAAAATATTGATTGGATTGTGGGGAAAAGGTGGGCGTAAGAGGGGGGTTAGTTGCCGTCCAATCACTTTCAACTACAAAAAAGGGCACTAGCCCTTTGAAATTGCAATCGAATGAGCCTTTTTTCAAGTTCCTAAGACAGCACCTTCTATAAAAACCTTACATGCCCCCAGGGTATAGCCTACAACCCTTGCCCCGAGAGTTGTGGGGGAGTGTCCTCCTCAAAAGATATTTTCTATCTGAAAATCAACTACGCTGAGCAAAATGGCTATCTCAAAATTTTCATTTGATGTGTTTGGGGGAAGGATGGGCGTGGTGGGGGAATAGTTGCCTTCCAATCAGTTTCGACTATTAAAAAGGGCATTAGCCCTTTGAATTTCCAATCGAAAGAGCCTTTTTGAAGTTCCTAAGACAGCACCTTCTATAAAAACCTTACATGCCCCTATGGCATAGCTTACAACCCTTGCCCGAGGGTTGTGGGGGAATGTCCTCCTCAAAAAGATATTTTCTATCAGGAAATCAACTACGCTGGACAAACAAGCTATATAAAAATTTTGATTGGATGTGTTTGGGGGAATAATGGGCGTAGGGTGGGGGGGGCTAGATGCCCTTCAATCACTTTCGACTATTAAAAAGGGCACTAGCTCTTTGAATTTCCAATCAAATGAGCCTTTTTTGAAGTTTCTAGGACAACGCCTTCTATAAAAACCTTATATGCCCCCAGGGCGTAACTTAAAAACCTTGCCCTGATGGTTTTGGGGGAGTGTCCTCCTCAAACATATATTTTCTATCTCGAAATCAACTACGCTGAACAAAATGGCTATCTCAAAATTTTGATTGGACGTGTTTCGGGGAATGATGGGCATGGAGGGGGGGCTAGTTGCCCTCCAATCACTTTCGACTATTAAAAAGGGTACTAGCCCTTTGAATTTCCAATCGAATGAGCCTGTTTTGAAGTTTCTACGACAACGCCTTCTATAAAAACCTTATATGCCCCCAGAGCATAACTTAAAACCCTTGCCCTGAGGGTTGTGGGGGAGTGTCCTCCTCAAAAACATATTTTCTATCTGGAAATCGACTACAAAATTTTGATTGGATGTTTTTGGGGGAAAGATGGGCGTTAGGGGGGGGGGGCTAGTTGCCCTCCAGTCACTTTTGACTATTAAAAAGGGTACTAGCCATTTGAATTTCCGATCGAATGAACCTGAGGGCTTTGAGGGGGTTATCATCCTAAAAGACAAAATTTCCAGAACTTTCAACTACGTTGAACAAAACGGATATCTCAAAATTTTAATTTGATGTGTTTGGGGAAATGGTGGGCGTGAGAGGAGCGTCAGTCGCTATCCAATCACTTTCAACTATTAAAAAAGGCACTAGCCCTTTCAATTTCCAATTGAATGAACCCTTTTGAAGTTTCTGCGACAACGTTTCCAATAAAAAAAACTTTTTGTGCCCCCAGGGCATAATTTACAACCCTTGCCTGGAGGGCTGTGGGGGGAAGGGTTGTCATCCTTAAAGACCAAATTTCAAAAACTTTCAACTACGTTGAATAAAATGGCTATCTGAAAATTTTTATTGGATGTGTTTGGGGAAAAGGTGGGCGTGAGAGGGGAATTAGTGTCCCTTAAATAACTTTCGACTATTAAAAAGGGTACTAGTCCTTTGAATTTCAAATCGAATGAGCCCTTTTTCAAGTTTCTACGACAAAGATTTCAATAAAAACCTTAGATGCCCCCAGGGCATAACTTGCCCTGAGGGTTGTAGGGAATGTCCTCCTCAAAAATATGTTGTCTATTTGGAAATCAACTACCCTGAACCAAATGGCTATCTCAAAATTAAATTGGATGTGTTTGGGGGAATGATGGGTGGGGGGGGGGCTTGTTGCCCTCCAATCACTTTCGACTATTAAAAAGGGCACTAGCCCTTTGAATTTCCATTCGAATGAGCTTTTATTGAAGTTTCTACGACAACGCCTTCTTTAAAAATCTTATATACCCCAAGGGCATAACTTAAAACCCTTGCCCTGAGGGTTGTGGGGGAGTGTCCTCCTCAAAAACATATTTTCTATCTGGAAATCAACTACGCTGAACAAAATGGATATCTCAAAATTTTGATTGGGTGTGTTTGGGGGAACGATGGGCGTAGGGGAGGGGGGGGGGGGCTAGTTGCCCTCCAATCACTTTCGACTATTAAAAAAGGCACTAGCCACTCCAATTTCAAATCGAATGAGCCCTTTTCGAAGTTTCTACGACAACGCCTTCTATAAAAACCTTATATGCCCAAAGGGTATAACTTAAAACCCTTGCCCTGATGGTTTTGGGGGTGCGGCCTCCAAAACCATCCAAAACTTTCAACTACGTTGAAATAATTTCCAAAACTTTCAACTACGTTGAATAAACTGGCTATCTAAAAATTTTGATTGGATGTGTTTGGGGAAAAGGTGGGCGTGAGAGGGGAATTAGTGTCCCTCAAATCACTTTTGATTATTAAAAAGGATACTAGTCCTTTGAATTTCAAATCGAATGATCCCTTTTTCAAGTCTCTACGACAAAGATTTCAATAAAAACATTATTTGCCCCCAGGGCATAACTTGCCCTGAGGGTTGTGGGGGAATGTCCTCCTCAAAAATATGTTTTCTATCTGGAAATCAATTACCCTGAACAAAATGGCTATCTCAAAATTTTTATTGGATGTGTTTGAGGGAATAATGGGTGGGGGGGGTAGTTGCCCTCCAATCACTTTCGAGTATTGAAAAAGGGCATTAGCCCTTTGAATTTCCAGTCGAATGAGCTTTTACTGAAGTTTCTACGACAACGCTTTCTTTAAAAATCTTATATACCCCCAGGGCATAACTTAAAACCCTTGCCCTGAGGCAAGGATGTGTTTGGGTGTGTTTATTGGATGTGTCTGGGGAATAAAGGGCGTGGAGGGGGGCTATTTAACCTCCAATCACTTTCAACTATTAAAAAGGGTACTAGCCCTTTGAATTTCCAATCAAATGAGCCTGTTTTGAAGTTTCTACGACAACGCCTTCTATAAAAACCTTATATGCCCAAAGGGTATAACTTAAAACCCTTGCCCTGATGGTTTTGGGGGAGCGTCCTCCTCAAAAACATATTTTCTATCTGGAAATCAAGTACGCTGAACAAAATGGCTATCTCAAAATTTTGATTGGATGTGTTTGAGGGAATAATGGGCGTGGAGGGGGGGGCTAGTTGCCCTCCAGTCACTTTCAACTATTAAAAAGGGCACTAGCCCTTTGAATTTCCAGTCGAATGAGCCTGTTTTGAAGTTTCTACGACAACGCCTTCTATAAAAACCTTATATACCCCCAGGGCATAACTTAAAACCCTTGTCCTGAGGGTTGTGGGGGAGTGTCCTCCCGAAAAACATATTTTCTATCTAGAAATCAACGACGCTGAACAAAGTGGCTATCTCAAAATTTTGATTGGATGTGTTTCGGGGAATGATGGGCGTGAAAGGGGGCTAGCTGCCCTCCAATCACTTTCGACTATTAAAAAGGGTACTAGCCTTTTGAAATTCCAATCGAATGAGCCTGTTTTGAAGTTTCTACAACAACACCTTCTATAAAAACCTTATATGCCCCCAGGGCATAACTTAAAACCCTTGCCCTGAGGGTTGTGGGGGAGTGTCCTCCCGAAAAACATATTTGGGTTTTTTAGGTTATCATCCTAAAAAAACTAATTTCCAGAACTTTCAACTACGTTGAACAAAATGAATATCTCAAAATTTTGATTGAATGTGTTTGGGAAAATGGTGGCGTGAGAGGGGCGTTAGTCCCTATCCAATCACTTTCAACTATTAAAAAAGACACTAGCCCTTTCAATTTCCAATTGAATGAGCCCTGTTGAAGTTTCTACGACAACGCTTTCAGTAAAAACTTTATATGCCCTAGGGCATAACTTACAACCCTTGCACTGAGGGCTCTGAGGGGGTTATCATCCTGAAAGACAAAAGTTCAAGAACTTTCAACTACGTTGAACAAAATGGATATCTCAAAATTTTAATTCTATGTGTTTGGGAAAATGGTGGGCGTGAGAGGGGCGTTAGTCGCTATCCAATCACTTTCAACTATTAAGAAAAGGCACTAGCCCTTTCAATTTCCAATTGAATGAGCTCTTTTGAAGTTTTTACGACAACACTTTCAATAAAAAGGCAGGGCATAACCTACAGCCCTTGCCCTGAGGGCTGTGGGGGGAAGGGTTGTCATCCTTAAAGACCTAATTTCAAAAACTTTCAACTACGTTGAATAAAATGGCTATCTGAAAATTTTTATTGGATTTGTTTGGGGAAAAGGTGGGCGTGAGAGGGGGGTTAGTTGCCCTAAAATCACTTTTGACTATTAAAAAGTATACTAGTCCTTTGAATTTCAAATCCAATGAGCCCCTTTTCAAGTTTCTACGACAAAGATTTCAATAGAAACCTTATATGCCTCCAGGGCACAAAATCCTTGCCCTTAGGGTTGTGGGGGAGTGTCTTCCTCAAAAATATGTTTTCTATCTGAAAATCAACAACCCTGAACAAAATGGCTATCTCAAAATTTTTATTGAATGTGTTGGGAGGAATGATGGGTGTGGGGGAGGCTAGTTGCCCTCCAATCACTTTCGAATATTAAAAAGGGCACTAGCCCTTTGAATTTTCAGTCGAATGAGCTTTTATTGATGTTTCTACGACAATGCCTTCTTTAAGAACCTTATATACCCCCAGGGCATAACTTAAAACCCTTGCCCTGAGGGATGTTGGGGAGTGTCCTCCTCAAAAACATATTTTCTATCTAGAAATCAACCACGCTGAACAAAATGGCTATCTCAAAATTTTAATTGATGTGTTTGGGGGAATGAAGGGCGTGGGGGGGGGGGGGGCTAGTTGCCCTCCAATCCCTTTCGACTATTAAAAAGGGCACTAGCCCTTTGAATTTCCAGTCGAATGAGCTTTTATTGAAGTTTCTACGACAACGCCTTCTTTAAAAATCTTATATACCCCCAGGGCATAACTTAAAACCCTTGCCCTGAGGGATGTGGGGGAGTGTCCTCCTCAAAAACATATTTTCTATCTGGAAATCAACCTCGCTGAGCAAAATGGCTATCTCAAAATTTTTATTGGATGTGTTTGGGGGAATGAAGGGCGTGGGGGGGGGGGCTAAATGCCCTCCAATCACTTTCGACTATTAAAAACGGTACTAACCCTTTGAATTTCCAATCGAATGAGCCTCTTTTGAAGTTTATACGACAACGCCTTCCATAAAAACCTTATATGCCCCTAGGGCATACCTTAAAACCCTTGCCCTGAGGGTTGTGAGGGAGTGTCCTCCTCAAAAACATATTTTTTATCTGGAAAATAACTACGCTGAACAAAATGGCTATCTCAAAATTTTGATTGGATGTGTTTTATAGAAGGCTTTGTCGTAGAAACTTCAAAACAGGCTCATTCGATTGAAAATTCAAAGCGCTAGTACCCTTTTTAATAGTCGAAAGTGATTAGAGGGCAACTAGCCCCCTCACGCCCATCATTCCCCCAAACACATCCAATCAAAATTTGGAGATAGCCATTTTGTTCAGCGTAGTTGATTTCCAGATAGAAAATATGTTTTTGAGGAGGACACTCCCCCACAACCCTTAGGGCAAGGGTTTTAAGTTGTGCCCTGGGGGCATATAAGGTTTTTATAGAAGGTGTTGTCATAGAAACTTCAAAAAAGGCTCATTCGATTGGAAATTCAAAGGGCTAGTGCCCTTTTTAATAGTCGAAAGTGATTGGAGGGCAACTAGCATCCCCCACACCCAGCCCTTTGGAAGACTAAAATCTATTCTATAAATCATATACAACAACTTTCTATATAAACCTTATATGCCCCCAGGGCATAACTTACAACCCTTGCACTGAGGGCTCTGGGGGGGTTATCATCCTAAAAGACCTAATGTCCAGAACTTTCAACTACGTTGAACAAAATGAATATATCAAAATTCTGATTGGATGTGTTTGGGAAAATGGTGGCGTGAGAGGGGCGTTAGTCCCTATCCAATCACTTTCAACTATTAAAAAAGACACTAGCCCTTTCAATTTCCAATTGAATGAGCCCTTTTGAAGTTTCTACGACAACGCTTTCAATAAAAAAAACTTTATATGCCGCCAGGGCATAACTTACAACGCTTGCACTGAGGGCTCTGAGGGGGTTATCATCCTGAAAGACAAAATTTCCAGAACCTTCAACTACGTTGAACAAAATGGATATCTCAAAATTTTAATTCGATGTGTTTGGGAAAATGGTGGGCGTGAGAGGGGCGGTAGTTGCTATCCAATCACTTTCAACTATTAATAAAAGGCACTATCCCCTTTCAATTTCCAATTGAATGAGCCCTTTTGAAGTTTCTACGACAACGATTTCAATAAAAAAAACTTTATATGCCTCCAGGGCATAACTTACAACCCATGCCCTGAGGGCTGTGGGGGGAAGGGTTGTCATCCTTAAAGACCTAATTTCCAAAACTTTCAACTACGTTGAATAAAATGGCTATCTAAAAATTTTTATTGGATGTGTTTGGGGAAAAGGTGGGCGCGAGAGGGGGGTTAGTTGCCCACAAATCACTTTTGACTATTAAAAAGGGTTCTAGTGCTTTGAATTTCAAATCCAATGAGCCCCTTTTCAAGTTTCTACGACAAAGATTTCAATAGAAACCTTATATGCCCCCAGGGCACAAAATCCTTGCCCTTAGGGTTGTGGGGGAGTGTCCTCCTCAAAAATATGTTTTCTATCTGGAAATCAACAACCCTGAACAAAATGGCTATCTCAAAATTTATATTGCATGTTGGGTGGAATGATGGGTTTGGTGGTTTGGGGGAATGATGGGTGTGGGGGAGGCTAGTTGCCCTCCAATCACTTTCGACTATTAAAAAGGGCACTAGCCCTTTGAATTTCAAATCGAATGAGCCTTTTTTGAAGTTTCTATGACAACACCTTCTATAAAAACCTTATATGCCCCCAGGGCACAACTTAAAACCCTTGCCCTAAGGGTTGTGGCGGAGAGTCCTCCTCAAAAACATATTTTCTATCTGGAAATCAACTACGCTGAACAAAATGGCTATCTCCAAATTTTAATTGGATGTGTTTGGGGGATGATGGGCGTGAGGGGGGCTAGTTGCCCTCTAATCACTTTCGACTATTAAAAAGGGTACTAGCCCTTTGAATTTTCAATCGAATGAGCCTGTTTTGAAGTTTCTACGACAAAGCCTTCTATAAAAACCTTATATGCCCCCAGGGTATAACTTAAAACCCTTGCCCTGAGGGTTGTAGGGGAGTGTCTTCGTCAAAACATATTTTCAATCTTGAAATCAACTACGCTGAACAAAATGGCTATCACAAAATTTTGATTGGATGTATTTGGAGGAATGACGGGCCTGGGGGGCTAGTTGCCCTCCAATCACTTTCGACTATTAAAAAGGGCACTAGCCACTCCAATTTCCAATCGAATGAACCCTTTTCGAAGTTTCTACGACAATGCCTTCTATAAAAACCTTATATGCCCCCAGGGTATAACTTAAAACCCTTGCCCTGAGGGTTGTAGGGGAGTGTCTTCGTCAAAAGCATATTTTCTATCTAGAAATCAACTACGCTGAACAAAATGGCTATCTCATTGGATGTGTTAAAGGGAATTATGGGCGTGGGGGGGGGCTAGTTGCCCTCCAATCACTTTCAACTGTTAAAAAGGGTACTAACCCTTTGAATTTCCAATTGAATGAGCCCTTTGGAAGTTTCTACGACAATGCTTTCAATAACAACTTTATATGCCCCCAGGGCATAACTTACATCCCTTGCACTGAGGGCTCTGAGGGTGTTATCATCCTAAAAGACAAAATTTCCAGAACTTTCTACTACGTTGAACAAAATGGATATCTCAAAATTTTAATTCGATGTGTTTGGGAAATCGGTGGGCGTGAGATGGGCGTTAGTCGCTATTCAATCACTTTTAACTATTAAAAAAGGCACTAGCCCTTTCAATTTCCAATTGAATGAGCCCTTTTGAAGTTTCTATGACAAAGCTTTCAATAAAAACTTTATATGCCCCCAGGGCTTAACTTACAACCCTTGCCCTGAGGGCTGTGGGGGGAGGGGTTGTCATCCTTAAAGACCTAATTTCCAAAACTTTCAACTATCACTTTCGTCTATTAAAAAGGGCACTAGCGCTTTGAATTTCCAATCGAATGAGCCTGTTTTGAAGTTTCTACGACAACGCCTTCTATAAAAACCTTATATGCCCCCAGGGCATAACTTAAAACCCTTGCCCTGAGGGTTGTGGGGGAGTGTCCTCTTCAAAAAGATGTTTTCTATCTGGAAATCAACTTTTCTGAACAAAATGGCTATCTCAAAATTTTGATTGGATGTATTTGGGGAAAAGATGGGCGTGGGGGGGGGAGGGGGCTAGTTACACTCCAATCCCTTTCGACTATTAAAAAGGGCACTAGCCCTTTGAATTTCCAGTCGAATGAGCTTTTATTGAAGTTTCTACGACAACGCCTTCTTTAAAAATCTTATATACCCCCAGGGCATAACTTAAAACCCTTGCCCTGAGGGATGTGGGGGAGTGTCCTCCTCAAAAACATATTTTCTATCTGGAAATCAACCTCGCTGAGCAAAATAGCTATCTCAAAATTTTTATTGGATGTGTTTGGGGGAATGAAGGGCGTGGGGGGGGGCTAAATGCCCTCCAATCACTTTCGACTATTAAAAACGGTACTAACCCTTTGAATTTCCAATCGAATGAGCCTCTTTTGAAGTTTATACGACAACGCCTTCCATAAAAACCTTATATGCCCCTAGGGCATACCTTAAAACCCTTGCCCTGAGGGTTGTGAGGGAGTGTCCTCCTCAAAAACATATTTTTTATCTGGAAAATAACTACGCTGAACAAAATGGCTATCTCAAAATTTTGATTGGATGTGTTTTATAGAAGGCTTTGTCGTAGAAACTTCAAAACAGGCTCATTCGATTGAAAATTCAAAGGGCTAGTACCCTTTTTAATAGTCGAAAGTGATTAGAGGGCAACTAGCCCCCTCACGCCCATCATTCCCCCAAACACATCCAATAAAAATTTGGAGATAGCCATTTTGTTCAGCGTAGTTGATTTCCAGATAGAAAATATGTTTTTGAGGAGGACACTCCCCCACAACCCTTAGGGCAAGGGTTTTAAGTTGTGCCCTGGGGGCATATAAGGTTTTTATAGAAGGTGTTGTCATAGAAACTTCAAAAAAGGCTCATTCGATTGGAAATTCAAAGGGCTAGTGCCCTTTTTAATAGTCGAAAGTGATTGGAGGGCAACTAGCATCCCCCACACCCAGCCCTTTGGAAGACTAAAATCTATTCTATAAATCATATACAACAACTTTCTATATAAACCTTATATGCCCCCAGGGCATAACTTACAACCCTTGCACTGAGGGCTCTGAGGGGGTTATCATCCTAAAAGACCTAATGTCCAGAACTTTCAACTACGTTGAACAAAATGAATATCTCAAAATTTTAATTCGATCTGTTTGGGAAAATGGTGGCGTGAGAGGGGCGTTAGTCCCTATCCAATCACTTTCAACTATTAATAAAAGGCACTAGCCCTTTCAATTTCCAATTGAATGAGCCCTTTTGAAGTTTCTACGACAACGATTTCAATAAAAAAAACTTTATATGCCGCCAGGGCATAACTTACAACGCTTGCACTGAGGGCTCTGAGGGGGTTATCATCCTGAAAGACAAAATTTCCAGAACCTTCAACTACGTTGAACAAAATGCATATCTCAAAATTTTAATTCGATCTGTTTTGGAAAATGGTGGGCGTGAGAGGGGCGGTAGTTGCTATCCAATCACTTTCAACTATTAATAAAAGGCACTATCCCTTTCAATTTCCAATTGAATGAGCCCTTTTGAAGTTTCTACGACAACGATTTCAATAAAAAAAACTTTATATGCCTCCAGGGCATAACTTACAACCCATGCCCTGAGGGCTGTGGGGGGAAGGGTTGTCATCCTTAAAGACCTAATTTCCAAAACTTTCAACTACGTTGAATAAAATGGCTATCTAAAAATTTTTATTGGATGTGTTTGGGGAAAAGGTGGGCGTGAGAGGGGGGTTAGTTGCCCACAAATCACTTTTGACTATTAAAAAGGGTTCTAGTCCTTTGAATTTCAAATCCAATGAGCCCCTTTTCAAGTTTCTACGACAAAGATTTCAATAGAAACCTTATATGCCCCCAGGGCACAAAATCCTTGCCCTTAGGGTTGTGGGGGAGTGTCCTCCTCAAAAATATGTTTTCTATCTGGAAATCAACAACCCTGAACAAAATGGCTATCTCAAAATTTTTATTGCATGTTGGGTGGAATGATGGGTTTGGTGGTTTGGGGGAATGATGGGTGTGGGGGAGGCTAGTTGCCCTCCAATCACTTTCGACTATTAAAAAGGGCACTAGCCCTTTGAATTTCCAATCGAATGAGCCTTTTTGAAGTTTCTATGACAACGCCTTCTATAAAAACCTTATATGCCCCCAGGGCATAACTTAAAACCCTTGCCCTAAGGGTTGTGGGGGAGTGTCCTCCTCAAAAATATGTTTTCTATCTGGAAATCAACAACCCTGAACAAAATGGCTATCTCCAAATTTTGATTGGATGTGTTTGGGGGGATGATGGGCGTGAGGGGGGCTAGTTGCCCTCTAATCACTTTCGACTATTAAAAAGGGTACTAGCCCTTTGAATTTTCAATCGAATGAGCCTGTTTTGAAGTTTCTACGACAAAGCCTTCTGTAAAAACCTTATATGCCCCCAGGGTATAACTTAAAACCCTTGCCCTGAGGGTTATGGGGGAGTGTCCTCCTCAAAACATATTTTCAATCTTGAAATCAACTACGCTGAACAAAATGGCTATCACAAAATTTTGATTGGATGTATTTGGACGAATGACGGGCCTGGGGGGCTAGTTGCCCTCCAATCACTTTCGACTATTAAAAAGGGCACTAGCCACTCCAATTTCCAATCGAATGAACCCCTTTTCGAAGTTTCTACGACAATGCCTTCTATAAAAACCTTATATGCCCCCAGGGTATAACTTAAAACCCTTGCCCTGAGGGTTATGGGGGAGTGTCCTCCTCAAAAGCATATTTTCTATCTTGAAATCAACTACGCTGAACAAAATGGCTATCTCATTGGATGTGTTAAAGGGAATTATGGGCGTGGGGGGGGCTAGTTGCCCTCCAATCACTTTCAACTATTAAAAAGGGTACTAACCCTTTGAATTTCCAATCGAATGAGCCCTTTGGAAGTTTCTACGACAATGCTTTCAATAACAACTTTATATGCCCCCAGGGCATAACTTACATCCCTTGCACTGAGGGCTCTGAGGGTGTTATCATCCTAAAAGACAAAATTTCCAGAACTTTCTACTACGTTGAACAAAATGGATATCTCAAAATTTTAATTCGATGTGTTTGGGAAATCGGTGGGCGTGAGATGGGCGTTAGTCGCTATTCAATCACTTTCAACTATTAAAAAAGGCACTAGCCCTTTCAATTTCCAATTGAATGAGCCCTTTTGAAGTTTCTATGACAAAGCTTTCAATAAAAACTTTATATGCCCCCAGGGCTTAACTTACAACCCTTGCCCTGAGGGATGTGGGGGAGGGGTTGTCATCCTTAAAGACCTAATTTCCAAAACTTTCAACTATCACTTTCGTCTATTAAAAAGGGCACTAGCGCTTTGAATTTCCAATCGAATGAGCCTGTTTTGAAGTTTCTACGACAACGCCTTCTATAAAAACCTTATATGCCCCCAGGGCATAACTTAAAACCCTTGCCCTGAGGGTTGTGGGGGAGTGTCCTCCTCAAAAAGATATTTTCTATGTGGAAATCAACTACGCTCAACAAAATGGCTATATCAAAATTTTGATTGGATGTGTTTGACGGAATGATGGTGTGGGGGGGGGTCTAGTTGCCCTCCAATCAGTTTCGACTATTAAAAGGGCACTAGCCCTTTGAATTTCCAATCGAATGAGCCTTTTTGAAGTTTTTACGACAACACCTTCTATAAAAACCTTATATGCCCCCAGGGCATAACTTAAAACCCTTGCCCTGAGGGTTGTGGAGGAGTGTCCTCTAAAAAGATGTTTTCTATCTGGAAATCAACTTTTCTGAACAAAATGGCTATCTCAAAATTTTGATTGGATGTATTTGGGGGAAAAATGGGCGTGAGGGGGGCTAGTTGCCCTCCAATCACTTTCAACTATTAAAAACGGCACTAGCCACTCCGTTTCCAATCGAATGAGCCCTTTTTGAACTTTTTACGACAATTCCTTCGATACGAAGTGCCCAGGTATGGAGAACCAAAAAAAACACATTGTGCCCATAACGTTCTTTACTTAGGCAGCGCTAGCGCGCTGCTTATGATAGGAAGAAACCGAAGACGACGGTGACGGCAACGTTTTTCTGTTCCTAAGACACAATCTCGATGAAATTTCCTACGTCGCCGCACTTGCCAGCAAGTCATTATCTATTCCTGCGACTAGTGTGACCGCAGAAAGACTATTTTTGGTGGTAGGCCTTATAGTGACTATGATAGTGACTTAGAAAAGAAATGGCCTCAGTCCACACAGAGTGGATAAGTTAATATTCATTCACGATAACTATAGCCAAATCCCATAGTTCTAATACACTTCTGAAGTTTGCCTGAAGGAGTTTTTTTTTTTCGACGGGCTAATATTCAAAGATAAATGATGAATTTTGATACGGTATTCGAAGTTTTGTATACAGTAATTTTTGAGGAATAAAAATAATACTAATTTTGATTATTAATTCTGTTAGAAAAACATAGCTCTTAGATATTTCAACTATTCTGCAAGGATTCTGAAATGTCACAGCCATTTCATTTTTACCAGATTTCTACTTCTCTTGATGAATAATGAAGAAGACCAGCGTCCAGCCAGCGACTCGCAAAGTATCTACCTCATGAATAGGTAGAATATCTTGTAAATAAAAATTGGATCTGAGGAAGACTAAAATCTATTTTATAAATCATATACAACAACTTTCTATATAAACCTTATATGCCCCCAGGGCATAACTTACAACCCTTGCACTGAGGGCTCTGAGGGGGTTATCATCCTAAAAAACCTAATGTCCAGAACTTTCAACTACTTTGAACAAAATGAATATCTCAAAATTCTGATTGGATGTGTTTGGGAAAATGGTGGGCGTGAGAGGGGCGGTAGTTGCTATCCAATCACTTTCAACTATTAATAAAAGGCACTAGCCCTTTCAATTTCCAATTGAATGAGCCCTTTTGAAGTTTCTACGACAACGATTTCAATAAAAAAAACTTTATATGCCGCCAGGGCATAACTTACAACGCTTGCACTGAGGGCTCTGAGGGGGCTATCATCCTGAAAGACAAAATTTCCAGAACCTTCAACTACGTTGAACAAAATGGATATCTCAAAATTTTAATTCGATGTGTTTGGGAAAATGGTGGGCGTGAGAGGGGCGGTAGTTGCTATCCAATCACTTTCAACTATTAATAAAAGGCACTAGCCCTTTCAATTTCCAATTGAATGAGCCCTTTTGAAGTTTCTACGACAACGATTTCAATAAAAAAAACTTTATATGCCCCCAGGGCATAACTTACAACCCTTGCCATGAGGGCTGTAGGGGAAGGGTTGTCATCCTTAAAGACCTAATTTCCAAAACTTTCAACTACGTTGAATAAAATGGCTATCTAAAAATTTTTATTGGATGTGTTTGGGGAAAAGGTGGGCGCGAGAGGGGGTTAGTTGCCCACAAATCACTTTTGACTATTAAAAAGGGTACTAGTCCTTTGAATTTCAAATCCAATGAGCCCCTTTTCAAGTTTCTACGACAAAAATTTCAATAGAAACCTTATATGCCCCCAGGGCACAAAATCCTTGCCCTTAGGGTTGTGGGGGAGTGTCCTCCTCAAAAATATGTTTTCTATCTGGAAATCAACAACCCTGAACAAAATGGCTATCTCAAAATTTTTATTGCATGTGTTTGGGGGAATGATGGGTGTGGGGGAGGCTAGTTGCCCTCCAATCACTTTCGACTATTAAAAAGGGCACTAGCCCTTTGAATTTCCAGTCGAATGAGCTTTTATTGAAGTTTCTACGACAATGCTTTCTTTAAAAACCTTATATACCCCCAGGACATAACTTAAAACCCTTGCCCTGAGGGATGTGGGGGAGCGTCCTCCTCAAAAACATACTTTCTATCTAGAAATCAACTACGTTGAATAAAATGGCTATCTCAAAATTATAATTGATGTGTTTGGGGGAATGAAGGGCGTGGGGGGGGGGGGGGGGGGTTAGTCGCCCTCCAATCACTTTCGACTATTAAAAAGGGCACTAGCCCTTTGAATTTCCAGTCGAATATGCTTTTATTGAAGTTTCTACGACAACGCCTTCTTTAAAAATCTTATATACCCCCAGGGCATAACTTAAAACCCTTGCCCTGAGGGATGTGGGGGAGTGTCCTCCTCAAAAACATATTTTTTTATCTGGAAATCAACCACGCTGAACAAAATGGCTATATCAAAATTTTTATTGGATGTGTTTGGGGGAATGAAGGGCGTGTGGAGGGGGCTAGTTGCCCTCCAATCCCTTTCGACTATTAAAAACGGTACTAACACTTTGAATTTTCAATCGAATGAGCCTGTTTTGAAGTTTCTACGACAACGCCTTCCATAAAAGCCTTATTTCCCCCAGGGCATATCTTAAAACCCTTGCCCTGAGGGTTGTGAGGGAGTGTCCTCCTCAAAAACATATTTTCTATCTGGAAAACAACTACGCTGAACAAAATGGCTATCTCAAAATTTTGATTGGATGTGTTTGAGGGAATGATGGGCGTGGGGGGGGGGGGCTAGTTGCCCTCCAATCACTGTCGACTATTAAAAAGGGCACTGACCCTTTGAATTTCCAATCGAATGAGCCTGGTTTGAAGTTTATTTGACAACACCTTCTATAAAAACCATATATGCCCCCAGGGCACAACTTAAAACCCTTGCCCTGAGGGTTGTGGGGGAGTGTCCTCCTCAAAAACATATTTTTATCTGGAAATCAACTACGCTGAACAAAATGGCTATCTCAAAATTTTGATTGGATGTATTTGGGGAAATGACGGGCGTGGGGGGGGCTAGTTGCCCTCCAATCACTTTCGTCTATTAAAAAGGGTACTAGCGCTTTGAATTTCCAATCGAATGAGCCTGTTTTGAAGTTTCTACGACAACGCCTTTTATAAAAACCTTATATGCCCGCAGGGCATAACTTAAAACCCTTGCCCTGAGGGTTGTGGGGGAGTGTCCTCCTCAAAAAGATATTTTCTATCTGGAAATCAACTACGCTGAACAAAATGGCAATTTCAAAATTTTGAATGGATGTGTTTGGGGGAATGATGGGCATGAGGGGGGGGGCTAGTTTCCCTCCAATCACTTTTGACTATTAAAAGGGCACTAGCCCTTTGAATTTCCAATCGAATGAGCCTTTTTTGAAGTTTCTACGACAACTCCTTTTATAAAAAAAAACTTATATGCCCCCAGGGCATAACTTAAAACCCTTGCCCTGAGGGTTGTGGGGGAATGCCCACTTCAAAAAGATGTTTTCTATCTGGAAATCAACTTTGCTGAACAAAATGACTATCTCAAAATTTTGATTGGATGTGTTTGGGGGAATGATGGGCGTGGGGGGGGATAGTTGCCCTCTAATCACTTTCGACTATTAAAAGGGGCACTAGCCACTCCATTTCCAATCGAATGAGCCCTTTTCGAACTTTCTACGACAATTCCTTCGATACGAAGTGCCCGGGTATGGAGAACCAAAAAAAAACACATTGTGCCTACATTGTTCTTTACTTAGGCAGCGCTAGCGCGCTGCCTATGATGGGAAGAAACCGAAGACGACGGTGACGGCAACGTTCTTCTCTTCCAAAGAAACAATCTCGATGAAATTTCCTACGTCGCCGCACTTGCCAGCAAGTCATTGTCTATTCCTGCGACTAGTGTGACCGCAGAAAGACTATTTTTGGTGGTAGGCCTTATAGTGACTATGATAGTGACTTACAAAAGAAATGGCCTCAGTCCACACAGAGTGGATCAGTTGATTTTCATTCACGATAACTATAGCCACATCCCGCAGTTCTAAAATACTTCTGAAGTTTTCCTTAAGGAGTTTTTTTTGACGCACTAATATTCAAAGATAAATGATGAATTTTGATACGGTATTCGAAGTTTTGTGTACAGTAATTTTCGAGGAATAAAAATAATACTAATTTTGATTATTAATTCTGTTAGAAAAACATAGCACTTAGATATTTCAACTATTCTGCAAAGATTCTGAAATGTCACAGCCATTTCATTTTTACCAGATTTCTACTTCTCTTGATGAATAATGAAGAAGACCAGCGTCCAGCCAGCGACTCTCAAAGTATCTACCTCATGAATAGGTAGAATATCTTGTAAATAAAAATTGGATTTCAGGAAGACTAAAATCTATTCTATAAATCATATACAACAACTTTCTATATAGACCTTATATGCCCCCAGGGCTTAACTTACAACCCTTGCACTGAGGGCTCTGAGGGTGTTATCATCCAAAAAGACCTAATGTCCCGAACTTTCAACTACGTTGAACAAAATGAATATCTCAAAATTCTGATTGGATGTGTTTGGGAAAATGGTGGGCGTAAGAGGGGCGTTAGTCTCTATCCAATCACTTTCAACTATTAAAAAAGGAACTATCCCTTTCAATTTCCAATTGAATGAGCCCTTTTGAAGTTTCTACGACAACGCTTTCAATAAAAACTTTATATGCCCCCAGGGCATAACTTACAACCCTTGCACTGAGGGCTCTGAGGGTGTTATCATCCTAAAAGACAAAATTTCAAGAACTTTCAACTACGTTGAACAAAACGGATATCTCAAAATTTTAATTCGATGTGTTTGGGAAAATGGTGGGCGTGAGAGGTGCGTTAGTCGCTATCCAATCACTTTCAACTATTAAAAAAGGCACTAGCCCTTTCAATTTCCAATTGAATGAGCCCTTTTGAAGTTTCTACGACAACGTTTCCAATAAAAAACTTTATATGCCCACAGGGCATAACTTACAACCCTTGCCCTGAGGGCTGTGGGGGGATTGGTTGTCATCCTTAAAGACCTAATTTCCAAAACTTTCAACTACGTTGAATAAAATATTTATCTCAAAATTTTGATTGGATGTGCTTGGGGGAATGAAGGGCGTGGAGGGTGGCTAGTTGCCCTCCAATCACTTTCGACTATTAAAAAGGGCACTACCCCTTTGAATTTCCAGTCGAATGAGCTTTTATTGAAGTTTCTACGACAACGCCTTCTTTAAAAATCTTATATACCCCCAGGGCATAACTTAAAACCCTTGCCCTGAGGGATGTAGGGGCGTGTCCTCCTTAAAAATATATTTTCTATCTGGAAATCAACAACGCAGAACAAAATGGCTATCTCAAAATTTTATTGGATGTGTTTGGGGGAATGAAGGGCGTGGGGGGGGTTAGTTGCTCTCCAATCACTTTCGACTATTAAAAAGGGTGCTAGCCCTTTGAATTTCCAATCGAATGAGCCTATTTTGAAGTTTCTACGACAACGCCTTCCATAAAAACCTTAAATGCCCCCAGGGCATAACTTAAAACCCTTGTCTTGATGGTTGTGGGGGAGTGTCCCCCTCAAAAACATTTTCTATCTGGAAATCAACTACGCTGAACAAAATGGCTATCTCAAAATTTTGATTGGATTTGTTTGGGGGAATGATGGCCGTGGGGGGGGGGGGGGTAGTTGCCCTCCAATCCCTTTCGACTATTAAAAAGGGCACTAGACCTTTGAATTTCCAATCGATTGAGCCTTTTTGAAGTTTCTACGACAACGCATTCTATAAAAACCTTATATGCCCCTAGGACATAACTTAAAACCCTTGCCCCGAGGGTTTTGGGGGAGTGTCCTCCTCAAAAAGATATTTTCTATCTGGAAATCAACCACACTGAACAAAATGGCTATTTCAAAATTTTTATTGGATGTATTTGAGGAAATGAAGGGCGGGGGGCTAGTTGCCCTCCAATCACTTTCGACTATTAAAAAGGGTACTAGTCCTTTGAATTTTCAATCGAATGAGCCTGTTTTGAAGTTTCTACGACAACGCCTTCTATAAAAACCTTATATGCCCCTAGGGCATAACTTAAAACCCTTGCCCTGAGGCTTGTGGGAGAGTGTCCTCCTCAAAAAGACATTTTCTATCTGGAGATCAACTACGCTGAACAAAATGGCTATACCAAAATTTTGATTGGATGTGTTTTGGGGAATGAGGGGCGTGGGAGGGGGGGCTAGTTGCCCTCTAATCACTTTTGACTATTAAAAAGGGTACTAGCCCTTTGAGTTTCCAATCGAATGAGCCAGTTTTGAAGTTTCTACGACAACGCCTTCTATAAAAACCTTATATGCCCCCAGGGCATAACTTGAAACCCTTGCCCTGATGGTTTTAGGGGATTGTCCTCCTCAAAAACATATTTTCTATCTGGAAATCAACTACGCTGAACAAAATGGCCATCTCAAAATTTTTATTGGATGTGTTTGGGGGAATGATGGGCATGGGGGGGTAGTTGCCATCCAATCACTTTCTACTATTAAAAAGAGTACTAACCTTTTGAATTTCCGATCGAATGAGCCTGTTTTGAAGTTTCTACGACAACACCTTCTATAAACACCTTATATGCCCCAGGGCATAACTTAAAACCCTTGCCCTGAGGGTTGTGGGGGAGTGTCCTCCTCAAAACGATATTTTCTATCTGATAATCAACTACGCTGAACAAAATGACTATCTCAAAATTTTGATTGGATGTGTTTGGGGGAATGATGGCCGTGGAGGGGCTTTAGTTGCCCTCCAATCACTTTCGACTATTAAAGAGGGCACTAGCCACTCCATTTCCAATCGAATGAGCCCTTTTTGAACTTTCTACGACAACTCCTTCGATACGAAGTCCCCGGGTATGGAAAAAAAACACATTGTGCCCACATCGTTCTTTACTTAGGCAGCGCTAGCGCGCTGCCTATGATGGGAAGAAACCGAAGACGACGGTGACGGCAACGTTCTTCTCTTCCAAAGAAACAATCTCGATGAAATTTCCTACGTCGCCGCACTTGCCAGCAAGTCATTGTCTATTCCTGCGACTAGTGTGACCGCAGAAAGACTATTTTTGGTGGTAGGCCTTATAGTGACTATTATAGTGACTTATAAAAGAAATGGCCTCAGTCCACACAGAGTGGATCAGTTGATTTTCATTCACGATACCTATAGCCACATCCCGCAGTTCTAATATACTTCTGAAGTTTTCCTTAAGGAGTTTTTTTTGACGCACTAATATTCAAAGATATATGATGAATTTTTATACGGTATTCGAAGTTTTGTATACAGTAATTTTCGAGGAATAAAAATAATACCAATTTTGATTATTAATTCTGTTAGAAAAACATAGTACTTAGATATTTCAACTATTCTGCAAAGATTCTGAAATGTCACAGCCATTTCATTTTTACCAGATTTCTTCTTCTCTGTATGAATAATGAAGAAGACCAGCGTCCAGCCAGCGACTCGCAAAGTATCTACCTCATGAATAGGTAGAATATCTTGTAAATAAAAATTGGATTTCAGGAAGACTAAAATCTATTCTATAAATCATATACAAAAACTTTCTATATAGACCTTATATGCCCCCAGGGCATAACTTACAACCCTTGCACTGAGGGCTCTGAGGGTGTTATCATCCAAAAAGACCTAATGTCCCGAACTTTCAACTACGTTGAACAAAATGAATATCTCAAAATTCTGATTGGATGTGTTTGAGAAAATGGTGGGCGTAAGAGGGGCGTTAGTCTCTATCCAATCACTTTCAACTATTAAAAAAAGAACTATCCCTTTCAATTTCCAATTGAATGAGCCCTTTTGAAGTTTCTACGACAACGCTTTCAATAAAAACTTTATATGCCCCAAGGGCATAACTTACAACCCTTCCACTGAGGGCTTTGAGGGGGTTATCATTCTAAAAGACAAAATTTCAAGAACTTTCAACTACGTTGAACAAAACGGATATCTCAAAATTTTAATTCGATGTGTTTGGGAAAATGGTGGGCGTGAGAGGTGCGTTAGTCGCTATCCAATCACTTTCAACTATTAAAAAAGGCACTAGCCCTTTCAATTTCCAATTGAATGAGCCCTTTTGAAGTTTCTACGACAACGTTTCCAATAAAAAACTTTATATGCCCACAGGGCATAACTTACAACCCTTGCCCTGAGGGCTGTGGGGGGATTGGTTGTCATCCTTAAAGACCTAATTTCCAAAACTTTCAACTACGTTGAATAAAATGGCTATCTAAGAATTTTCATTGGATGTGTTTGGGGAAAAGGTGGGCGTGAGAGGGGGGTTAGTTGCCCTCAAATCACTTTCGACTATTAAAAATGGTACTAGTTCTTTGAATTTCAAATCCAATGAGCCCCTTTTCAAATTTCTACGACAAAGATTTCAATAAAAACCTTATATGCCCCCAGGGCACAACTTATAATCCTTGCCCAGAGGGATGTGGGGGAGTGTCCTCCTCAAAAACATATTTTCTATCTGGAAATCAACTACGCTGAACTAAATGTTTATCTCAAAATTTTGATTGGATGTGCTTGGGGGAATGAAGGGCGTGGAGGGTGGCTAGTTGCCCTCAAATCACTTTCGACTATTAAAAAGGGCACTACCCCTTTGAATTTCCAGTCGAATGAGCTTTTATTGAAGTTTCTACGACAACGCCTTCTTTAAAAATCTTATATACCCCCAGGGCATAACTTAAAACTCTTGCCCTGAGGGATGTAGGGGCGTGTCCTCCTTAAAAATATATTTTCTATCTGGAAATCAACAACGCTGAACAAAATGGCTATCTCAAAATTTTATTGGATGTGTTTGGGGGAATGAAGGGCGTGGGGGGGGGGTTAGTTGCTCTCCAATCACTTTCGACTATTAAAAAGGGTACTAGCCCTTTGAATTTCCAATCGAATGAGCCTGTTTTGAAGTTTCTACGACAACGCCTTCCATAAAAACCTTAAATGCCCCCAGGGCATAACTTAAAACCCTTGTCTTGATGGTTGTGGGGGAGTGTCCCCCTCAAAAACATATTTTCTATCTGGAAATCAACTATGCTGAACAAAATGGCTATCTCAAAATTTTGATTGGATGTGTCTGGGGGAATGATGGGCGTGGGGGGGGCTAGTTGCCCTCCAATCACTTTCGACTATTAAAAGGGCACTAGACCTTTGAATTTCCAATCGATTGAGCCTTTTTGAAGTTTCTACGACAACGCATTCTATAAAAACCTTATATGCCCCCAGGACATAACTTAAAACCCTTGCCCCGAGGGTTTTGGGGGAGTGTCCTCCTCAAAAAGATATTTTCTATCTGGAAATCAACCACACTGAACAAAATGGCTATTTCAAAATTTTTATTGGATGTATTTGAGGAAATGAAGGGCGGGGGCTAGTTGCCCTCCAATCACTTTCGACTATTAAAAAGGGTACTAGTCCTTTGAATTTCCAATCGAATGAGTCTGTTTTGAAGTTTCTACGACAACGCCTTCTATAAAAACCTTATATGCCCCTAGGGCATAACTTAAAACCCTTGCCCTGAGGCTTGTGGGAGAGTGTCCTCCACAAAAAGACATTTTCTATCTGGAAATCAACTACGCTGAACAAAATGGCTATACCAAAATTTTGATTGGATGTGTTTTGGGGAATGAGGGGCGTGGGAGGGGGGGCTAGTTGCCCTCTAATCACTTTTGACTATTAAAAAGGGTACTAGCCCTTTGAATTTCCAATCGAATGAGCCAGTTTTGAAGTTTCTACGACAACGCCTTCTATAAAAACCTTATATACCCCCAGGGCATAACTTGAAACCCTTGCCCTGATGGTTTTAGGGGATTGTCCTCCTCAAAAACATATTTTCTATCTGGAAATCAACTACGCTGAACAAAATGGCCATCTCAAAATTTTTATTGGATGTGTTTGGGGGAATGATGGGCATGGGGGGGGGTAGTTGCCATCCAATCACTTTCTACTATTAAAAAGAGTACTAACCTTTTGAATTTCCGATCGAATGAGCCTGTTTTGAAGTTTCTACGACAACATCTTCTATAAACACCTTATATGCCCCCAGGGCATAACTTAAAACCCTTACCCTGAGGGTTGTGGGGGAGTGTCCTCCTCAAAACATATTTTCTATCTGAAAATCAACTACGCTGAACAAAATGACTATCTCAAAATTTTGATTGGATGTGTTTGGGGGAATGATGGGCGTGGAGGGGCTTTAGTTGCCCTCCAATCACTTTCGACTATTAAAGAAGGCACTAGCCACTCCAATTTCCAATCGAATGAACCCTTTTCGAAGTTTCTACGACAACGTCTTTTTATAAAAACCTTATATGGCCCCCGGGCATAACTTAAAACCCTTGCCCTGAGGGTTGTGGGGGAGTGTCCTCCTCAAAACATATTTTCTATCTGGAAATCAAGTACGCTGAACAAAATGACTATCTCAAAATTGTGATTGGATGTGTTTGGGGGAATGATGCCGTGGGGGGGGGGGCTAGTTGCCCTCCAATCACTTTCGACTATTAAAAAGGGTACTAGCCATTTGAATTTCTAATCAAATGAGCCCTTTTCAAGTTTCTACGACAACACTTTCAATAAAAACTTTATATGCCCCCAGAGCATAACTTACAACCCTTGCACTGAGGGCTCTGAGGGGGTTATCATCCTAAAAGACAAAATTTCCAGAACTTTCAACTACGTTGAACAAAATGGATATCTCAAAATTTTAATTCGATGTGTTTGCGAAATTGGTGGGTGTGAGACGGGTGTTAGTTGTTATCCAATCACTTTTAACTATTAAAAAAGGCACTAGTCTTTTCAATTTCCAATTGAATGATCCCTTTGAAGTTTCTACGACAACGCTTTCAATAAAAACTTTATATACCCCCAGGGCATAACTTACAACCCTTGCCCTGAGGGATCTGGGGGAGGGGTTGTCATCTTTAAAGACCTGATTTCCAAAACTCTCAACTACGTTGAATAAAATGGCTATCTAAAAATTTTGATTGGATGTGTTTGGGGAAAAGACGGGCGTGAGAGGAGGGTTAGTTGCCCTCAAATCACTTTCGACTATTAAAAAGGGTACTAGTCCTTTGAATTTCAAATCGAATGAGCCCTTTTTCAAGTTTCTACGACAAAGATTTCAATAAAAACCTTATATGCCCCCAGGGCATAACTTATAATCCTTGCCCTGGGGGTTTTGGGGGAGTGTCCTCCTCAAAAATATGTTTTATATCTGGAAATCAACTACCCTGAACAAAATGGCTATCTCAAAATTGTTATTGGATGTGTTTAAGGGAATGATGGGTGTGGGGGGGGCTAGTTGCCCTCCAATCACTTTTGACTATTAAAAAGGGCACTAGCCCTTTGAATTTCCAGTCGAATGAGCTTTTATTTAAGTTTCTACGACAACGCCTTCTATAAAAACCTTATATGCCCCCAGGGCATAACTTAAAACCCTTGCCCTGAGGGATGTGGGGGAGTGTCCTCCTCAAAAAACATATTTTCTATCTGTAAATCAACCACGCTGAACAAAATGGTTATCTCAAAATTTTTATTGCATATGTTTGGAGAATGAAGGACGTGGGGGCTAGTTGCCCTCCAATCACTATTGACTATTAAAAAGGGTACTAGCCCTTTGAATTTCCAATCGAATGAGCCTGTTTTGAAGTTTCTATGACAACGCCTACTATAAAAACCTTATATGCCCCCAGGGCATAACTTAAAACCCTTGCCCTGATGGTTGTGGGGGAGTGTCATCCTCAAAAACATATTTTCTATTTGGAAATCAAGTACGCTGAACAAAATGGCTATCTCAAAATTTTGATTGGATGTGTTTGGGGAAATGATGGGCGTGGGGGGGCTAGTTGCCCTCCAATCACTTTCGACTACTAAAAAGGGTATTAGCCCTTTGAATTTCCAATCGAACGAGCCTGTTTTGAAGTTTCTACGACAACGCCTTCTATAAAAACCTTATATGCCCCCAGGCCATAACTTAAAACCCTTGCCCTGAGGGTTGTGAGGGAATGTCCTCCTCAAAAACATATTTTCTATCTGGAAATCAACTACGCTGAACGAAATGGCTATCTCAAAATTTTGATTGGATGTGTTTGGGGGAATGATGGGCGTGGGGGGGGGCTAGTTGCCCTCCAATCATTTTCGACTATTAAAAAGGGTACTGGCCCTTTGAATTTCCAGTCGAATGAATCTGTTATGAAGTTTCTACGACAACGCCTTCTATAAAAATCTTATATGCCCCCAGGGCATAACTTAAAACCCTTATTTTCTATCTGTAAATCAACCACGCTGAACAAAATGGTTATCTCAAAATTTTTATTGGATATGTTTGGAGAATGAAGGACGTGGGGGCTAGTTGCCCTCCAATCACTATTGACTATTAAAAAGGGTACTAGCCCTTTGAATTTCCAATCGAATGAGCCTGTTTTGAAGTTTCTATGACAACGCCAACTATAAAAACCTTATATGCCCCCAGGGCATAACTTAAAACCCTTGCCCTGATGGTTGTGGGGGAGTGTCCTCCGAAAAACATATTTTCTATCTGGAAATCAACTACGCTGAACAAAATGGCTATCTCAAAATTTTGATTGGATGTATTTGGGGGAATGATGGGCGTGGGGGAGGGCTAGTTGCCTTCCAATCACTATCGACTAATAAAAAGGGTACTAGCACTTTGAATTTCCAATCGAATGAGCCTGTTTTGAAATT
Source organism: Artemia sinica (assembly GCA_027921565.1). Taxonomy (NCBI): domain Eukaryota; kingdom Metazoa; phylum Arthropoda; class Branchiopoda; order Anostraca; family Artemiidae; genus Artemia; species Artemia sinica. The sequence continues at coordinate 65,544,334 of CM051268.1, read as the reverse complement.
TCTACGACAACACTTTCTATAAAAACCTTATATGCCCCCAGGGCATAACTTAAAACCCTTACCCTGAGGGTTGTGGGGGAGTGTCCTCCTCAAGAACCTATTTTCTATGTGGAAATTAACTACGCTGAGCAAAATGGCTATCTCAAAATTTTGATTGGATTTGTTTGGGGTAATGATGAGCGTGGGGGGAGTTGCCCTCCAATCACTTTCCACTATTAAAAAGGCACTAGCCACTCTAATTTCCAATCGAATGAGCCCTTTTCGAAGTTTCTACGACAACTCCTTCGATACGAAGTGCCCGGGTATGGAGAACCAGAAAACAACACATTGTGCTTACATCGTTCTTTACTTGGGCAGCGCTAGCGCGCTGCCTATGATTTCTGTTTGTTTTGAGTTTCATTTATTTATCGATGCTGATTGTTGGTAGTTTCACGCCTGGTAGATTATTTGATTTTATTTTTCTCATTTTTTGTTTAATGGAGTTCTCTACTTTTCTTTGAAAAACTTATTTTGTGGAAAAAGTTTTTTTAATTAATTTCTAAAATTGAAGGGAATGATCCATCATCAACTATATAAAAAGAGCTAAAAAGTTCAGCAGTAAACTTGAGAATTTTTTCGGCTTCAGGATTTCGTTAAAATACTTCTTATTTGTTATTCTTATTCAATCGTCTTTATCAATAAAACTTTCCCTTAATTTTTTTTCCTGTGTTCCAACAATTCTCCTTCAAAATGTAAAACATTTTCCCCAAAAAGCATCATACATTGGACAAAATTTAAGACCAATTTGTGGTCCTAATTTGAGCCATATACTTCCTTATTTCCCCAAGTGATAACCCGTTCCCTTTCATACTTAAAAAACAATTCAACTCATATAACAGGGCTGTCAAGAGCCTATAATGAACCCCAGGGATAAATTTCTTTTTTTTTTCGAGTGTCAACAATACTGTAACAATGTCCGGTGTCAATACTATACCAGCGTCAGGGTCTAAACTTGCTCTGTTCCTTGATTAGTTTTGAGACCTGAGGTCTAACCTTGAGGTCTGGTCAGGTCTAACCTTCTTAATCAAAATTCTAGGAACTAAGAGGTTCAACTAGGAATACTTAAATTTTACTTCGGTGAGCCTCTGGGCCCTTTAGATTTTCGGATTTTAGAGTTTTTTATTCTTATTGAATAAAAGAACTTGAAAGCTTTCGCAATGCACGGCTCTACTATTTTAGCCGGTGTTCTCTGATTGTAAACAAGACGTTTTTCTTTATGCCACACACTTGCTACATTTCCGTATTGAGTTAATGATTAAGTAGATACACCATGAAAAGGTTCTACTCGTTGAACAGATCATATCCAACAATACAAAAATGAGGCTCTATCCGGCTTTCCAATGCTGCAATGAAAGAGAAGGTTAAGGTGAATAGGCCACATTTTACTGATGACAAGTTGCCAGGAATTTTGTTGTTTGGTCACACGTCTTGGGACAAACGAAATGCAGGTCGTCCCTTAACGGGATAGAAAAGGGTCGTAAGAAGGGATTTATGTGAAATTATAATTCTAGATGAGGGTGGAAAGAACGATGCAGAATAGGAGCTACACTAAATGAAGTCAAAGAGCTGGAGCGTGTGCAGTTGTGTTGCCCTCGAGTGGCTTGGTATTAAATTACAGTGCTTGAAGTAGTAGCCATATAGTAGTAATTACATTCCAATACCTTCAATGTATTATCTCTTTGATTCTGTATGGATCAACTACGACTCACATCCAAACAAGGATAGTACATGTCAAAATAGGACATGTAGAGTTAAACTCCCATGCCAAAACTTATATCACACCTGACCAAGCATAAGTCGGAGCCTTGCTTAGATCCATATTAGCTTTTTTGGCATTTTTTTTACTGCGATTACTTTTATGCGACATTTTTTTTTTAGATTTGGTTGTTATTCCTTCTTCGGCTTTCTAAGAAGGCCAGATAGAAAGTTAACACTTTTCATTTTGCCGAAAGCTGGCATTTTTTTTATCTTTAGTGAGGTTTTCTAAGATTTTTCGGATCTTTTACTTGCGTCATGGCATTTACTTACTGGGTGAGTTTTAATTTTATTCTTGAAGTACGCATGTCGGAGAAAAGTTCTCAATACTGGTTAAATATTTTTTTTCTAACATTTGTATTAAGTGAATCGATGAAGAGACAAACAGAAAACTTTTTTCAAGTGAATTAAAATAAGATCAAGAAACCAACAGACAAAACTTTGACTATCATTTTAAATTTACAAGGACCTTAGCCTGACAGAGAACGGGAGAACAAGACGGTAAATTTGTTGGAATTGTTGAATTTATAGTGAGATGCCTACTCTTGAAGCTTGGTTGAATATTCTTCGACCATAAAAAGTTATCAATTTACACAGTTTCCCAAAATCATTTCATTGACTTTCTTTCAGCAGAAATCACGGAGAAGATCATCAACGAAGTCTTGATTTCAGAATTGTATTCTGTGACGGCGGATACCACACCCGATACTTGACATTCTGATAAGCTTGCAGTCATATTGCACATTATTAGCTCGGATGGGGTGCGTCTAAAGAAGGACTATCAGATGTTAGTGAGGCTAATGACTATATAGTGATGGGCGTGGAAGAAAGTATAACAGGAACATTGTCAAGGAGAAGAATTCCTCGAGATAAACTAAATTTCCAGTCTTATGGTAATGCAAGCGCAATGTTTAATGGAGTTTAATGATGGTGTTTAGTGGAACTTTAATGACACAATGTTAAATGACGGTGTCTGGTCAGTTGAATGGAGCCAAGCAGAAAGCATCTGAACTTCTCGATTGCCGTGTGCCTTATATTCCCTACTAGATCCTCAGACTAAACACCGTCATAGAGCACAGTTGTAATTCATCTTTGTTGATAGCATAGCTTTTCAACGTCTTTGAAGAGATGTACGTCTTCTTCTCCTCTTCTACAAAGCCTTTTCCCGCTCTTAAAAAAAAGTCTCTTCGATAGAAAACCACCTTAGTCTCAAAAACTTACCACGGACTCTGTGGTCTAGATAAGCTGAAGCCATAAAAGTAGTAGCTACTATGTTTGAAGCAATAGTTTCGGCCCTTGACGGAATTAAACAGACAAAGAACACTGCTGCAAAAACGAAAGCACAGACTAGCAGCCTTCTGAAAAGGATTTCCAACATCGATGTTATTGCCTGCATCATGTTCGTGAAAAATATCATGTGCAAGGCCAGAATTGCAACAGAAAAGCTTTAAGAAGAGGAGATAAATATCATCGACGTAACCGAGATACTTAAAGCTGCAAAGAAACTTTTCTAAAGAATATCTGAGGAGGAAATGAGCAATTTAATTAACAGTGTAGCAGAGTTTGCCAAAAGGATGGAAGTCATCCAGAAGCAGATTGCATTTGACATCAGCATGGGCAACTTGGACCATCTCCCTTTTACAGCGTAGCTCAAAGTCGAGCCAAGATATTTATGCATTTGTTCAATAGCCACTATTTTAAAATCCTGCTTGATAGATTGACTACAATCATGGGAGATAATCTCAGAGCTCGCCTCGTCAACTTTCATCAACTTCGCTCTTTGCTTTTCAGTCTCCTTTCAAGACAAAAACTTCAGTTGCAGATTTTGAGCTAGCAAAAACGTTATTCCTGGGCCATGAAAGAACTTCAGATTCTACTGCTCTTCGAGTAGAGTTTGAAGTTTTGTTTCAATATTGCAAAGGCGCTACTTGCTTCAGAGAAATCCTAGGTGAAGGATATCACCGACAACACCAGCTTAAGCAAGCTAATTGTCTTTGCAAATTGGCAGTGATTGCATCTGTTGCAGTTGCTGCAGCCAAAAGAACATTTAACAAGCTCAAGTTTGTTAAGAATTAGCTGAGATCTTTCATGGGTGGTCCTCAGCTAGATTTCCTCATGTTGTTGACGAGTGAGAACAACCTCACCGATGCGGTTGAGCTCAAGCAGGATTGTCCAGCGAGGATCCACTGAAGAATAAGAGGTGAATACAGATTTAGCTGCTCTTAGTTTTGCATTTGCGCATGTGCTATTCTGTTTTAGTTCCTTCTTTGCCTCTGGAGATAAGTGTTATGATAAAGGACTAATTTCTATCAAGTTTGACGAGTCGTATAGTGTAATCTAGAAGTCGTTTAAATAGGGGATATCGCCCCCCCCCCCTCCCTTGCCTGGATGCTTTGATTACCCATGGGTGGAGAGGGAACAGCAGTTCGGAGATAGAAAATTTTGTTATCTATCTATTGATGTTTACATATTATTATATTTACTAATATTTGGTTAAACGTCTGTTCCGTCATTATTATTATTGGTTATTTACGACATAATTTTGTTTTGCCTTTTTTGACGAGTTTTTTTTTATTGTTTGTTTGTTTTTGAAATATTATTGGTTTAAATGCTATGTTGGTGTTTGTAATTGTAGCCCCTAGTGGCAGTACATTTTATATCTTCTCATTGGCCATTATTTATCATAATAGTTACAAATTTTATTTTCAAGTAATTTACTCGTCCCGCGTTGCTGCGATCTCAAAAGAAAGAAAATTTACGAAAAATTCCTCCCAGAATATTCCCTCAAGATAAATCCTCCCCAGCAGAAAATTCCCCCTCAACAGAAAGTTTTCTCACATGTAAAATCCCCTCTTGCTTACTAATTTAGGTTATGATTTCCCCGTTTTCTCCTCACGAAAGCCGAAAGTTTGAATTTTGAAAAGTTAGTTGAGTTAGAACCAACAGCAAAATTGAACCAAGTTGATACAATTGATATAATGATAAGACTAATCCATTTGAAACTTAAAGCTTTTTCGCCTCGGAAAGAAAGAGGAAGCCTTAACCCTCCGTAAACAAATAAAGAAAGAAATACGTCGTGCTACTTCTCGTTATCGTAAGAATAAATTAAATTACTCAAGACAGAGAAAACCTCAGCAATGAAATAAGAAAATGAAAGAAATAGGGGGGGGTCGCTCATGCAAGAACCTTGATTTTCGTCTGGATGAACCGCCTGAACTGACAGCCAATGAGCTTAATAAACACCTAGCTAGCATTGTAAAATGTTCCCCCTCTCTCGGAAAACCAGCTAATCCCTGAAACTCCAAAAGATAAAATCCCGAAAATTTCAGCGAAGCAAATAATAGTAAAAATACAGAAACTGAAAAAAACTAGTATTTGCCCCATTGATATCCCAATCGATCTAATAAAAGCATTCCCTGATAAACTATCATCACCCCTTGTTAGTATTTTTAATGATATTAGTAATTCCGGGTGTTACTCGTCGTGCTGGAAGCTGGGCTATATCACTCCCTTCCAAAAGAAGGGAGACGTGAACGATTTTATTCGAGTACGATCAATCACCTAAACCCCAGTTTTCTCAAAAATGTACGAGGGTTTCTTAGCTAATTGGTTAGAGGCGGAGATTCTTGAACTTATTGACTTACAACAATTTGGAAACCTGAAGGAGACATCTACTTCACTCTACCTTGTTACTCTTTTTGACACCGTTCTTAAAAGCCTTTAAAACCCTGATACCTGGTTGAATCTTTTATTAATTGATCTCCAGAAAGCGTTCGACCTAATTGACCATAATATCATTGCAAATAAACTGCTGACGGAGTTTCAAATGAGTCCCTTTCTAGTTAAAGTTGTTGCCTCCTTTCTAAAAAATCCTTCTCAAGGGCTTAAATATAAAAAATATTTATTCCGATCCCTTTCCTATCTTTTGTGGGATGCTTCAGGGAACTCTGATGGGCACCATTTACTTCCTTATAATGGCTAATAGCCTCATGACTGACCATACAGAGCGATGGAAGTATGTGGACGACCTTTCTGCACTTGAGGTTTGCCGACGAAATATTAAGAGCTCAATTATGGCATTACTCGACGATGTCACACAGGACGCTTCTTTGTCGAAGATGAAAGTAAATCCTAATAAATCGTCAGTTATGACAGTAAATTTTTTAAAATCGCCCTCACTTTCACAAACCCCATTCCTCCCAAAATCTCTGTCACACACATTAAACTACTTGGGCTGAAATTTACTGTTGACTTGAAGTGGGACGCCCATGTTCAAAACATCCTCAAATAAGCTTCCGCCTCTAAAACTTTCGATAAAATTTTCTTCCCCTCCTAAAGATCCCCTCCAACTTTATTGTTCTTTCATCCGGCCAATTCTCGAGTTTGCTTGTCCAGTGTGGCATTTCGGTCTTTCTTCAGAGCATATCTATATGATTGAAAATGTCGAAAAACAAGCACTTATCATAAATGGTGAAGGGAAGGTTCCATATTATTATCTACTAGGTAAGTTCAAGCCGAGAGAAGGAACCTCCTGTGCCTTCGTTTCGGTACCAAGGTCCTGTCTGTTCCCCGATTACGTTCCATCATCCCCGAAGCCTACCATCCCACCCGCAATAGACCATCCTGTATAAAATCCCAAAAAGTCCCCAAACTGACTCCCATCCCCCCTAAACATGAAAGATATCGCAAGAGTTTTGTTGAGCTGTATAATAAACAGGAAAACTAGTCATTAATTTTATTGTTATCTATTTATTTTTTTATTTTTGACTTTTTACCTAATTGTTGACTCTTCTTTTTATGCACTGTGTACAATGAATTATGTCTGACGTGAAGGTCAAATCTATTTATATATATATATATATATATATATATATATATATATATATATATATATATATATATATATATATATATATATATATATATATATATATATATATATATATATATATATGTGTATATATATATATATATATATATATATATATATATATATATATATATATATATATATATATATATATATATATATATATATATATATATATATATATATAAAGTATTTGAAAGGTTCCCCCAGGAGAAAATTTCCCCAGTGAGAAATACACCGACGAAAATTCCCCTTGCAGAAAATCCTTGCATATAGAGTCAGCGCGTCGGTCCATCTCCTCACTTCTCAAGCAATTCATTTCTGAGCATAGAAGTACAGAAAAACTTGCCAAAATTTAATTAAATTTCATATCTTTCATTGACGTCACTCCTACTAAGGCAGGGACTGATTAAAATGGACGACGAGAGATTTCTGACAAAGAATATAATTTTTTTGCTAACTTTCTCGACACCATTGGACTACAGAAGAGCTCTCCAAGGCAAAATGCAAACAATAAAAGCAATTTAAGGATTGCCCATTTAGCAGCAAATATTATCAAGACATACGAGGAGAGTTTCAATCTTCTTGAACGAAAGAAAAAAATGAACCGCTAGAATTTTAAAGTGACTACTTGTACTGTTACCCAAAGTTAAATGAAATCGCAGGCATGTATCTCTCAGTGCCTGCAACTTTAGTGCCAAGTGAGAGTGCATTTAGCATTACGGGCTGCTTTAAGCAAAAGCAGTGCTTGTGAATGACTGCAAAGTCCCTTGAACTTTGAATATTTTGAAGTAATAAATTTTAATTTGTATGGTCTTTTGAATATTTGTTTGTTTTTTTTTGTTTTTTTTAATTAATCAAAAACTGAAATGAAAATAGATTTCTTTTTTTTTTCTTTTCTATTTCTGTTCCGTTTTTCAGCTGTTGTTTTACACCGTTACTGTTTTAGCCAAAAAGAGAAAGGGTACCGACCCTTAGGACAAGCGTCAAGTGGCGACGGTCTAAACTAGGAAGACCTGCATATATTGTTGTAGACCTTGATAATGTGATAGTAGATTTCATACAAATTTTTGGAATACAGTATAATCAAATGGCAACTTTTCACAAGTATTAATAGAAGAACAGGATAAATACAGATGCGAATAAATGACCTTTTTAGATTCACGACTACAACGCCTATAATGAAGAATAAAAAATGAAGAATTATCTAATGAAGCGTCACCTAGAAATACAAAATATATACTTTGAGTATTTTATTTCAACAAAGCATATACTCTTGATAGAAGACAAAAAAGAAACAACAAAAGGAGCCAACATAATCGCTTTGACAAAAACAAAAGCTGTGGAATGATTACTTTCCTTTTATATAGGAAATCAGCTTTGGATGGAACTTTTTTTCGTCCTACTTCAATAATATATTGTACAATTGCCACTCTTTTGAATTATATAATCATTTGTTTAGTATATCAGTCTTGGGAGTGATATTTCAATTGTCAGATGCTAATAAACCGGATATAAAAACTTAAGACAAAATAAATCAAAAGGAGAAGTCATATAATACACCTATTAAAAAAAATTTAATACAAACAGAATATTAGAAATGGTTTTCTTTTCTCTGTGCATAGAAAACAATTACCTGACATCCTCCGTGGAGCATCGATCAGGGCAATCAATCAGTTTCCACAAAAATTATGATGCATCTTAAATACTACAATGTTACATTTGTTACAAATATTAACGTTAAATGTTGCAAGTGTCAAACGTTTTAAAATGCTACGAATGCTTGACAATGTAAAGGGTCTATGAAATGTTACATCTCAAAGCTGACTTCCAAACTTCTCTTCTCCCGCACGAAATACCGCATACATTATTGGTCATATACCATTTCAAAGCTCGATTTGAACAACAATAATCATATATACACATTAATATAATTACGAGAGTACAAGTTAAATAAGCTATAGCGAAATAGGCTTAAATACAATCAAGAGTAAAATTTTAGAAAAAAAAATCACTAAAAAATTTTGACTAAAAAAAAATTCACTAACAAATTTTAGTGATTCTCAATAGTCAGGAAAAAAAATTCGAAACAGATCAATGAATACAAAAATACGGTAAAGTCAGGGACGTGCTATCAGTGCGCATAATTGGCAGTGTATTTTCTTATATTCAGGATATTTCAAACTGCCACCTACATAGGCAAGTATATTCTCTGCACGTGATTAGTTTTGCAAAGCCATCTTTTGTGTGCGTGTGTATCAAATGAATTTGTGTTCAGAAGAGGGGGGCAAAAGAATGAAGATAGAGGTGTTTGTCTTCCATGGACTTCGTTTAAAGGTCTCCCAAAAGTTGTTGCTTTTTATCTGCACATTTAGGACCAACTTACGAATCGGAGAAAGTTTTTAGGTTTTCAGGAAATAATTTTTTTTTGTGCATTTTACGACCAATTTACGAACAAGAGAAACATTTTCGGAGAAAGGAGTCGAACCGAGTAGACCCCCACCCCCGCGCTTGATACGGTCTTGTAAGAGCCAATACAACTAAAGTAAATGTCCAATCTGTATCCATAGTGGAATTCATATCAGCCAATGCAGACAACTACTAAGAGAGGCAGAGTTCACAAAGAAAAATATGGCACTCTCACATCAGTATATTCATTAACGTATTACTTTTAGGTCTTCAAATATGTAGGCTTACTTTTTGTGGGGTTAAACTCCAACTAATCAAAGTTTAATAAGGTAAAAAAAAATTAAAATTATACATATTTTTTCAACAGAGCTCATTCCAATTTAACACATAATCAAGGTGAAAGTTTCAACAAATAAGATGAAAAGATTACATTAAAATCAGGTATGGTAGGTAGGTAACATTGTTACCTAACGTTTACTCATTGTTATACATAGTTATCAAAAGACCGCTAATACAACTCACAAAGCCCTAAATGTCTCTGTTGAGTAGAAAAAGGTTCTTATTCTATTCAAGAAGAAAAATTCAAAGATAGACACATCCTAGGAGACAATTTAATAGGAGGAAGTTGATTGCCAAAAGTCTATTGAGTTTTTAGGGTACGTCCTGTCATCTAGTCCCTGTATACAGCCGATATTCCAAATTAAACACGTGTTTTAAGCCTTATTCATGATTTGATGAAACAGTACTATGACGATTTTCGTATCAGGTCACTTATTACAAGCTAATCTCCATTTGTCATTTTCTACAAAAACTTGATGGAAAAGTACACTTTTTTTGGAAATGGAGATTGAAATGCTGTTCCGGTTGGGTGGATTGGCAGAATAGCAGCCAAAATCATTCAGTAAGAGTGATGAAAATGAAAAAAACAAAACACTAATGGGTCTCAAAAAATGCAAGTTTGAAGATCTAGAGAAAATGCAAAATAAATAGGAAATGTATTATGGAAAGTTTTTACTCAGTGATTGGTTAGCTATCAAGTTAAACATATTAGATATATCAAAGTTAGATAAGAGGGGGTATTTTTATGAATTCTACTCATAATATATAATACAGTCAAAATATTACTGGCTATTATTGTGGCAAAAGTTGGCACAAAACAAAAACCCAACTATAAAAATCAGCCCATTTCAGCAGAGGTCCAACTATTGAGAAGATTTTCTACTAAAACTTTCACACAATTTTCCATATATTCTTCCCGTTTATATTTGTCCAGTTTATTAGCAGTTAACATGTTAAATACTACTCTTAAGAATTAAAGAGAATCTATAAAGCTCTTTGTTAATTGCAATGCCTTCCCAAAGAAGTAAAACAATTGGGTTAAAACTGGACACAAAAAGTGGGACAAGGAGTATGTTAGAGAGGGATAAAATTCTGTCCCGAATTTTAGGGACAAATTCTATTTATCCTCTATTTATATGGTTCTATGGTGTACTGGTTGTCAGGTCTTTATTAAACGCGATTCGGTTGGGGTGGCAACCCGGATTTTTTTTTATTATTATTAACATTTGATTTTTACAGTAGGAAACGACCGGACGTGGCATGATAATGCCAAAAAGAGGCGAGGGGGATTTTGTTGGAGAGAGGGGGTAATTGGTAATTCAGTGATATAAGAAAGAGCTAACATTTTGGAGAAGTTTTAGAGATGTAAAGCATTATAAATATTCTCGAGCAACGCCGATCTGTTTCGGCAAGAAAAAATCATTAATCATACAGAACCATGAAATTTAAATTTGGAAATATGTCCTGAGACTTAATACAAATTACAAAACATGTGTGCGCTGAAATCGAAATGGAATACAACTAACTAATTTCCAAGTTAATTTCCTTATCTGATATTTGTACAAAATAAAAATTACTATATATAACCTTAGGTTTATCAAACTCTGTTTAATAGGAAATATTTTATTTAATAATACAAAACATAGTTTTGACACTTTTGATATAAAAACAAAAGACTGTGATTACACTGTAAACATTACTGAGCTTGATAATTTTTTCGTGCTATCTCCCCTTCAGCATTATATTCAGAAACTTAAGAATTAAAGTGAACCGACTGCCTTAATCTATATATCCAGCGATAGGGTTCAAACGAAAAACAAGTCATAACCGAATGGGGGTGGGGAAATACAACTGAAAGAACAAGGAAAATAATAGCAAAATTAAAAGAGTCCTAGCGTGTTGGCTGAACTGATACAGGGTAATGAAGCTCTGACTCTTTTATTGTTAATTTTATTTTCAGTTTCTTCGTTCTTTATCGTAATTGAATTTTATCATTGTTTTTTTTTTTTTTTTTTTTTCGCTGAAGACGGCTATTAGTTCTATGAGCAAAATACTCAATTTGTTTTCTTGTGTAGTGGATTCTCTTTAAAAAGAAATCGATCAATACATTATCTTGTTAATTGTTTGCATAATGGAAAGGCTGTGTGGTCTTCGTCGTTATTTACCTCACCTGACAATGCAAAGTTAATATTTTGTGCATTCATTATACATTTGGTGAATCCTAAATCGTACAGTTTTTAATGAAATATTTCACAATAACCAAAGAGAAAATTTTGAAAAAATAGAAAGAGAAAAAAACGGTTCGGACGGGGAAAAAAGAGTCACACAACCATTGGACTTGTATACAACGAAAAATACTTTTTGAGGTTAAATTTCATCCATTTTTTAAAAGATGTTTTGGTTTAAACTCTTCCTTTCAATACTGAAGACGCCTGATTGTCTGCAGGCGAAAAATTCGTGATTATGCTTCTTTTTCTTATTCGCTATAGACCTTGTTTTTCAATATTAAGTTTTGTCAAAATAGGCCACTTCTGATTTAGATCTTTTAACTGAAATATATGATTTATTTCCATAGTTACAGGAAAGGAATTTCATTAGGCTTTGCTATAATCTTCAGTTTATACCATAAAGTGACCATACCTCTTGATGCAAGTTGATTTTACTGTTGTTATCTGACAAAAATTATATGCGGAAGGAAGTGATTTAATGTCAGCCATAAACAAATAATTGCCCTCCCACGAAAGAATATTGTGGCGTCCTGCGAAAAAAGAATTCGGGCCGTAGTCTTAAGGTGATTAAGCTGAATTCCTAAACAGGCTTAGCCAAACATCAGTGCTTAGGGAAAAATTAGTTTTGACCAATAAATAATTTGTTTCTTTTCTTATCAGAAGTTTTGATTGGTCTAAAATAGTCTTGGGTAGGCAGTGATGAGAACGGGGCTAAAAGCCACTTCGTAGTGTTAATTGTATCGGAGGACGATTAGGGATTTTGACAGGAAGGTGACAGGGAAACTATCTTTAACCCTTTTTTCCCTCAACAAATTCGTATGGTAGATGTGACCTTTTTTTTATTTTCTGCTTGAAAACTAAATGGAAAACTGCCTGAAAATAAATTACATCTACGTCAACAGGTGGGAGAGTGGTGCTCTTGGATCAGCCACTGAAGTTTATGGAGCAAAACTAGTACATCCAGCACGTATTTTTAAAAACAAATTCAAGAGCTTTATCTTTCCGTATGTATTAGTCCAGAGTCAGACATGAACAAATAACGAAACACGGGAAACAACAGCTACGAGTGGCACTCAATCAGAAATTTTCACTTTAGTGTTACCGCACAGACAATTTCCTATCTTCTTTTTATATATGGTTTCAGCCACTTAGCTGTGGTTCACTGTGATACCGAACTTTCCATTAACATTAATTTTCTGTCGTTCATTAATTATGCAACTATAATATCCATATTTCGTTCCCACCCTTCAAGGAAAATGTCAATATTTCATTGATTTTCTGAAAAGGGAGACAAAACAAATAATAATAAACTTTGCAGTTTTGGAAAATATATTTATTTTCAAATGATCCTTCTTTTTTTAACTTTACCCTCTAAACTTCATTCTCTACCCTCCCCTCCCCCCACAAGAAAAGAAAATTACCTTTTCAATAAAAATAAACTAAAGCACAGAACTGCTGATCTAAACTTTAGGTTAGATTAGGAAAAAAAAAACAATAAAAAAAACATAAGGATGTCTTAGTTTGATCAACTGTCCAAGACAATTGAGCCAAGATAATAATCCAGGCTAAAAAAAACAACATAAGGATGTCTTAATTTGGTCAATTGTCCAGGACAATTGATCAAGATAATAATATAGGATGTAAGATTTTTTTTTTTTTCAGTTGTAATAAATACTCTTGGAACATTGAGGTTAAATGAGCCAAGGCCCTTGATATAATAAACAGCCGATTTTATACAAAACAACAGGCATTTGGCATTTCGAAAAGACAACTCTTGAAAAAAAAACGAAAAAATATAACGAAGGGCAACACTGAAAACACATATAGGAACTACACAACATAATAAGCTCTCTACTTAAAAACTGAGATCCATTTCTGAGAAACATATGACAACATTTTCAAACATTGACAGTAGGGAGAGACAACAGGCTAATTTCTTCTAACATTGGAAGTATAATATAAAATATATTACCCCCTTAAATAGTTTTTGACAGGAGTTGAAATTTGCTAGGCTACGAGACTTCCGCTCGATGTAAAAAAAAAATTGTCTTTATGTAAGCAAGTGTTCAATTAGCTTCTGTTTACGATAATTATTGAGAAATTTGTTTCTCCAATCGAAATTATTGTCTTTAACGCCAACAAAAGTTTTTTAGGATTACAAAGTTTGGATCTATTTTAGATAGATCAAGAGGTTCTATTCCAAAGAGACATTTCGACTGGAGTTCACGCAGAGTTGTCGCTTGATTATTTTTGGATGACAAAATTTGCCGTCTTCTGTCAAACCTTAGCTTGGCATGATGAATACTTAAAAGGTTTTTTTTTACAAATATAGACCAGCAACACTTTATATAAAGATCAAACTAAATTATTTTAAGAAAGCTTTAGGCCGAATTTTGCTGACGGAACACCTTTTTACCTCCTTTCCTAACAAAATTTTTAGACATTCTATTAATGAAGTGAAAATGTTGTCATATTCTTAACTTGTCAAAACCACTTCGAACATAAGCAAAGCATCATCAAATAACGAAACAACGCAACCAATCAGATGAAACAGCTAACACTTTTTGACAAACACTGTCAAACAAACAAGGGATGTGTTCCATAGCACTTAATGCACATGTCTAGTTAATATTATAGTTAAATGTCTTACTACGTAAGATTTAAATATTAACATCTTAAGAAGACCATTTTAACGAGCAGATTCCGATTGTGTTTGATCAAAGAACATATTGCACCGACATATTTAAATAATTGCAACTAACGACTAATAAGACAGCCGAAGTCCAGTAATTTTGTATTTAAGCTGAAAATAATAGACTAGCTTGATCCAGAATTCAGAAGTGCTAATGAACTCAAAAATAGTAAAACCTATTTGGCTGCTATAAACGATAACTTCAATGGCCACCCCTCGGTATTATGTATCAATGCATTAAACACCATGGAACACACCTGACAAGATCTTTCATTTAATTTACACTTTAGCTATGTCATTAGCATATAGCAACTACCTCCTCTCCCTCATCTGGCAGCTGACTTAATGGATTTGTCCGTAAATTTATCACCTCTTCATTTACTTGAGCCATAAACTGAGGAGGACGAGGAGGAGCAACTGGCTGAAATGTACTTAAAGTTCGTACATGCCTCGGTCGAACACTCAGCTTACTACTATAATTCGAATTCCGAGTGTCACAACTAAGCTCACTATTTGTCGGGTGTAAGCTTTGTAGACTAGAGCCACGCAATAAAGATGCACTCTCATGATCTAGATGAATTTCATCTCGGGTTCCCGTCACTTCGTCCCGAGCACTGTCTCCAGTACCGCTATCGCGGAGGCTTTCACTATCAGAGTGATCACTATTACTATACTGAGGATGGAGGTATGGACTGGGATTACTATAATTACCATCCTAGAAAAGAGAAGCATCTTAACTAATTTATATTTCAGAGTTCCACTTTTGCATTTCATCCCGAACTATATGCTTCACAAATTGCTGGGACAAAATTTTGCAAGACAAAATTAATGTTTCTCAACAGGTTCATTAAAAGATTATTTTTAACAACTATTAGCAGCAATTAGGACGGTGGACACAATCTTATGATAGTTTTAAGACCCAAACAATAGTTTTTGGCAGCAGTGTGGATTGAGGGAACGGTTCTGATGTTGTAGCCTTTTAATAAATGGAATTCATTTTAATAAAAAACGGCTGAGTTTTCAAATTAATGTACAGAGCAAATTTGATACTTAAAACGAACAAAAAATATCGCTTCCCACTTTATTTAATATATAACTGCAAAACTAGATCAAATAAACTGACACCGGATATTCCTCTGTAATTGTAGACTGGAAAACTAGGGCTTTCTCTTTCTTTTTCGATTCGATATTTAGTAATACTGGAATACGGGGCCCCGGGTTCGATTCCCGCTCTCACAAGGTTGGGTGACAAGCTTGGTGCCTGTTCCTATATATAAAAAAAAGACGCAGCAATTGAAAAGTCGACGGACGCCCTATGTCCAATCACTTAGTCTGGAGAATCTTTACAGAATTCTATGGACTTTGTGCAGGGTTTACTGAAGTTCCTTGGCGTCACCCATGTAAGAAAAGGCCCAAATTCAAGTAAGCTGTTGCATCTCTTGTTATTTATATCTTCATTTTCTACTATATTCTTCATCCAATATTATTCTAACTAGAAAGAAGCAGAATGTTTACATTTCCCTTTAAACGCATAAAGATTACAAAACGTCTTTGTTTCAATTATAAGAGCATCCGTTGATAAACTGAGAAGAATATAATTTTCAAAATTGGCCCCATGTAAAGTATGATCTAGTCATAGATACTTAGTATTAACATCCTGGAAACTGCATGTATTTCTAATGAACATAGACACTCCTAGCTTTTCTTTAAAATATTCAACTTATGTGAAAATGACGAAAACAACCAATATGCATTCTTAAATAAACTTTGAGGATATTTATCTACGGAAATGGATTTGGATTTTTCTCATTTTTCCATATAATGTCATTACTCTAATAGCTTTATACATTAATAGTATAAATAAATAAATAGATTGCCAAATATGCACACTGTCTTAAACTATTTTGTACCCCAGAGGGGAAGTTAGGGCCCAAATAGGGAACATTTGTCACTTAAACAAAAATTATGAGACAGCTTTTTGGTTGAGATATCGAAAAGTCTTATTCCAACACTTTCTGAAGACAAACTAACATGATGTTACAGTACAAGTAATTTGTATAATCTTTAATTTAATTATTATAAAGGGACATAAAAACGGGCATAATTTAACAAAAAAAAAGCTTTTTGAACTGAAAGCAAATAGCGATGTTAACACTAACGACCAGAAAAAACTCTAAATACAAAGGGGGAAGGAATCCATCCACAACTATCCGCTCTCTACGCTGAAGTTTAGCTTTAAGCACTAAAGTTCTAAAACTATTCCAACTGAAAGTTTGGTCATCGGTATTATCAATAATGATAAACAAACTAGCGCAAATACAACTAAATAAGCACACCCAATTTTGAAGCATTATGGTAAAAGAAGAAAAGTTAATATTTGAAAATATGCAGTGTTTCTATTAAAAGATGAGTTAAACTTACGTACAGAGGAGGGTGGACAACCATCTTCATTTTAAGAATTTTTTCAATGCGTTTTAAGCAAAACTTTTTTTTTAAGGGTTATGCCTCTATATGAAAATAGCAGACACACAGGAAAAATGGAGCTTTTGATTACCACTCGCCTCGTCCTTTGAAAATGTGACCTGAATAACTTTGTATATATATATATATATATATATATATATATATATATATATATATATATATATATATATATATATATATATATATATATATATAAAGTGGCATCAAATATACAAAAACCTTTAGATGAAAAAAAAAAAAAAAAAAAAAAATCATCAATCAGCTTAGGAAGGTATTGCTTTTCTTTGAAGGTGTAGGTATTTTTGGGAATCAAAATATTATTATTTGTGTAGTGTTAATATTATTAATGTGAAAAACGAAAAGCGTTGACAAATTTAACTAATTAGCTACATTTTTCCTGCGGTTCAATGCGGCAAGACTGACGAAACTGTGGGGCTACTCTAAAAACTTTATAATTTTGAAATAAGCGAGAGAAAAATCTTAGAAAGATGCGGTTTTCAGGTACAACCAGGCTAAGAAAGGTCCCGGGACAAAAAGTGTTTTTATATTGATGTTGTTGGTACCTTAACCATAATGGTGCAACGCCACTAACAATGGTGCACACAGCACTACCAACACGACCAGCATTACATTAAAAATAAGGAATAAAATACCATTTCTGGGTAGAGCATCGTAAAAGCAGGTACAGGAGCTTCAGGTCCCGGTGGTAGCATTTCTTCGGGTAGGCTTCTTTGTTTTTTCGAGCGATAGATACAGTAGACCCAAACAACTGATGTCAAAACAATGGCCAAAACGACGACAATGACAATAATTGCTGCAATTGTCGCTCCGTCTTGGACTGAAAGGCCAAATGTCAGTGGCGCTGAAACAAACCAAGTTTCAACAATATATAAAATCAAATAATATTTTCAATTTTCTTCGAATAGTAGACCACGAGTTAGTTTAGTTTTTGTCTTGGAGCAACTTCACAAAATATATTTTAAAATAAATATAAATAATTCAAATTAATTTAGTGAATAATAAGTTCTCACTAAGGTGTACAAAGAAATGAAGGTTACGTAGTATATCTAAGGTATTGATTAGTCTACAGCAGGCCTTCCTAAACTATGGGTCGCGACCCCTAGTGGGGTCGGGTGGCAAAATCATAGGGTCGCAAGAGATTTTAAAGTCAATTATGTATAACATACTACAGGGAAGAAACATGTACGTATTGTAAAGTTGATGAATTTTTAAAGACTGATGGTCTAGAATAGAAGAATTGCTGTGGAATATGCACAGATAGTACAAGAGCGATGACGGTCAAAAACATTGGTTTCAAATCATTTTTTTAAGCTACTCATTTTGACCATATAACTTTTAATCACTGCGTTATTCATCGAGAGACCCTTGCAGCAAAAAAATTAGCACCATAATTGAACGATGTGCTTGAGAATGCTGTTAAGATTATAAGTTTTATTAAGAGCCATGCACTTATTTTCATACCTTTGTAAGGATATGGATCCGTCTATAAAACTTTATTATTACACGCAGAAGTAAGATGGTTGTCAAAATGTCAAATTTTAAGAAGATTATTATTATTATTAAAAGACGGAATTGAAATATTCTTAACCGAACGAAAATATGAACTTGCTGCTTTTCTTCAAAACGACTTATGCCTATCCAAGCTGTATTATTTGTCGGATCTCTTTGCGAAATTAAATGATCTCAACTTGTCTCTTCAAGGAAAAAATTGCGATATATTTACTTCTAATTATAAAATTCAAAGTTATACTAAAAAGATTAAAATTTGGAAAGATAGGATAGAAAAAAAAATTGTACGAAATATGTTCCAGTGTCGACAGTTTTATAAGCGAGAGAAATCATTGTAAAACTTTTATTGCAAGAACTATTGTAGATCACTTAAAAGCGCTAGAGACCTAGTTCTGTACATAATTTATATTAAATATTGATTTCAAAAAGGTAGCTTGGATTCAAAATCCACTTTGTACTGATTTAAATGAGATTGATCACATGCCACTTCAAGCTCAAGGGGAATTTACTGAGCTTTTGAGTGATTCAAACTTAAAACTACAATTTTCAAAAGAAGCCCTTGACTGAATTCTAGATCAGAACTAGAACTGAATTCCCCACAATCGCAGATATGGCATTATATGTTCTTCTGCCAGTCAACACCACATATTTATGTGAAGTTACTTTCTGAGCTTTAACACACATCAAATCCCAATATCGTTCATCGCTAAAAAATGTTGAAGAGGTCTTACGTCCAGTAGTGTCAAACATTCCACCAAGATTTAATTTGTTGTGCAACAAATAACAGGCACATCCATCTCACAAAAGTTATCTTTTATTATAATTTAATACTTACCACCCAACGACTGCGTTCGAATATATTCGATTGAACTAGGACGGTTAGAATTCTCTTTTATTTATGTTATTGCAAAAAATACAATTTTGGTGAAAAATACGGCACATAATTTTCGTAAGTATAATAAAGACAACTTTTTAACTTTAGTGGAATTTTTTATTTTATATTTTTGTATGTTTCTAAACGAATTCTAAAACTACATATTTTCATGTATGTATATTGTTACCTAACAAATGAATCATCCAAAAATATTTATTTGTCTTTCAATTATATTTATATGGGGTCGCTGGGAAACTTGTAATCATAAATGGGGTCGTGAATGAAAAAAGTTTAGGAAGCCCTTGTCTACGGGTATATCAGGTCAAGAAGCGATTCAGGATTAGATTTCCGCGCAAGATTTCCCTATTCTCAAGTTCGTTTTTTATGAGAATGTTCTTGTCAGCATTATCCTCCATCTTTTACATTTTATTTTAACAAATTTTCATACCTTTCGTATTATTCATGAAGGTTGCTGTCGATTTTAATAACAAGTTGGAATTTGCGAAAAAGCTTTCAATGGTTAGAAAGACGATTTTGTTTGAATCAAAGAAATCTTGGAACTGAAAATAATTGGTCATTTGGCACTTTAAAATGGTATTATTAATATTGTAAACTAGTTCTTGTCAGCATTATCCCCCATCTTTTACAGTTTATTTTAAGCTATTTCATAGCTTAAGTTGTCAATGGCTATTCCATAGCGATTGAAAGAACAGCATTAATCATCAGAAGTAGAAAAATTCAAACCAAAAATAAAATAAATTTAACATATTGAAATATATAGGATACTAAGTGAAATTTTGAAAAATTAAGGAAAAAGCAAAGTAAAAGTAAGAGAGTCTGAAATAAAAAATGTCCCTTGTCCTTTATTGGCAAGAGCAAGCTTCACCCCAAAGTAAAAACGAAAAAGTAAAAGGGATAAATAACTGATGAGAATAATATTAATATTAATGCTTCATTTATATTTAATTATATTTATACATAATATTTATTTATGTTATTTTTATTTATTTATATTTAAGGCTGTTCTGTGATTTCGGTGGGAAACTAGATTGCGGGGTTGTTATTTTATTGGAAAGAAACCAAAGTTTCCTCTCTAATCGTTTTCCAAAATATTTCGTTTAAAAACAAACCTAAACTGTTACTTTCCCATTAATAATAATAATTGATTTCTCATCCACAATACAAGAAGCGAAGGATAAAGCAAAAAGGAAGAGAAAAAATAAAAATAGGAAAAACGGAATGAACTAAAATCAATGAAAATTCATGGCGTTATGGTTTTTCTATTCCTGTTAGCTTTTTTCTTCTAATTTTCTTCTTTTTTTTCTATTACTTCACTTAGCTTTTTACTGTGTTGTATATTCAAAAATATATAAATTGAACACAAGTAACTAACCTGGTTTAACAGCAAGCAGGGTCGCTCCCTGACTTTTTCCAAGAACATTGGACATCTCACATTCGTACCGGCCTGTATCTGATTCCTTTACATGAACAATGATTAATAACTGATTATCAGCCGTAAAAAAATGGCGTTCAGTAACAGGCAGTGGACCACTGTCTTTTGTCCAAACAAGGCGGGGCTTAGGGGAGCCAGACGCCATGCACTCTAATACGGCCGTTGATCCAGCCATTACTTCTTTACTAGGTTCCATAGGACGGACGAAATCAGGTGTTTCTTTAAAAAAATGATAAGTAAATAATTAGTTACAGTCAAGGTGTGCGGGAATGTGGTCTCAAGTCGATGCGCAATTATTTCAAACAAATGTCCCTTGTCAAGAAAACATTTGAAGATTGAACATATTACTCGAGGTATAGTCCACAAACTCCTTTTCATCCTAGCATATACCAACACACTTTAACACCCGACTGTCAAAAAATATGCACTGGTCGTAATACTACTTAAAGGGAATAAAATACAATAGCTGATGTGTAAATTCTCTGAACAACTTTAGAGATTAGCCGCGTTTTCAGGCTCAGCGGGTTCGAACACGGGTTGTTCTCGTCTGGTTTCAAGATTCTAGTTTTTCATCTAGTTTCGTCTAGTTTCAGCAGGTTCGAAGTTTCAACCCCGTGTTTTCCTCGAAAACCATCAGACTGTTCGTGATGTCGAACTGCTAAGCCGCGTTTTCAGGCTCAGCGGGTTCGAACACGGGTTGTTCTCGTCTAGGTTCAAGTTTCTAGTTTTTCGTCTAGTTTCAGCGGGTTCGAAGTTTCAACCCCGTGTTTTCCTCAAGAGCCCGCTTTGTGAAAACGCGGCTATTAAAAAGAATAAAACCAAGGAGCAAGAACCCAAACGGATATTAGTTTTTCAACTGATTAATTCTTGAGTTCACTGATTTTTGAATTCCGCCCGCTCTGGATACAGTACTGTCGACAACTAACGCCTCTATCTTTGATTAAATAAAAAACAACAAGTTTTTTTAATTGAAAGTAAGGAGCAACATTAAAATTTAAAACGAACAAAAATAATCCGTATATGAATGGGGCTGTCCCTTCCTCAACGCCTCGCTTTTTACGCTGAAGTCTTTTATTTTCTGAGAAATAGAGTTGTGAGAAAGAGTCTAACTTTAGCGTGAAGAGCGACGCGTTGAGGAGGGGACAGCCCCTTTCATATACGGAATAATTTCTGTTCGTTTTAAGTTTTAATGTTGCTCCTTACTTTCAATTAAAAAAAAACTTGTTTTCTATATTTAATTTTTGAATGTTTTTGAATTAATGGAGGTTTTGATTTTGGCTCAACGTACATGAATAATTAAAAAAAACTTGCATAGTAATTTTACTTTTATTTGGTTAAATGCTTTCTCGAAAGTTGTTTAATTTTATTTACGAACATTTTTATTAGTAATAAATATATGTAACTTACGAATTAACTTACGTAACGAACTTCTATATCCATATATTTTTAATACGTATATTAGGGGGTTCGCCCCCTAGTCAATACCTCGCTCTTTACGCTAATGTTCGAATTTCGTTATAATTCTTTAAAAATGGCCCCTTAATCACAAATGCCGTTAATTAGAATAAATAGCTCTTATGAAAGTATTAAAAAATCTTTGGCTTAAAGAGCGGGGTATTGACTAGGGGGCAAACACAATCATATATTTAATAATTTCTGTTCGCTTTAAGTTTTGATGTTGCTCCTTAATTTCAGTTGAAAAACTTGTTTATTTTTTATTTAATTTCTGATCGTTTTTTTTTAAATAATGCTAGGAAATCTGGCGCCCCTTCACAGCAATGTCCCTTCCCCATGGGAAGATCCTCCCACATAACCCCCGACTCTGCTCAAATTAAAGAGCAAATTTGACACTTAAAACAAGGAACAGTTATAAAGCTACTTAATTTTTTTTTTTATTATTCTTATTATTTGAGGAGTAATTGCCCCCCTTGCCACATAACCCCCCGATCCTCCCACATAATCCCCGACCCCCCCACGTCCACTACCGGAAAAAAATTTCCCTTGAAAACGTCTGTATACTTCCCAATAACCAATACTATATGTAAACATTAGGTATAGTTCATAACTTTCAGCCCTCCCCCCGGGGACTTTGGGGGATTAAGTCATCCTAAAAGACATATTTATTATATTTTCGACCATGCTGAACAAAATGGCTATCTCAAAATTTCCGTTCGAATGAGCCCTCCCACGATATTTTACGACCACTGGGTCGATACGACCTCCCCTAAAAAAAAAAAAAAAAAAAAAAAAAAAAAAAAACTAAATAAAAACAATAACAAATAAACACGTATCCGTGATCTATCTGCTGGCAAAAAATACAAAATTCCAAATTTTTGAAGATAGGAGCTTGAAACCTCTACAGTAGAGTTCTCTCATACGCTGAGTCTGATGGTGTAATTTTCATTAAGGTTCTATAGTTTTTAGGGGGTCTTCTAGCGTTTCGGTTACTATTGAGCCGGGTCGCTCCCTACTTACAGTTCGTTACCACGAACTGTTTGCAAATTCAAACAGAGCGGAAGAAGTGCAAAAACAGTGCGTTAATTTATGGTAAATTCTCGCATGAAAGCTTCCTCAAAATTAAAAATGGACTAAATTAACCTTAATGTAAATAACGAGACACACTATCTTTCATCACACAAGCAATAGAGAAAATAACGATATGAAAAAAGTTTAAAGACAGTGAACTGTATAAGGAAACTAATTGAATGTTCGGGCTACACATCCAATAGCTGTCCTCAGCAAAAAGGACAGTTCTCAGGTATATAGCTGAAATTTTCAATTATTCTTCTTTATCTTATGTTTGCCCTTAATAATTACTCAATTCATTATTTATCATTTGAAAGTGCCAATGGTTTATCCTTTTAACTAAATAGAAAGTCATTATCTGGAAATTCACATTCTAAATATAAATTTTACATTTTACATCATGCATTGGATAGACCAACGACTGGAGGGACGTATAGTCCTTTCCCATATAATACCCTGGCATAATACCACCAATTCCAAATTTGTTTTATTTCATCAAAGTTCGAATAATAAGTTAGGTTTCATAATTAAAGAATCAGTTTTGTGATTGCCGTCTAACTTTTAAATATATTACTAAAAACTAAATTTTTTTGGATATCAAACAGTTCGCGGTAACGAAACTGTAAGTAACGAGCGACCCGGCTCAATAGTAACCGAAACTCTAAAAACGGAATAACGGGGGAAGATTTTTTCCATGGAGGAATTTTTCGTGGAGAAAGAGAATTTCCATGAAGGGAGCGCTGGATTTTCCAGCATTATTTAAAAAAAAAAATCAGAAATTAAATTAAAAAAAAAAATAGTTTGTTTTTTCTCAACTGAAAGTAAGGAGCAACATTAAAACTTCAAACGAGCAGAAATTATTACGTATACGAGGGGGTTGGTCCCCTCCTCAATACCTCGTTCTTTACGTTAAAGTATTTTTAGTAATTTCAAAAGAGCTATTTATTCTAATTAAACGACTTTTGTGATTCAGGGGTCATTCTTAAAGAATTAGAACAAAATTCGAACTTTAGCGCAAAGAGCGAGGTATTGACGAGGGGGCGAACCACCTAACATACGTAATGAAATTATACGAATATAGAAGTTGAAAATGTAAGTCATATTTGTAAGTTACGTATATTTATTGCTAATAAAAATCGTTCGTAAATAAAATTAATATGTCTAGTGCTCTTTTTAAGTGACCAAAAAAATTGGAGGGCAACTAGGCCCCCTCCTCCACCATTTTTTCTCAAAATCGTCCAACCAAAATTTTTAAAGATCCATTAGCCAAAAAAAGTAAAGTTAATATGCAAATTTCGTTTTAATTATTCATGTACAGTGAGCCAAAATCAAAACCTGCATTAATTCAAAAACATTCAAAAATTAAATAAAAAAGTTTTTTACCTGGAAGTAAGGAGCGGTATTAAAACTTAAAACGAACAGAATTATTCCGTATATGGAAGGGGATGTCCCATCCTCAACGCCCCGCTCTTTACGCTAAAGCCTTTTATTGTTGTAAAAAGAAGAGTTGTTATAAAGAGTCAAACTTTAGCGTAAAGAGCGAGGCGCTAAGGAGGGGACAACCCCTTTCATTTACGGAGTAATTCCTATTCGTTTTAAGTTTTAATGTCGCTCCTTACTTTCATTTAAAAAAAAAATTATTCAAATTATCAATAAACCCTATTTCAATTGAATAGGATCAGTTATGTACGTACCCAAAATGTGGGCAAATTTTCTAAATCCAAAGTTAGGGCGCCTCAAATTTATCACAATAAACCAATTTATCTTTCTTTGTGTGTAAATTATTACCTAATTCATTGAGGATGTAGTCTAAGATTGTAATGACTATTGGTCAATATTATTAAGTTCATTGGTCTAGATACACATAAAATAGTAGCTCAAAAATCCTTCGTCAATCTTCATTCAAAACATTTCCCCAAATTCAACACCATATAAAACCAGAATACTTGTTTGAAAACTAAACTGGAATTGCTGATGAAATGAAAAAATTCAAAATTGTACAATTTAACTATAATAGATTTAAATATAATATTAAGTCATATATGTACAAAGACTTTGTGTAAGAGCAGACCAGCGCCATAATTGAATGAATTGTTACTAATTTGGAGATTGAATACTAGTTACTTCATCAGAATGAATTCTTTCAAAAGGAACATTATCAAGTTCATTAATATTGATATCCATAAAATAGTGATTTAAAGGCTGTACGTAGACCTTAGTGCAAGATTTACTCAGTAGGTTAGCTCTCAAATCGAAGCGGAATATAAATAGTTTCGAAACTGGATAATTGAACAATAAAACGCATTCAATTCCTTTAAGAGAAAAAAGCGGCCAACTAGGTTCCAGAAATTATGTACTTTATGCACATCTCAATCAATTTTAAGTTGTCATTTGAATGGCAAAAACTATGGTACTAAATAACAAACAATACAAGAAGATTTTCAACAAGTCATTCAATTTCACTGAACCAAATTAGGGAATTCAATAGAATTAAATACCACAGGATTTGCATATAGCATGTCAAAAGTCAAAATCAGTTTTACACACCCACTGGTTAAAACTGGAGATTTCGAAGGATTTGACGATCTCTGTTTAAGGTGTACTTGACTCAAAGTCGATATTCTTTGCTTGGAAACGTCCACAGATACATAAATTAACGATTATTCCCTAAAAGCTTGCAAAGTTAATAGACCAAATATCCTACCCATATCCAGGAAGGATTGCTAACAATCTCCCTCTTAAGACAAGTCTGGCGACTATCCCTTCCCAGAAAAACAACAGCCTGAAAATGCATTTTTATGGGTTTTCAAACCTACCCTCTCAATACAAAACAAGTGTTTAGACTTTAAATAAAACATAGTTCTGGCCTTCAATGACAATATTTATGTTCACACTCCTCTAAAACTGAAGAGGTATATACTACCATAAAATACACTGAGAATTTTGAAAATTCCGAGTTTCTATGCAAATATTATAGGCATCGTGTTCTTTACTGTTCTAATTGTAGATGGCAGCAGCAAAAGACCTACTAGCAAGTACAAAAACGGATGAAAACGTAGCGTCCCGCTAACAAATAATACCAGAAACTTGGCGTCCTGGGGATGGGTAGAATACCAGTAACAGACATATTATCTTAATTTTAAAAATGCAGATTTAAAATATTATCTAATAAACTGAGAACAATAATTAAACACAGGATTTTAACAGTAAAAAAAAAATATGTATAGATAAACCTATCGCCGGGACCAAACACTGCACGTTCGGAAAACAAATGGGTCCAATGAATATAAAAACTGATAAAAAGCATGTGATATTTACTCATTAAAAGGAAAATACTAGAAAAATCAATGTTTATATGTATGTTAAACCCACGCGTCTTCGGTAACTAGCCGAAGGCTCTACCAGTAATATATGTAAAGACTTTGACTAGTTAGCGAAAGCTCCGATGTCAACCTCCCACGTCGATTGATATTTTTTCTATCATTTCCTTTCTATCATAAAACTATCTTAATGAGTTTTTTAAAACCATTTTTAAGACATTTTCAAAAATCTAGGAAGGGATTCCCTTTTTTTTAAATTAAAGATAAAAAAAAGTTATTTTTAAATTTAGGAAGGGGGCAATCTAGGGGGCCGGCAGAAAAAGACAATTTTAACGGCACAAGAGCCAAAATTCGAACAAAGCGCCTTCTTGGTTGATAAAACCCCGAAACTGTACTTGAATAGGAGTATTCCCTTTCATCAGTGAAAAATATCATTAAATTAGCCAAAATACTAATATTGTATCCATACAAAAAATGTAATACTGAAGCAGCCTACCATTTCACTTCCTGAAAATGAATTAAACCATAAATAGAAAACCAAAACAAAAAAGGTATTATATAGAGCTCATCAGAGAAATATCGCCATTCTATATGGATTTTGACACTTTAAATCTCCTATCCAGGCTTATTGACACGTCTGGCATAATAATATAGCAGCCTAAATTTTTGACAACATGCTTTCTATAATATTTATTAATTCAAAATAGTCAATATTGCAAATACCCAGGAGTCCCTCAATCTTATTATTGGATAGAAAAGGGATAACTCAATTAAAAAATGCCTTAAAAATATATCTTTTCATAGTTAGCAGAATAGCGTGCTAGTACACAACCTAGTGCGCAACCCTTCAAAAGGCACGAGTATTTCCAACTGATGTTTATTAACTATTGAGATACATTTATTGCATGATGTTTGTCAGTTTATGATTTTTGGTAACAACATCAATTCCTAGCATCTTAGCACGATATTATCACTAAGTTAAACACCACCTGTGTACACACCAAGTGAGTCTGGTAATAAAATGTCACACAACGAACATCCAAACAGCAGGTTGTCACAAGCCTCACCTTACTCCTCTCTCGAATAAGCGCACAAGACCGCACGAAATAAATGTAAAGAATGACCAATAAATAGCGGCTAATCAACGGACATGAACAGCTAGTGACTGGTTGTTAATTAATAAAAATTTATTTCGATCCTTCAGTTGTAGGTCATGCAAGCAAGTAGCCTACCTATTTATTGCTAGAAATGACAAAAGGCTTTCCCTCAACATGATATATCTGTGGCTTCAAACCAATTTACGTATCTTGCACTTTTTGCTTGATTATCTACTCATCGGGTCCTTAAGTGGGTCATTGTCCAAGGGACAAAATAACAGAGGTGTATTTACTTCACAACAGTCGGGGAAGATCATTGGTGATTACTCTAAACATTGTTTTTGTATTCCTAGGCAAGAAACTGCCTGATTTTTTTTTATTAATTTATTTATTATTCAGTAGCACATTTAATTTAAACACACTTTTATCTTATTAAAATACCAACAACAACAAAATCAGGAAAAGCTCGAATACTTTATTTTCGCTCCACAAAAAAACTATTAAAATTACAGATGAACCTTCTGCTTTTTAAAAGAATGATTTACACACATTCTGCCTAACATAAAAATCAAAATTTTTAATTTCAAAACTTCGCAAGAGCTCATTTATACACTCAAAAAGGACTCGTTGAACACGATCGCATGCGCCGAAATGTACGAGTCACAGAGGCAGCAGGGATGGTGGCACAAACTTAGAACTTCCAAAGCCAATGAGCTGTCTACGCTAATATTTCCAAAACTGGTTTACTTAAACTCGATGCTCTCAATTAAGCTGGCTAATATTCAAAAAAAAATTATTGTAGCACCCAAGTGCAGCCATGCAAATATAAAATCCTTGGGGTAGGAGAAAGGAGTAAGTCTAAGCTACAAAATGGGCAAATAATACAAAACGTATTAACGTTGTTGAAACACTTGAACTGAAAAATTCATGACATTTCAGGTGATCTGTACTCAAGCCCCCCCCCCCTCCACCCCGTTCTCCTCTTTTCAAATGGCTGCTCGAGTGTTTCAAAAAATTATTTTGAATGAACGAAATACATCTGAATATAAAAGTGTTCAAAAAATAATATGAGTGTGACTTTAAATTCTAACTATTCACCGGGACTTACGAAGCAAACTATGATCAACACATATTTTTCCCGAAAAACATAGATTACTTGTTTGAAAATAAGTTCTTTTTGTATTGTATATTTTCTCAATTGACAATATGGTGTGTTAGGTTTTAGTCATATCCAGAAATCTAACCAATAAAATCATTTTCGAATCCAAATATAACACCATCAAGAATAATAAAGCTGCTCTATTTTGAAAACTTCTCCAAGGATAAATAGAAAACTTTAAGAAACTTCATTTGCACAAACTGCCTTACTATTCGCAAAAACCGGCAAAATTCACTAATAGCCAATAGATAAAGCGCTTACCTAATACAGTTAATGAAGCGTTTGCAGTCACACTACCCGCGGGATTCTTTGCCATGCATGTGTAGACTCCAATATCAGAGGGGGTTATTCCAGTTATAAAATATACATCGTCTTCCGGCATCACATGCATCCGTCTTTCTCTGGCGGCTGGGAAATCAGAGCCACCATCTTTGAACCAGCTTATCTCTGGGGAAGGATAGCCATCAGCATCACATTCCAGACGAGCAGTTCCACCCACTTTTATTCTTGCATCAGCTGGTATTTTGGTGAATGAAGGAAACACTAAAAAAGTAATAAGAGGACCTTCATATTTGATAATCATGCACATGTTCATGTTTGATCGTCGTGCACACGTTCATATTTGAGCGTCGTGCACACGCGCACCTGAAATAATAGCTCTGAGTTTAATGAGCCGTATGTGGCGATTATATCCCTCATCTCTTGCTTAGAAGGGATATTTGCCCCTTCACCTAAGACCGATAACACATGCGAAGATTTGTAACACTCAGAAAGAAAGATACTGAAACAAAAATAAACTACTTAAACTTCTCTTCCTAACTTCAAACCTCCCCCTCAAAACAATTTGCCAGACTTGTTTCCTTTTAGAAAACTTTTTGACAGTACCCATGTTTTTTTTTAAGAAGGGACCTAACGTTAGATTCGAGTTTTTTTTTAGACCAAAAGGCTTTGATCAGTATCTATTTTATGATATTGTTCAAAACAATATCTAGGCAAGTCTCCTTCGAGCTAAAATTGGAGGGGGGAAGAGGATACCGTATACATATCGTGAGTAGACTCCGAGCTGGATACAATAAAGATTTTAGAATTGTTTTTCTT
>CM051268.1:65476961-65509461 GCA_027921565.1 Artemia sinica | reverse complement strand
TGTATGCATGTGCAGTATACATAGTAACCAGAAATAGAATTAACCAAACTCTCTTGTTACTTCTTTGTAAAACAACTATTGTTTGACCACACTCAGGGTTTCAGGTATTTAATTTGTCCCTCTAGTTCCTGCTACCTAATAGCTGGGCATTCAAACTTTACTAATGGAAAGTAATGGCTACGTCCGAAACCAGAAGCTACAACCTCTTGTTTCAATTCGTCCACTGGCAATCATAAATTCTTACACCAGTCGTTGTCTGAGAGTTAGATCAAGTTAGTATAAAATGGTTGAAAACTCTTGGTCTAATCGCTTGCAACACATTGTCACCATCACATTAGAGGTTGTATTTGACAGGTTCGCGTTTCTAACACAATTTGCCTAAAATAACTTACTGAACTACTATCGAAAGGAGAATTAGCAGGACAATGTACATGAAGAGGATCAAAGTGTGGCTGAACATCACATCTTGATTCAACATCTCCCTTTGAGAATAACTGTGCAAACAGTTTTCGGCAATAATCTCGGAGGCTGAAAATTTCAAATACGACCTTTAGGGGGATGACAATGGTTTCACCATGAACCGTCAATCACTAT
The DNA here is from genome assembly GCA_027921565.1 of Artemia sinica. Lineage (NCBI taxonomy): Eukaryota > Metazoa > Arthropoda > Branchiopoda > Anostraca > Artemiidae > Artemia > Artemia sinica. The sequence continues at coordinate 65,508,867 of CM051268.1, read as the reverse complement.
AGACTACTGGGAGCTTCAAACCACACTTTCCCCAATTAATGAAAGAGAAATATTCAAATTTTATCTTTGGAGAACCCTCTCCTCCCGAGTTCAGGCATGAGCTTACCACTGTTTTCTTCTCATCATCCGAAATCTTGGAAGTCACGGTCTCATCAATGACAGATCCCTCTGACAGCGAGCTTGTTTCAGACAGTGTTAAGACAATATCGTCTTTCTTCCATTGAAACGATATGATACCACTGGCTGTTGATTCGCCTGTACATCTAAGGGTGAAATTACCACCCCGCAAAGCTATCTGTCCTTTGGGCTCCTCTGTTACCAATGGCTTGGGATAGTCGTCTAAAAAAAATATACCGGTAAATATAATTTGTGCTTCCTCGTGTTTTAATACTTCAAGAAATTGGTCCCAATCTAGAAATCTACTGAACCAGCTAGCAATCAGCTAGCAATTCTAGGCTAGCAATCAGTGGTATTTAAAAAGTAAGACCCAATCTGGAAACATGAAATGAAACAATGAAAGCAGTTAATTTGTAAAGACATCCATTTAGCAAAAGAAAAGTAAAATTTTTATGCAAATAAAAGCTGCATTAACTAAAAAGCGATCAGAAATTAAATAAAAAAAACAAGTTTTTTAAACTGAAAGTAAGGAGCGACATTAAAACTTAAAACTAACAGAAATTATTCTGTATATGAAAGGGGGTGTCCCCTCCTCAACGCCTCGCTCTTTACGCTAAAGTTTGACTCTGTCTCACAACTTTATTTTTTAAAACAATAAAAAACTTTAGCGTAAAGAGCGAGGCGTTGAGGAGGGGACAGCCCCTTTCATATACAGAATAATTTCTGTTCGTTTTAAGTTTTAATGTCGCTCCTTACTTTCAGTTTAAAAAACTTGTTTTTTTTTTATTTAATAACTCAAGAAGAAGGAAAACATCTTCAAGGTGTTTTCAAAAATCTCAAACAACTTTCAAGTACTTTATTTAATTTTTAAAGATATGAAGATTAATAAATGGAGATTATTGAATACATTTCATAGTAAATTATCAATCTATTATTCAGATAAATTGAAATGTAAACAAAGGTACAGTAAGACGAAGAAGCTAATTTCAAAAATGAGGGGGAGATGGCAAATCCGAAAGGCAGCCCTAAAACAGGCAAAGTACACGATAATTAAAGTATACATAAACAGATATTAAAATTGTGTTTCAGTCCCCCTCCCCACGCACACACTATTTACGCTCCTGAACTAAACCAAATAAATGACAGTGAAGGCCCTGACTAATTTTTGGAGCCACATCCCCCCTCATCCGAGTCAATGTGCGTGGCTACGCACAGCAGCTCCAGCAATTAGATAATTTTCAAATTGCTTCACCGCAACAGAGCGCCGTCATAGAGATAGGATATCTTTCCCGATCTTTCCCGAACCATTTTAGATCGTAAACAGTTTTAATAAAAAAATTAAACTTTTATCTAGACAAAAAAATATCATCTGACACTTAATATTAATGGAGCATCAACCACAAGGAATGGATTCGCCCACCTTCAAATTTGCTCATAAACGATGTATATTACAACCCATGCAAACCACATAATATCTACATTCACGTCAAATCTTATGAAACAACAGCAAATAAAACTGCAATAACTCATGGGACAACAGTATTACTTTGTTTCGAGACCACCCAGACATAAGACATCTGGAGGTTAGTATCAAAGAGAACCACCTTCAACTTTTGTCATCTTTGTCAAGTACCACCAAAAGATTGCTAAAACCTGATGCGTTTCTTATGTTGTCCGTATTACTATGTAAAAACTTTCCCATGGGATGCGATTCCCACTGTTGATTGGCCAAGACCCCCCCCCCTCCCACAATCCAAAATTACAACTTTTCTTGGGAGCCTCTGTATCCAGTGGTTGATTTTTTCTTCGAACTAGCATTGGCTTAGAAAGTAACCTTGTGCCTCTCCCTCTACTCACCTAGCAAAAATACTCTGATAAAGCGCTTAGATTTTTCCCGTAGATCATATCCTCTGTAAATCATTCAGAAAGTATAACAATCTAGTGCTTTGTGGTTGCACAGTTGGGTGCTAATTTACCAAAAACGACTATAGCAGAGGAGGATATGATTCAATGATCATCCTCCTCAATGGCCATTACCCGAAATTACATATCGAGTGTTTTTGTTGTTGTTTTTTCTTTCACCTCACCCTCTGGTTAGTACAAAAGAATCCCATTCCCATTAAAATTGAAAAGTGCTGGTCTAAGAATCTACTTTATTTGCATTTGACCTCCTCCTTTCTCCCCCGCACCGGCAGAAAAAAATCCCCCGACAATTTGCATATCTGTATTTTTTTATGTATCATCTATTATATGATTTCATCCAGTGAATTTAGGAGCCTAGCTCGAACTTATGCATAAGCCCAGATATTAGAGTTGTTTCCAATATGGTCTGAAGATATATAATTTGACCCCTTCCCCCCCTCGTCCCAGGCACAAAAGAAAACCCTTGATAACTTTTTTTGTCTATATTTTTTTCTATGAATCATCCAGCATATTATCAAACAGTTCGTGGTAACGAACTGTAAGTAAGGAGCGACCTGGCTCAATGGTAACCGAAACTCTAAAAAACGGAATTTTGATAGCAATAGATACATCAAAAGAATCAGATTTTAATTCTGATTTCAAATATGTAAGTTTCATCAAGTTTAATCCTACCTATCAAAAGTTACGCGCCTGAGAAAATTTAGCTGATTTTCGAAAAAAGGGGGAAAGACCCCCTAAAAGTTATAGAGCCTTAATGAAAATCACACCATCATATTCAGCGTATCAGAGAACCCTACTGTAGAGGTTTCAAGCTCCTATCTACAAAAATGTGGAATTTTCCATTTTTTGCCAGAAGAAATATCACGGATGCGTGTTTATTTGTTTTTTTGTTTTTTTTTTTTTTTTGTTTTTTTTTTTCTTTTCCCCAGGGGTGATCGTATCGACCCAGTGGTCCTAGAATATCGTGGGAGGGCTCATTGGAACGGCAATTAAAAGTTCTAGTGCCCTTTTTAAGTGAGCAAAAAAACTGGAGGGCAACTAGGCCCCCTCCCACGCTCATTTTTTTCCCAAAGTCATCCGATCAAAATTTTGAGATAGCCATTTTGTTCAGCATGGTCGAAAATATTATAAATATGTCTTTTAGGATGACTTAATCCCTCGAAGCCCCCAGGGGGAGGGCTGAAAGTTATGAACTTTACCCAATGTTAACATATAGTATTGGTTATTGGGACCCGGCTCAATGGTAACCGAAACTTTAGAAATCGGTATTTTGATACAAATAGATACATCACAAGAATTGGATTTTAATGCTGGATTTTAAGAATTGGAGTTTAATCCTACCCATCAAAAGTTACGCGCCTGAGAAAATTTGGCTGATTTTCGAAAAAAGGGGGAAAGACCCCCTAAAAGTTGTAGAACCTTAATGAAATTCACACCATCATATTCAACGTATAACCCTACTGTAGAGGTTTCAAGCTCCTATCTACAAAAATGTGGAATTTTGAATTTTTTGCCAGAAGAAAGATCACGGGTGCGTGTTTATTTGTTTTAGTTTTTTTTCCCAGGGGTGATCGTATCGACCCAGTGGTCCTAGAATATCGTGGGAGGGCTCATTGGAATGGAAATTAAAAGTTCTAGTGCCCTTTTTAAGTGACCAAAAAAAATGGAGGGCAACTAGGCCCCCTCCCAGATCATTTTTTTCCCAAAGTGGCCTGATCAAAATTTTGAGAAAGCCATTTTGTTCAGCGTGTTCGAAAATATTATAAGTATGTCTTTTAGGATGACTTAATCCCCCGAAGTTCCCGGGAGGAGGGCTGAAAGTTATGAACTTTACCCAATGTTAACATATAGTATTGGTCATTGGGAAGTATACAGTAGAGACGTTTTCAGGGGAGATTTTTCCTGGTAGTGGGGGGGGGGTCGGGGGTTATGTGGGAGGATCTTTCCATGAAGGAAGTTTTCATGGGGGAAGGGAAATTGCTATGAAGGGGACGCCGGACTTCCCAGCATTATTTAAAAAAAAGATCAGAAATTAAATATAAAAAAACAAGTTTTTCAACTGCAACAGCAGCAACATCAAAACTTTAAACAAACAGAAAATATTACATATATGATTGGGTTCACCCCCTAGTCAATACCTCACTCTTTAAGCCAGAGATTTTTTTGTACTTTCATAAGAGCTATTTATTCTAATTGACGGCCTTTGTGATTAAGCGGTCATTTTTAAAGAATTGGAACAAATTCGAACTTTCGCTTAAAGAGCAAGGTATTGACTAGGGGACGAACCCCCTAATATATGTATTAAAAATATATGAATATAGAAGTTCGTTACGTAAGTTAATTCGTAAGTTACGTATATTTATTACTAATAAAAACGTTCGTAAATAAAATGAAACAAGTTTCGAGAAAGCCATTTAACCAAATAAAAGTAAATTAATATGAAAATTTTGTTTTAATTATTCATGTACTGTGAGCCAAGATCAAAACCTGCATTTATTCAAAAACGTTCAAAAATTAAATAAAAAAAAACAAGTTTTTTTAACTGAAAGTAAGGAGCGACATTAAAACTTAAAACGAACAAAAATTATTCCGTATATGAAAGGGGCTGTCCCCTCCTCAACGCCTTGCTCTTTACGCTAAAGTTTGACTTTCTGACAACTCTATTTTTTTAAACAATAGAAAACTTTGGCGTAAAGAGCGAGGCGTTGAGGAGGGGACAGCCCCTTTCATATACGGAATAATTTCTGTCCGTTTTAAGTTTTAATGTCGCTCCTTACTTTCAGTTAAAAAAAACTTGTTTTTTTTTATTTAATCTCATCCAGTGATTGTAGTAACCTAGTTCTAACTTATGCATACACCTAGATATTGTAGCTGTTTTTGAAGTCGTCTAAAAATATTGAATTTTCTTTTAGAAAAACAGTGAGCGATTCTATTTGGTTTTCTTTTGGCTTATCATTCTCATTTTCATTCTCAACCCTATCTAGAAACCCATAATACTCATCAGTATTAATTTATCTTGCAATTGATTCCAGTTCTTACACAATTATACAGACGCAGATCAGTAATCAGATCGAGTCCCCCAAAGTTGCGAAAACATCAAAATAACTTCTTTTTTTTACCGGACACCGTCTTAATTCATACCTGTAAAGCTAGTTTTTCAAAGCAAGCCATATATAGTTTTTAAAGGAACATGAAAGGACAGTGTTGCCATGTTTAACCGTGAAAACAAATAAGCCAAACTAGTTAGTTAAATTCCCCAACTTATTTTGTCTGTGTAAACTCAAACATTAATTTTTTTTTTTTTTTTTTGTAGCCGCTACAACTAAAAACAGCACAACTGCATGTGGAGGCCTTCTTAATCAAAACAGAACTTCCGTGTCTTTCTAATATTCTAAGATATAACTTAGCCGTGTTCCAGGATTTTTGTTAGGTGGGGGGGGGGGGAACTACAAAAAAATATCAAAATTTGTTTATATGCGTTTTTATTATGTCTTACGATTCAGGCAAGCATTTTTTTTTTGGGGGGGGGTCAAACACCCCCCCCCCTGGATACGACCTTATATGGTAGTGTAAGTTTCCACAAATAATTCTTAAAAGAGAAGTACATTTCAGTGTCCTTTGTACTTTCATTCCGTAAGCCTGGGTATTGAAAGTTAGTTCTCTGGACTTGTATAACTGTAGCGCTAAGCTCTGCATCTAATACGTACTTTAATTTGTGAAGCTGACATCGATAAGGACATTATGGTTGGAAACTATTTGATATTATGGGACTACCTTCGTTTATGAATTATAAATGAGAAGGCATATTAAAGTGGAGCTGGATTTTCATACTCCACTTCCAAAGGTTTGTCTAAAGATCTAATTTCAACAAACGTGTCACCTAAAACAAATAAAAGCCAACGAAAATGATCTTTAAAACAATAGGTCTATGGTCAGTAGGAAGAAAAGGAAGAACAAAGAATAACAACCAAACGACTATCTCGTCTGCATGCAACAAGGCGTTCAAACCATTGAAAAGAAAATAAATTCAAAACCTAACAATATTTTTTTGTTTTTTTTTTTAAGCACAGTTCTAAAATCGAAAGTGACTTCAAAGGAAAAAATACATCAAAGTGTAAAATAACTACTCCATATATAAAAGTTGAAAGTTATTGTATATATTGCTTTGATTTTTTTTTTCTTTTTATTCTCTTTTGATATCAGATACTTCTATTTTACATTTTTTATGGTTTAAATCCTTTCCCTTTTTTCAATTCTGTCGATACCTTGTTACATACAGGCGAAATATTCGTTTGATTGTTATTCTTTTTCTTTCTACTGGTGATGTACCTATTGTTTTGAAGATTGACTTCTTTTGTTTTGTCATGATAGGCTAGCTCGGTTTTAATAAAACAAGCAAAAACACAACTTTTTTGAATCAACAGACCCTTATCCCTGGCATAATCCCTCACCTATCCCGTCCCAAATATTAGGACTTTACACCAGTAAATGTTGATTTTGCAGGTAGTAGCTCGTAGTGTTTCCGATAGAAATCAAGATAAGGAAGAAGAGAGAAGAGGTACGTAACCTCAAGGAATATCAGCTACGCAGCTAATAAAACAACCAAATATTAGACACTTTAATTACAAAAGATAACAACCTTTGCTCCTAAGTTGGTAGAGCCTGACAAATTTACTATTTTATTGTTAATTTTTAGAGCACTTATCAACTAATGATAGGGTTTAGCAAGGCGAAATCCATCTAAAGAGCAATTTAACCTCAAAATATCAGTTACAACTCGAGGAACCAGTTTCAACAATAAAAAAGTAATAATAGTAATAACAATAGCAATTGTCTATCCTCAAACATCAATTTGCATATGAAGAAAGCCTAGATATACATGCCACAAACAAGCGATTGAAGAGAGACGGATCCTACATATATAATTCTTACATCGTTTCCGGATAGCCACATCTATGTTTTATATTAAAGAAAGACTCTAACAGAAGTCGCATTTCGTTTTGACAGTCGGATTTTACGTCGCCCAATGAGAAAACGTCCTTGTGAGCAAATATTCAATCTGCGTATGTTTCGGATCAGAGTTGAAAAAATATGTTTTTCCGCCGAAAAAAGATTCTTTTTTAGCTCTAAAATAAATAAAAAATTAATAGTCCACGGTTGAGTTCAACGAATATCTGAAATGTTTCTGTTGTGAATTTATTAGTTGAACAAACTGATTGATTAATTGGAATCCATTGAGAGAGTTAGATGCTTCGCCACCAGAATCACAGCACTTTCTCGATGAAAGCACTCGAAAATACAAATCTTTGATTTAATTGGCACGCGACAGGGAATATTTTTTATTTGAGCCACACTTTCGACTCTCGTAGGGACACTCTCCAGAACCACCCAAAAATAACCAGTAAATGGACGCTGCATAATGACGTTAGGATGACCTCTTTTAAGGGCACCATTTTTGTGGGAAAAGAAAAAACAGTTCAAGACGGAATATTTCAATACGGAAGACCCTTCCGTATTGAAATATTATTCCTTATTCCGTATACAAAGGGTGCTTATGTATTATAGCCACCACACTCAAGCTCTTGGCCTGAGAAGAACCGTTTGTTTCTGTATTTCAGTACGTACTCTGTGATAATCAGCTTAGTGTGAGACAGATAAACTACAATGTAGGTATATTTTAATTAAATATTTTATATATATAATTGGTATTTTGGATAGTATTTTTGCCTGTATGCAACAAGGTGTTCAAACCATTGAAAAGAGAAAAAATTCAAAACCTAACAATACTTTTTTCAAAAAAGTAAAGGTTCTCAAATCGAAAGTGACTTCAAAGGAAAATATACATCAAAGTATAAAATAACTACTCCATATAAGGATTCTCGGTTGTAGTTTCCATAATTTTGTTACTAAAGTATTATATTTTCATCATATTTAGGATTATACTTATATTTCATCATATAAGGATACATTTCATTGGGGTTAACCTAACTTTACTTCTTGAGTGTGGTGGCTATAAGACATAAGTACTGTCCAAGGTATACTATGCACCGACAAATAGACATTAAACTGTTAAAGAAAAGAATATGGAATATTCAAAAACAGTTCCATATTTAAAAAAAATATATTGGAAATATCTCTATTGAAAAGGACGGCAAAAATTAGTTTTAATTAAACAAAAACTAAAAGTTTATATCAATAATCAACATTAAGAAAATCAAAAACATAATAGTAAAATTACTATCGGATAAAACTAGATAATTTCCAGGAAGGAAAATTTATGGAGAGTTGCCCTGGTCAAGAAAAGCTATTTTGTTTCATTTTCTTCTTACGTAACAGTTCTCTTCCAAAATTATCTAAAGGAGAATATAAATCTTAACCCAAGAAGTGAGTTAAAAGAAGCAACAACAATATGAATTGTCTAGCCTCCAGCAACAATTTGCATATGAAGGGAGGATAAACATACATACCACAAACTAGTGACTGTAGAGGTACCGCCGCCAAGGGTAATCCTTGTAATGTTTCTGGATGAGCACACTTCATAATCATTTCTGAGCCGAAATCAATAACACGTAACCACTCAGTTAGCCATCGAAGTTGACAGTCACATAAAAGACTGGAAGTATTGACATGAATCTCAGACAAACCCTAAAAAATAGTAAAAACATTTAATAATGAAAACGAAAGAATTGTAAACTTTTTATCTATAAAATTTCAAACCCTGTATTCAGGTCAGTCATCTGGGGGGGGGGGGTTGAATCACCTCCAGCCGAAATGTCAAAATAGCATAGGAATTGTATTATTTGGTAATTTTAATGGCTTAAAAAAGATAATTTCCATGCCCCCCCCCCAAAAAAAAGCATAACTCCTCCATTTATGATCTATTATATTCAATCCTGATTTGGAATGAATAGAAAAAAATGGAAAAGGTTCACACAGAAAAGACAAAACCCAAATATATGAGATCTTATGGTTTTGCCGTTTTCCTTGTATTAAATAAAAAAACAAGTTTTTTAAACTGAAAGTAAGGAGCGACAATAAAACTTAAAACGAACAGAAATTATTCCGTATATGAAAGGGGCTGTCCCCTCCTCAACGCCTCGCTCTTTACGCTAAAGTTTTTTATTGTTTTAAAAAATAAAGTTGTGAGACAGAGTCAAACTTTAGCGTAAAGAGCGAGGCGTTGAGGAGGGGACAGCCCCTTTCATATACGGAATAATTTCTGTTCGTTTTAAGTTTTATTGTCGCTCCTTACTTTCAGTTTAAAAAACTTGTTTTTTTATTTAATTTTTGAACGTTTTTGAATAAATGCAGGTTTTGATCTTGGCAAACCGTACATGAATAATTAAAACAAAATTGTCATATTAATTTACTTTTATTTAGTTAAATGGCTTTCTCGAAACTTGTTTAATTATATTTACGAACGTTTTTATTAGTAATATATATACGTAACTTACGAATTAACTTACGTAACGAACTTCTATATTCATATATTTTTAATTTGTTTATTAGGGGGTCCGCCCCCTAGTCAATACCTTGCTCTTTAAGCGAAAGTTCGAATTTTGTTCCAATTCTTTAAAAATGACCGCTTAATCACAAAGGCCGTTAATTAGAATAAATAGCTCTTATGAAAGTACTAAAAAATCTTTGGCTTAAAGAACGAGGTATTGACTACGGGGTGAACCCAATCAAATATGTAATATTTTCTGTTCGTTTGAAGTTTCGATGTTGCTGCTATTGCAGTTGAAATAGTTGTTTTTTTATATTAAATTTCTGATCTTGCTTTAAATAATGCTGGGAAGTCCGGCGTCCCCTTCATAGCAATGTCCCTTCCCCCATGAAAACTTCCTTCATGGAAAGATCCTCCCACATAACCCCCGAACCACCCCCCCCCCCACTACCAGGAGAAATCTCCCCTGAAAACGTCTGTATACTTCCAAATAACCAATACTATATGTTAACATTGGGTAAAGTTCATAACTTTCAGCCCTCCCCCCGGGAATTTCGGGGGATTAAGTCATCCTAAAAGACATACTTATTATATTTTCGAACATGCTGAACAAAATGGCTATCTCAAAATTTTGATCAGGTGACTTTGGGAAAAAAATGAGCGTGGGAGGGGGCCTAGTTGCCCTCCATTTTTTTTGGTCACTTAAAAAGGGCACTAGAACTTTTAATTTCCATTCCAATGAGCCCTCCCACGATATTCTAGGACCACGGGGTCGAAACGATCACCCCTGGGAGAAAAAAAAAAAAAAAAAAAAAAAACAAACAAACAAATAAACACGCATCCGTGATCTTTCTTCTGGCAAAAAATGGAAAATTCCACATTTTTGTAGATAGGAGCTTGAAACCTCTACATTAGGGTTCTCTGATACGCTGAATATGATGGTGTGATTTTCATTAAGGTTCTATAACTTTTAGGGGGTCTTTCCTCCTTTTTTCAAAAATCAGCCAAATTTTCTCAGGCGCCTAACTTTTGATGGGTACAATTAAACTTAATGAAACTTATATATTTGAAATCAGCATTAAAATCTGATTCTTTTGATGTATCTATTTGTATCAAAATACCGTTTTCTAGAGTTTCGGTTACCATTGAGCCGGGTCGCTCCTTACTTACAGTTCGTTACCACGAACTGTTTGATTGTAAGAAGACAAAACCTGTCATTTTTCTATTATTTTTTGTTTTAAGTTTTTGCTATTTTTATATAAATGTTGAACAAAAATTCAAATGACATACATTTGATGGAAACGCCATCACACATTATTTGATGGATTTATAACTTAATTTGATGGAATTGTAAGTGGAGGAGGAATAGTTTCAATTGACCTTCCAAACCCTTTTATGTTCTCTATACTTTATATTCTACATAAAAAAACTAAGATAGACTAGGAAACTGTGATAAGATGGTTCCTTGAACTTTTTACTCAGGGAAGAGGATAGTGCATGGCCAGAAGGAGTTAGAAGCCGTCATTTGAATTCAAATCGGTTCAGCATAAAAAAAATGGCACTTCTAGGTACTTTAGGACATTCCCTAACTTTTCAATAGGTAAGTAGCCCCTAAAAGCATCACATCACAATGGCTCTGTCCCTGAAACACGTCCCTTCCCCCAGTTTGTCCGAATGGTATTGTATAGCTTAGGATCAAAAAGAATTTGATGAAATTATTAAATATAAAAATGCTCTAAAATTAAAGAATAGAAAACAGTGCTTTCGGAAGTTTTCGATCGATTCCACTAATAATTAAAAAGAAGTTCTAGATATATAATACTTTCCTCAGTCTACCATTTTGTAGATTGAATGGCAGTCAGTCCATTGTCAAACTGGCACAAAGAGTACAAGAAAATCCACAAAACATAATTTTGAAAAAAAAAAATCGAACAAATTTAACAACGGTCAACAATTTGCTTGTGTTTTAACCAAAGCTCATTTAACATAATTTTACTAGTAAACTGGTATGACTGACAAATAAATTTTTTTAACAATACTAAATCCATTCCAGAATTTAGAGTTATCGAAAAATCTTTTTTTTTTCTTCTGAAAAACTTTTTTTTTTGTTATCTATATTGGAAAATACTTTTTCCGGTATTTTCAGCGAAAAAATCGACAAAAAAAACAAATCCCCACCTAGAATTTGAAAAAAAATCTAGACAGGAGAAAAACAGAGACGAGACAGTTAGCTAAAAAGATTATTTATTCCGCTTCTATGCAAAAAAAAAAAAAAAAAAATGATGAGGTTGCCCATAAATACTTATTTTAATTTTAAAGGAATATTTGAAAGAAAAGTTGGTATACTTTTTAACATATGAAATATATTGATACATAAAACAGTTCGTGGTAACGAACTGTAAGTAAGGAGCGACCCGGCTCAATGGTAACCGAAACTCTAAAAAACGGAATTTTGGTATCAATAGATACATCAAAAGAATCAAATTTTAATTCTGATTCCAAATATATAAGTTTTATCAAGTCTAATCTTACCCATCAAAAGTTACGCGCCTGTGAAAATTTGGCTGATTTTCGAAAAAAGGGGGAAAGACCCCCTAAATGTTATAGAACCTTAATGAAATTCACACCATCATTTTCAACGTCTCAAAGAACCTTACTGTAGAGGTTTCAAGCTCCTATCTACAAAAATGTGGAATTTTGCATTTTTTGCCCGAAGAAAGATCACGGGTGCGTGTTTATTTGTTTGTTTGTTTGTTTGTTTTTTTCTCTCTTTTCCCCAGGGGTAATCGTATTGACCCAGTGGCCCTAGAATATCGTAGGAGGGCTCATTGGAACTTAAATTAAAAGTTCTAATGCCCTTTTTAAGTGACCAAAAAAATGGAGGGCAACTAGGCCCCCTCCCACGCTCATTTTTTTCTCAAAGTCACCCAATTAAAATTTTGAGATAGCCATTTTGTTCAGCATAGTCGAAAATTTAATAAATATGTCTTTTACGATGACTTAATCCCCCACAGTTCCCAGGGGAATGGCTGCAAGTTATGAACTTTGCCCATTGCTTACATATTGTATTGGTTACTGGGAAGTATACAGACATTTTCAGGAAGAATTTTTTTCTGGTGGGGGGGGGGGCTGGAAGAGGGGGTTCAACCTCCTCAACGCCTCGCTCTTTACGCTAAAGTTTGACTCTGTCTCACAACTTTATTTTTTAAAACAATAAAAAACTTTAGCGTAAAGAGCGAGGCGTTGAGGAGGGGACAGCCCCTTTCATATACGGAATAATTTCTGTTCGTTTTAAGTTTTAATGTCGCTCCTTACTTTCAGTTTAAAAAACTTGTTTTTTTTTTATTTAATTGCCCAATAAATCCACCGTTTCTCCACTGACAAAAGGGGGCTATGATTCAGATTGGTTCTTTCTTCTTCTTCTTTTTTTGCCAAAAAATTGTATATATATATATATATATATATATATATATATATATATATATATATATATATATATATATATATATATATATATATATATATATATATATATATATATATATATATTATATATATATATATATATATATATATATATATATATATATATATATATATATATATATATATATATATATTATCCATCATTCTGAGGATCTGTCAGGTAAAAACATTGCTTGTCTGGTTAGTGAGGAGCTATGAATGTTGAGTGTTGCCGTGTTGAGTGTGAGACGATTTATTTTCCATATGCAAATTGAACAGAAATTTTCTCATTCATAATATCATTTCACAATAGAGTAGCAACTACCATTTTTTTTTTTTTTTTTTTTTTTTTTTTTTTTTTTTTAGGGCCTCCCGGAAAGGTATCAAAAAAAAAATACTACAAGAACATTCAAAGACTCTTTCCTATTAACAGTTTTCCAGGAGAGAGGACGTCAAAAAACACAAAAACCAGAAATGTAAATCAGTAAGCATCTTTATTCTCATCGATCAAATGATTTCACAACAGAGTAGAAGCAACCGATAATTAACTTTTTATATTAGCTTTTGATTAGGTCAAACTCATTTTATCATTATTATGAAACTAAGAATTCATGGGAATTAGTATCTGAGACTCTGAATACTCAACGAGCATCCCCATTTCCACGTTTTGCTGGACCATCAATGTGGAATTCTCTACCAGAGGGTACTAGGCTGGTAGAAAATATTAGCCAGTTCAAAAGTTTAACCGTTTTCTTCTGATAAGTTGATCATTCAGACTAGATTTTTTCTGGTGGGTGTGAGCGTGTTTATAAATGAAGTTATGAATCTACAATAGAATATAAGGGTGGAAACAACCATCATAAACAACCCAATGAGTTGGGTGGTCATTGAAAGATGCAGCGAATATTGTTTTTGTAATAAATTTATCTGATCTTTAAATTTTTCTCCCTAGGTGTCATAGTAAGAAAGAAAAATTATAATGTATAAAACAAACAGACGATTTTAATATGAGCACATTTTAAGCTATATGCTCCCTCCGAAACAAGCGATTTTCCAACAAGCCTGCAACTGTACTCTGCGCTAACAGGACAATTTACTTGCATATAATTGGATTTATCTGTCTGAGATCTATCCATTGACAGAGTCAAAATTATGATAGTGCTCATCCTTTTTTCTTAGAGAAAGATTTAAACTTGATGAAAAAAGGAAAAATCACCCTATTTTCACAAATTTTCAACCAATTTTCGAAGTATTTTTAATCTACAAGTACAACAAATTCCGAAAATTTAAAATTGAGGGATTAAAAACATAGGATATCAGCTATAAAATCATTGCCATATATTCGTCTTTCATTGATACATCAAAAAGGAGAGCAGAAAATAACATACCAAAACTTGCATAGGGAGCATAAACCTTAAGTCAAACAAACAAAGAAGACAAAATACAAAATTTATTTATATTAAAAATTATTATATATAAATATATATATATATATATATATATATATATATATATATATATATATATATATATATATATATATATATATATATATATATATATATATATATATATATATATATATATATATATATATATATGTATATATATATATATATATATATATATATATATATATATATATATATATATATATATATATATATATATATATATATATATATATATATATATATATATATGTATATATATATATATGTATATATATATATATATATATATATATATATATATGTATATATATATATATATATATATATATATATATATATATATATATAATATATATATATATATATATATATTTATATATATATATATATATATATATATATATATATATATATATATATATATATATATATATATATATATATATATATATATATATATATATATATATATATATATATAATATATATATATATATATATAAATTTATTTATGTATTTTACGACGACGAATTCCAAAAGTAATTACTATATTTGTTATTTCACTTATACAACACAACATAAAAGATGATTTTGAACTGTATATTCATATAAAGTTTCCCCTCAGTCTCCCCTCCCCCGTCTCGCTTAGTCTGCAACACTTTTTCTTCTGCCAGCTTGATCTTGGGTTCAGTCTTATGTTAAAATGTCGCAAACGAAAACCGTCTTATGACACTAAATATTTGTATTGCAATACTTAATTAAAATCATTTTACTACTTTTAAATCATGTAAATAAAGTTTGCTCTTACACAGATTAAGTACTTAGGAGTTTTTTTAGAATTTGGATTTCGCTTTGCCGTTCCACGCAAATCTTTGCTAAACCAGCTGTCGTCTGTCGATACCAAGGTAAAAACCCGATTTTAATTTAAGCAACCGATTTTAATTTGGACAACCTCCTAATGTCGACTCTACGAGTCCAAAAGAACTATCTGAATTGCTATATCTGTTTCGCTCCGTTAGATAGGGCCAACTATTTACGTGGAGAAGACAGACTTGTTTCCTACAGCTCACAGCCATCGATTTTCTACAGTACAAACATATTAGAAACACAAAATCTAGTATCGACGTCCAGCAAAAAATGGAGTGGCAAAGACAGAATAAAAATCACTTTGAAAAACCTATGAACAATACGCTATATTCTTATATATTTCTCCCGTTCCAAAAAGGAAAAAATTGCAATTTTCTAAAAAACTTGACGAACGCTGCTAGATTTTGGTATAGGACAGTCGGAATAGAAGAGAACATTTTTGTCTACTATTTTGTCAAAATATGTTTAAATTGCAAAATTCAATTAAAAATCATTTTTATACACCTAATGTTTCCTTACACGGCTTTAATACTAAAAAGTGACAGTAAATAGCAGATGTTTTGTTTTTAGAATTTGGATTTCACTTTACCATTTTAGTACCTAGAAACTTTGGTAAAAAGCAGGGAGCTTTATTCGCCAACTCTTCCGTTATTTGGAAGGGAAATTTTTAGCACATTAAAAGCAATAACTAGTGGATAAAATACGTTTTTCAGCTATTAATAACCTGACTTTTTATCCAGCCACCCTAGCATGGTAGCAAGATAATCACTTACACCTAAGGTTTATATTTCCATTGCAAATTTTTGGTTAGGTTAGGTTCTGCAGTCCTGCGCTTCTTATGTGTCAACGTAAGACGACAATTTCATTGACTGCTGAATTAACTTTTAAAATTTGCTTAGCTTTTTTTTAAATAGAAAAATGTGCTAAAAATTGGTTGAAAACCGTTGAGAAAAGGCTAATATCCCTATTTTTTTATGAAGTTTGGATCTTTCTCTAGGAAACAGTAGAGGTAATATCGGAATTATTGGTCGGTGAATACATAGACCTGTGGAAAATAAATCAAACGATATAAATATCTTACCCTTGGGGTGCAAAAAGTGAAGAAAAAACCAAATAAAACGGTCCTAGTCTTGTCGCAAAATCGCATGGTTTAGCAGGGAAAAGAAGCTTCAGAATTGCATATAAATCAAACCCTTGGGAATTTTGAGTCCAAAATTCAACACTCATTGTCCTATCCGTTTCATAAGTTATAGCTAAAAAGAGATTTTACTCTCTGTAGCCGGATAATAAATAACTATAAGAGAAGGATGAATAGCTAATTGAAGAACAGTGAGCCAACTTTAGTAGCTTCCGACCTATGGCCAAATGAACTCGTCCCCATTTTAATATTATGTTAAGTTATTCGCACCTATTCAACATACCATAAAGATACAGCCCAACTCTATTCTGATCACTTTTTATATGTTAACTAACCACAAAGAAATTACCACACTTGCCTCATGAATCAAGTTGCCTCACATACATTATGGCTATTTATAGGATGAGTGCGTATATATTTAATGCAAATACAACAACTAGGATAGAACATAATGTTCACTGGCCAACGTGGTCGCATCAAAATTGCTACTAATTGTATAATTAAATTATTTTTGGCAAATACTTCATAATGATAGGTGGTGGTAGAATACTACTATGTTTAAAGTTGCAATTCAGGAATACAGTCTACAAATAGGAAAATTAGATCTACTTCTTAACCGCGACGTTACAAAGAAAACGCTTGTCACCAAAAATGGAATTTTCAAGCTTTTAAATCAGAACATCGACCAACAATATAATGTGAAAAAAAATTTTGGTGTCCAGTACGAGAAACCAGATTGTTTCAAACAAAGTCATACACAGGCATCGACATTTCAGGAAAAAAGTATGAATCGCAAAAAAAAATACAAAGGAAGAACATAGAAACTCCACTAAACTATGGGAACAATAAAAAAATTGTTGAGGTCTCGGGGGAGGGGGACATGGATACACCAGGGTATTGCTTAGAGATATCGGTAAATTTTATATTGCCAATTAGTCATGGAAAATAAATATGGGCCTATACTTCATTTTGTTGCTAATTGTGATTTCAGTATAGTTTTAAGGGATATATGGCTTACTACTGAGGGCATGATCGATTCTTTAGTCAAGGGTAAGATCAAAGCGGTTACGCGCCAAACATATATTTACCTGACCTACCCACGTAGCCTTAGAAGTATACTTCCACGCAGGGTATGTCCCCTTGATACCTGTTCAAAAAACCACTCTCTCGGAAAATTTGAGAAACAATTGCTTAAAAATGCACTTTTTATACTTTCTCTCGACTACTACACCCTAAGAGTTGGACTTGTGTGCATAAATAATTCTGTTGTTGTACTAATCCTGCCATCCTATTGTTAGGACATGAAAAAACGCCAGTGCTTTTCATAACCAAAAAATATACACAGTTCAATATATTGATGCACCCGTTTTGTATTTGTATTTGCTTTGTAGTTGGCTTTTTTGTGTGTGTGTGTGGGGGGGGGGGGTCTTATATAGCAGTATGTTGATTATTTTCCAGGTATTTACTTGATTAATGTATCTGCGCGTCTATATGATTATTGTTTTTGGCTCGAAAATCAGTCTTTGGCGTTTCGAAAACTTAAACTCTAAAACAGGGAGTTTCGATATAAATGAATAAATTAAAAAAAAATGACTTTTTATGCCAATTTAAAATATATAAAATGCATTAACTTTAAAGTTACCCATCAAAAGCTACAAGTCTGAGAAAACTTGCCTGAATTTCAAAAGGGAGGAAACACCCCCCAAAAAAGCGAGGGATATTGATGAAAATCGCACTATCAAATTTAGGACATCAGAGAACCCTATTACATAATTTCCAAACTCTTATCTATAAAATGTGGAATTTTATATTTTTTCCTGGGATTTTGCTCCAAAGAGGAGCAAGTTGAAATCGATCGAAAATTCATAGATGGCCAGTCGATTTAAAAGTATCAAAATACTGCACATAGAGTTTCCCAGTTTCAGACTAAGTAACGCCACATGGTAGCACATTCGTTCTTAAAAAGACAAGTAGGCTAGTCCAAACAATATCAATAGTCAAAATAGACTTATTTTAACGCTTCATTTAACTAAGTTGATATACTTTGATGTTCCACAGAATTACGCAGAATGATGTATAATAGCGCATCAGCTATCATAAAGGAAGTATAGTGGTTTATTGTGTAGGCACGGGGAGGCTAGATGGATCAAAGAGTGCAATTTAATGCCCAAATTGTCTGAATCTCCACTAATCTTGGATTTGGGAGGGGGTTGCTGTCTTACCCTCTCTTTTTCCCATCTCAGAAAAAATATAAAATACACATGACACGAGAATATACTTAATGCCACTGCATAACCCATTGTTTTTTAATAATTGGATTTTTCACACTCCCTTTTATGTTCCTTTTCTACAGCGGACAAATTATGACAAAAAAAGACGTTATAAGAGGAAATACCAAACAAAGTAGTGTACATAAACAAAATACAGCTCACAAAAAAAAATGCATCAAAAGCTCTTTTTTCATTAAAAACTTTGAATTGACAAACAGAACCCCTTGTACACATAAAAAGACATGGTGTTTTCCACCAAATTTCTGTTTTGTCATAAACACGAATTGTTTTGCAGACACGTAGAGATCACGATGATAAATTTTACTTAAATCATGTACGATCTCCTGGATCAGAGCAAATATCAAAGAGAGACCGTAATTTCATCTGCATATTATTAAGGAGTGTATGGTTTCAGGTAATCATAGACTTTAGGTTCTAATCTGAAAAGGTCAGAGGTGGTTCACAGACCTAATGCAAAATGAATAAAACCTGCTTGCAATCTATCTATTTTTTTGATTAGTTTACTAGACGTTTTTTCTTGCATACTGTAGATCGAATGAAAACAAAAATACCATTAGAGATGAACACAAATCGGAGTAAAAACCCAATAATAAGTGGTGGGGCAGAGGGGTAATGATGAAGGATATCTGGGCCACACATATGCTAAACGGCCTTCTGTATCGGGACCATTAACCAGATTAAAAGGAAGACGATAAAAAATATAACTAATAAGCGAAAGCGATAATTGAACAAAAATAGAAATCGGATAATATTCAATTTTTTGTATCTTTGCTTTTAATTCCGCTTATTCAGTCTGTTCTTTTTATTTTTCAAATAGGTTTTTCTCTTTAACAAGTTTCTCTGGCTACTTGGGACACTAAAAGCAGCTAAGTAGAAAACTAGTCAAAATATCCAAAATAACTTTGCTTGTGTCTATATATGCTATCCATATTTTAATCCATTTTTGTAGGTTTTTGAAGTTTTTACTTAGTCTTCATTAAGTTAAAAACCGACTAGACTTGGTTGCTTTCTGTCTGGAGGATACATTTGTTAAAACGCAGAAGATTTGCCAAAACACATAATTTAAATGTAGGGAATTTGTGATCGTCTGTTTGAGGTTCTTCGGGGGTTTCTAAAAAATCTTATTTTTGTGTACGGTCCCTGCAACTTTCGATGAGAACCACAGTAGTAGAGTAGTACCTTATACTTTGCACAGACATATAGGAATTACCATGCTATTTGCACAGACCTATACACCTTTTCAAAGAGAGTGAGTACCCCCTGCAATAAGACGGGTTTCTGAGGCAACACCTATTTTTTGGACAATTGCCTTAACTCGAGACTAGTTTCTTAGGAATGTGTCGTTGCTAATTGAAAAATCGGTTGCTACACACAGAATTGTTTGATTGACATATGCTGTTAAAACATTTTGCATAAAAGCTAACTCTATTTGCAAAAAAAAGGATAAGGGATTCGCGAATTGGACTGTACGAACAATCTTATTTGAATAACAGGGAAACAAACAGAGCTAGATAACATTTGCGAATTGGATCATATGAAGGTGGAGAAAAAAAGGGTTAAACTGATTAGCAGTTAAGGTAACCTCAAAGAGCATGTTAACTCATAGCTTATTTATTATAAATTTGGAACAATATCAATCTATGGAAATGGTTAACGATGATAAACTGGTCTTATGACTTGACCTAGCTTTACTTCTTCGATGTGTTCTGCATAATACACAAGTGGCGTTTGAACAGTGTTGTCAATTTAAAATATAGTTTTAACGTTATAGTATACTAAAAAGTTGATACTAAGAGAGATGTAGATGGCAAAAAAAGAATTTTAATAATGAAATTCAGAACAATCCATAGAAATCCTTACAAATCAAGTAGTGAGGTGTATACGAGTACGAACCGCCAAGGATCATAAGCACCAATGACCCTAACTACCAGGGACCTAAACCCCCAAAGGTCCCCTATCCCCAAACTCGAGGGGGGCCCCCTCCCCTCAAACTTTTTGCCCCCCCCCATTTTTTTAACATGATATATTTTTTCAACTTTTTTTTACATCTCTTAGAATGACATGTAACATACTTAAAAATAAAAGAAATCACATTTAATATTTTCCAAATTCAAAACGAGAATGATATAGAAATGTTAGTCGCAACTTTTACTATTAGAAAAATATTGTTTGTAGTAGCACTTTTTTTTATTATTTGAAAAAACTACGTTTTCTAAAGAGTTAAAGAGGCTGAGTTACAAGGTCGAACCTTAAAACGTACAGGGATTAGGAGGCACAGTTGGGGGGGGGGGCTGCCGCCCCCCAAACCCCCCGCTTTCGCAGCCTTTAAATAAAAAAAAAAGTTTTTTAAACTGAAAGTAAGGAGCGACATTAAATCTTAAAACGAACAGAAATTATTCCGTATATGAAAGGGGCTGTGCCCTCCTCAACGCCTCGCTCTTTACGCTAAAGTTTGACTTTCTCACAACTCTTTTTTTTAAACAATAAAAACTTTAGCGTAAAGAGCGAGGCGTTGAGGCGGGCACAGCCCCTTTCATATACGGAATAATTTCTGTTCGTTTTAAGATTTAATGTCGCTCCTTACTTTCAGTTTAAAAAACTTGTTTTTTATTTAAAGGCTGCGAAAGCGGGGGGTTTGGGGGGCGGCAGCCCCCCAACTGTGCCTCCTAATCCCTGTACGTTTTAAGGTTCGACCTTGTAACTCAGCCTCTTTAACTCTTTAGAAAACGTAGTTTTTTTCAAATAGTTTCTGCACGTTTTTGTACAGTTTATTACTTATTATTGCTTGACTAACTGTTAGGTAATCGTGTCAGGAGTTAAAGTTGGGGGGCTGCCGCCCCCCAAACCCCCCGCTCCAGAACATTCTTGTGTTAAGGCTTTTAATTCCTGAATACTCAAATCACTTCGTACAGGGTGCCTCCTAATCCCTGTACGTTTTAAGGTTCGAACTTGTGACTCAGCCTCTTTAACAGCCCCCCAACTGTGCATCCTAATCCCTGTACGTTTTAAGGGTCGACCTTGTAACTCAGCCTCTTTAACTCTTTAGAAAACGTAATTTTTTTCAAATAATTTAAAACAGAAACTGAGTTTCTTTTTTAAACTTTAAATTCAGTATAAAAAAAATTTCCTCTGACGGTGAATCGGACCCGGGTTTTCCACCTGACAGTCAGGAGTCTCGACCGCTGGACTAAAGAGACACAATTGTAATTGTTTTTCAGTAAGGGGAATCTATTTTTGACGCAAGCAAATCCCCACAAAACTTGATATTTGGTTTTTGGAAAACAGGGAAGGAGTGATCAGATTGAGCTGAAATTCGAGGATAAGCTCCCTAGCCCCAGGAAAGCTTATCCTCTAAATTTCAGCCCGATCAGACAACGTTAAAGGGGGGTTGTGGTGGGAAAAATTAACATGGGCTATTATAGGAAAACGAGGTTTTTCGTAAATGTAAATTCGGGGGATAATTTTTTCGGTCTGAAAATATCAAAAGGCCCTAACAGGTCGAATTCTGCTTCGAATGAGTCCTCATTCACCCGGATCAGTTGCCAACTGTGGCCTGTAGGCGTGGATAACAAAAAAAAGAGAAATGAAGTTTAAGCAGCTATATTAGGTTTTTTGAAAACAGGGAAGGAGTGATCGGATTGAGCTGAAATTTCGACGATAAGCTCCCGGGCCCTAGGAAAGCTTAACCTCTAAATTTCAGCCCAATCGGACAGCGTTAAAGGGGGGCTGTGGTGGGAGGGTCGAAACTTCTGGCCCAGTTTACCCCATGAAGATAAAGTCAGAGGAGGATGAAATTTTGCACGTTTCTTAGTTTGAGCTTGGGCTACAAAATGCGATCACCGCCGTCTCTCTGCGACCTCTAGGACCTGAAATCGCTTAACATTGTGGTGGGTCGCCTCTTTATAGAGGCACAAGTGTGCCTCCTTCATTGGACAAAATTTTTTTTGGACTTCAAAATTATTCAACTTTTTTTTCACGTATCTTAAAATGACATGAAATATGCTTATGGCTCTAAAAATTGTACTCTATGTTTGCTCAGAGACACGATGCGGCTTTCCCAATGGCACTCTATGTCCGTTTATCGACACTACCTACTTTATTGGATGTATTAAATCAGTATTTTTTACACACTGGAACAATAAACACAACTCATATCTCTAAGAAGTGAAGATGAAGCATTTTAAGAAAGCATGTTCCCATGATAGTGTTATTGTAGCATTGAATGCTGACAAGGAGAAGTATTTAAACTATGAAATAAGTACAAGTGGTAGCACCATCGGAAACGTATGCGTGCATTGTCATGACAATAAGGAATTAAATTTCTTTGGAGTACCAAAAAAATTCAACTCTTATGATGGTGGATATGCGAGATTGAGATCTCCGGAGATGATTGCACTCAAAGAGAATGCCAACATAAAAATAATAGTTGATGAAGAAGGGCATCTTCTTGCTAGTGCTTGTGGTAACATGTTACCCAGTGTTAAACCATATCGTCAGCTTTCGGGTATCAGCATTCAAATGAAAGCAAAGACGAAAAGAAAGGCCAACTCTTCTACTAATATCATAAACCATATCTTGTCTACGAGCCGGAACTGTTACCTGTGTAAAAATAGTGTAATAATAGACAGTGAAGTTGCCAGAAAAATAAAAAGGGTATTGGCAGAAAATATCACTAAGGAATATAAAGATGAATTGATGAAAAACAAAGTACCAGTAAATGTTACTGCCATTGATCAAACAATCAATGAACCAAATAATACCAAAGACGAAAAGCATATTGAGCATGTCGATGTCACACCTGTAAAAATTGTGTATGACTCAAAATGGAATAATTATTATTCTACTGATTACGAACTAACAGAAGACAACAGCTATAGTATCAAGAGAGAACATGGTGAACCATTTTATGGAACAGATTCAAAATGTCCAAAGTTGTTCATTGATATTAATAATGTATAATAATAATATATTTTTTTGTATTAATATTCTACATGACATTATTTCATTCAAAATATGTTATGCATTACATTGTTATGTGTTCATTATTTTTAGAGTAAGCCAGCATATCAAACGTTTAGAATGTCTATTAAAACATCGGAGATATAAGAAAAGGAATTTGCATACATCATATGTTGGATAGATAGGTTAACATAGAGAAAATCTAAGTATAAGAATGAATAAATTCTCTATCAACATCTATTGACAGATACTTGGGATAACTTTGACGGAATCTAAGTATCAGAGTGAATAAATTCTTTATCAACGTCTTTTGACAGATACGTTTGATAACGCTGACATAATTTAAGTATCAAATTGAACAAATTCTTTATTAAAATTCTTTATCGATATCATTTGTCGGGTACGTCAGATAACATTGACAAAATCTATCTATTAGAATGAATAAATTCTCCCTCACTTCCTCTGCTTATGTGTCTGGGCGGGTGTTTGTCTATCTCAATGCCTGTCTTTGTTGGTTTGTGTGTCATAATCCTTACATTTAAATGTGTTTTTATCTCTCCCACTTCCTCTGCTCATGTGATTCGGCGGATGTTTGCCTGTCTCAATGTCGGTTTGTATGTCAGAACCCATATATTTATACGTGTTTTTGTCTCCCTCACTTCCTCTGCTTATGTGTCTGGGCGGGAGTTTGCCTATCTCAATGCCTGTCTCTGTCGGTTTGTATGCCTGAATCAATATATTTGCATGTGTTTTCGTCTCTGACACTCTCCTTGCCTATGTGTCTGGGCGGATGTTTGCTTATTTCAATGCCTGTCTTTGTCGATTTGTATGTCAGAATCTATATATTTATAGGTGTTTTTGTCTCTCTCACTTCCTCTGCTTATGTGTCTGGGCGGATGTTTGCCTATCTCAATGCCTGTCTTTGTCGGTTTGTATGTCAGAATCCATATATTTATATGTTTTTGTCTCCCTCACTTCCTCTGCTTATGTGTCTGGGCGGGAGTTTGCCTATCTCAATGCCTGTCTCTGTCGGTTTGTATGCCTGAATCAATATATTTGCATGTGTTTTTGTCTCTCTCACTCTCCTTGCCTATGTGTATGGGTGGATGTTTTCTTATCTCAGTGACTGTCTTTGTCGATTTGTATGTCAGAATCTATATATTTATGTGTTTTTGTCTCTTTCGCTTCCTCTACTTATGTGTCTGAGCGGGTGTTTGCCTATATCAATGCCTGTGATTGTTCCTTTGTATGTCTGAATCTATATATTTATATGTATTTTGTAACTCTCGCTCTCCTTGCCTATGTGTCTGGGCGGATGTTTGCCTATCTCAATGCCTGTGATTGTTGCTTCGTATGTCAGAATCCTTACATTTATGTGTTTTTGTCTCTCTCACTTCCTCTGCTTATGTGTCTGGGCGGGTGTTTGCTTATCTCAGTACCTGTCTCTGTCGGTTTGTATGCCTGAATCCATATATTTATATGTGTTTTGTCTCCCTCACTTCCTCTGCTTATGTGTCTGGGCAGGTGTTTGCCTATCTCAATGCCTGTCTTTGTTGGTTTGTGAGTCAGAATCCTTACATTTATATGTGTTTTTGTCTCTCTCACTTCCTCTGCTTATGTGTCTGGGCATATGTTTGCCTATCTCAGTGCCTGTCTTTGTCGGTTTGTATGTCAGAATCCATATATTTATATGTGTTTTCGTCTCCCTCACTTCCCCTGATTATGTGTCTGGGCAGGTGTTTGCCTATCTCTGTCAGTTTGTATGCCTGAATCAATATATTTGCATGTGTTTTTGTCTCTCTCACTCTCCTTGCCTATGTGTCTGGGCGGATGTTTGCTTATCTCAGTGACTGTCTTTGTCGATTTGTATGTCAGAATCTATATATTTATGTGTTTTTGTCTCTTTCACTTCCTTACTTATGTGTCTGGACGGGTGTTTGCTTATCTCAGTGCCTGTCTCTGTCGATCTGTATGCCTGAATCCTTACATTTATACGTGTTTTTGTCTCTCTCACTTCCTCTGCTTATGTGTCTGGGCGGATGTTTGCCTATCTCAATGCCTGTCTTTGTCGGTTTGTATGTCAGAATCCTTACATTTATATGTGTTTTTGTCTCCCTCACTTCCTCTACTTATGTGTCTGGGCGGGTGTTTGCCTATCTCAATGCCTGTCTCTGTCGGTTTGTATGACTGAATCCATATATTTATATGTGTTTTTGTATGCCTGTGGGATTCAAGAAAGAATTAGCTACTTACTTACATTTTTTTCATAATTTTTGAATGGAATTTCTGCACTGTGTATCCAAGTGGTGAGTTCAAGAAAGAAATTGTTACTTACTTACAATTTCTTCATAATTTAATGAAATGAATAGAACTATTCTAAAGAATAAAGACGGGTTAAGATTAAAGATATTTATTGCTTAAACATATTAATAGATTTTTTGAGAAAAAACACATATTTACATAAAAATAGTACTTAAAGTTCACCGTGTCTCATGCATTTATCGCAATCAGGGATGTCCTTAGGTATCCACTGCGCGAAGAACCTAGCCTCGTCTTCAGGATGGTGATAAGCCCCTTCCAATTTAGGACACTTAAATTCTTCTAGATTGAAAAGTGGAATCCTAGGGTCACACTTTTGAATTAAAACTTTATCTGTAGGTATATTACCCTTTACGTAGAGTGCTTCAACCCCGAAAAAGCTGCAAATTTCACTGACTTCCTCCTGAACATTTCTCAGTTCCTGACCACTATTATTAAGTGGCGTAATCACTCTATCGTAGAATCCCAGTCTGTTTATATAACGTAATGTAGTACTCCACAAGCTTTTATCATACTCAAACATATTATAGTTCACTACCCAATGATAACAGTCAATTTCTTCGAGTTTCATAGACAATAATAAATATGCACATTCAAATATACCACCACAAGATGATTTTTTTTAACCGATAAATTCTGTGTCATACAGTCCTATCATCTTGGAAGCTATTAATGTAGTTGTTAAGTAGAGAAGTATTTCATCAAGCTTTTATACCTTCACTCAAGGTTGAATGGAGTTATGGCTAGGGGGATGAGTCCTAAAACCATCTGAATTCATTGTGGAGAGCAGTCATAAACCCTTAGAATTCATTGTGGGGAGGAGTCATAGAACTCTCGGTATCTATTGCATGCAAATGAAGTCTGGAAATTAAAATTATTTTTTTTTATAATTTCTGTATTGTGTATGCAAGAGGTGAATTCAAGAAAGAGTTTGTTACTTACTTACAATTTTTTCATAATGACAAATCCGACAACGGCTGATGATAAAGAATTTATTCAGTCTAATAGATAGATTTTGTCAATGCTATCTGACGTACCCGACAAATGATATCGATAAAGAATTTTAACAAAGAATTTGTTCAATTTGATACTTAAATTATGTCAGCGTTATCAAACGTATCTGTCAAAAGACATTGATAAAGAATTTATTCACTCTGATACTTAGATTCCGTCAAAGCTATCCCAAGTATCTGTCAATAGATGTTGATAGAGAATTTATTCATTCTTATACTTAGATTTTCTCTATGTTAACCTATCTATCCAACATATGATGTATGCAAATTCCTTTTCTTACATCTCCGATGTTTTAATAGACATTCTAAACGTTTGATATGCTGGCTTACTCTAAAAATAATGAACACATAACAATGTAATACATAACATATTTTTAATGAAATAATGTCATGTAGAATTTTAACTCAATTAATATTCTAATTAACTCAAGTTTGCATTAATTAAACTTGCTCCTAACGTAAGTTTATCGGATCAACCTCTTTTGCGCCCCCCCCCTAAAAAATCCTGGATCCGCCCCTGAAACCATCACACCTATTCCACCAGTTATTAGAAGAAGAAAAAAATTCCTTATTTTCACAGATTTCATCAACCCCCCGCCCCCTTTTTTATAAAATCCTACAAAGGCCAATCAGTTGAGTCCACTGTATATAAATAATAGATTGTCATAATTTGTATATAAATTAAGTCATACCTGTGAGATGGGACAGATGCAAACCACTTGGCCAGCTCACCAAGTTTTTTTCTGCTTTCGCAATTTCGAATAATGTACTTTCTAACCATTTCTCATTGATTGACGCAAACACACTAATCCGTAAGTGCACAAATAAGTGGGAGGAGCTTTTTGTTCGCACCGAGAATGAAGAGCCAGAAATCATCTGCGGTAAACTTACTGCTAATTATATAAACTGTCATGAGTACTAATACTCTGTATAAACACCAAAGTCGTTAAAATCAGATCTCCTGGAAATAGAAAGGGCGCATGATGGCTAGGTGGCCAATTTCAGTGCATTCAGAGCTGCTGAACATCAGATCAAAGGTCTTGCGTCGATATCCAAGCTTTATATTCAAGGATGAAGCAATCTAGAGTTGACAGACTTCAACTTTTGAGAACTCATTCTTCCTCAGACCTCTTTCGGGACGCAAATCTCGATCGGGTCCAATACTCCTGTGTGAGATATCTGATTGTGATTCTTCGATTTAAGATCATGTTACTAACCACCTCGATTATTCCTATGTACAAGTCCGTTCTGCATATTGAATTGCCCAGTCCTGCTAAAGGGATTCCTAAAACTCTACTGGTACCACCCCAGAGGATCCAAATTAGGGCCTCAAAGGCAAGTTGTAGCACCGATAGGATACCTTTACAAACTCTATGTAAAAGATTTGATGTGGCATCAATAGCTGTTTTCGACCAGTACATCCACTACCCTCCGTTCAATGAGTTATGTCTACTTGCACCACTGTTTGCTAGACAATACGGCAAATAAGCATAAGCAGAGGACGGTTGAATTACCAACCAAAGGAGGCACTATACACTGAGTGAGTGAATAAAAGTTTTGTGAGACATTGCATCTCCATTTTGAATGGTCCCCGAGGGAGGTTATCCCCGAAGAAGCGTCTGTTGATTTTTCTAGAAGTAAATTTAACAGACATAGTTTCAAGGGAGAAAACCTTGGTAGGCGGTGACAAGGCATCACAACCTGTTGCAGTACCAGTTACCCGTGGGTCGCCGTTACTGCTACACATGCGACTATGTCTCATGTATAAATATTTATCATCCGCCTCGCACTTGATGTTTCCCGTGGAATAGAGAACCAAAAATAAGTTTTACAGGACGGAGTAAACGGCCGCGCGTAAGGCTTCTTTCCACAGACATTTCTATCCGCACAGTCTCTTTTCATATCAAATGAAAAAAAAAGTTTCATCATTTAAAAGAAAGGAGCAACATTAAAACTTTAGACGAACAGGAATTATTCCGAATTAAACGATGGCTGCCCCTTCCTCAACCCTTGCTGTTTACACCCAAGCCTTAAAGTTCTTTAAAGATACTCCTCGTTGAAATTCGACGGTTCTTGCGTGAGCAGTCTTTCTTAAAAATTTGTGACAAAAAGTCAAACTTACGAGTAAAGTCCAGGAAGAGGCTATCCACCTCATATACGGAATAATTTCTGTTCCTTTAATTCGTTACCACCAACTCTTTGATTTCTCTATGACGGCTCTCCTGCGGATATGGCACTTCCATGTAATGGTTGATTTCAGGATGGAAAGGGTACTTAAACCAAAAATTGAAACAAAACCTAATAGCTAACACTCCAATTGCTTCTTGCGCCAAATCCTCAATAACATATTAAAATTCCTTCCCCTATTATTTGAGATGCGACCCATAGATGCGAATGACAAGAGTTAAGCCCTTTGCTCATAGAGGTCGGATCAATCGCTCACAACCAGTACTATAACAGTAAAAGTTGGCAAGATTCCGCTGAATTCCTCTAACCGCCTGTATTTAGGTACCTTCTGACAATGGATTTTGAGGACCCCTCCCCCCTCCAGTGAGATCATACTTGTTCTGAATCCTTGAAATTCTCAAATAGAATACTAGCTGCTATTCCTCATGAATTTTGGTGAGATCAAACAATCCTCTCTCCTAGATTTTCCTAGATTTAGACAATAAACTTAATGAACCCCATAAAGACGCCGATTCGAGTCCAGATATATATATATATATTATATATATATAAAAAAAACAAAAAAAAAAACAAACAAACAATGTGATCTTGCTTACCCAGTTTTGTTGAAACCTGGAAATTTTGCAAGCTTCAAGTGACATTTTCTTCTCCGTTTCACCATTTCCATATACAAGAAATTTGAAATCTTACCCATTACCGTTTCCAAGTTACAGACACCAGAATTCGAGAAACGCAAAAAAAAAGGAAAGCAGCATTATAGCATAGTAATTGAGAAACTGGCTATTAGGCTAATGGAATATTTAACAATATTTAACAAACAGCAACACCAGTGTTAACAAAAGAAAAAAAAGCATAACAACACGAAACAAAGCATTGCTTTTAGATTTTCTTTTTTTCTCACGCTCATGACGGTGTGTTTCTTATACAGTTGCTTTTCAACACACGTTTTCTTTTTTGCATTTTATTTGCCTAAATTAGATTTGTTTCCCCTTTTTTCAATTTTTGTCACACTTGGTTAGTTCCGCTTTAAACCTTTCCAATTCTAATTTTCCATTTGCATTGAAACACATCAACCCATACGGATCCGTTTTTGTCGCGAGTCTTTTACCACAAATTCGCTCATATTCCGTAAACGCACGAGTTTCCCACAAAAACACAATATCTGGAAATGGATAGTTGATTTCATTTAACCCCCATTTAACCAACCCATTTAAATTCATCTTCAATCTACACTTGAAGATTTATTGACGCGTGACCAGGTCGATGTTTTGAGAGTGCTTGACTTCATATGCCTAAATTGTTCTCTTCATTTTTATGATAGAAATATATGTATATACAAGCTTACCCTTATTTCAGCAAAGGGGTTATCCTCCAGAGTTGTGATGGGATTAGCAGATAAATCCAGGACTTTAAGTGAATCCAAACCAGCAAAAGCTCGACGAGCAATCGATTTAATTTGATTATCGGCTAAGCCCAGTTTTGTCAAATAATTTAAACCAAAGAATATACTATTTGTGTCTTCAATTATCCAAGAGATCTGATTTCTTCCAAGCTCTCTATATATAAGAAAAACAAAGTAATAGAAATAAAACAAAAATAGGAAAATAGTCAAAAAACAAAAATAGAAAAATAAAATGTACAGTCAAAGCATAAATAAAAACAGTCGAGACCTAGATAGAAGTGGTTCAAAATACGAAACCACAGGAACATAAACCACATTTTAATTCGGGGGGGGGGGGGATTTAAGAAGGAGGGTAACTCCTTAAAAAAAAGGTAAATACGTGAATAATTGACGAATAATATAAAAATGATGAAAACCTTAAAAAGTTTACAGAAGAGTCAGATTCTATAAATCAGTTATTGGCTCATATCAGTCTTAATTGAGCTGACTAGGAAGCTAGTCCATACCAAAGATAGGATTATACAGAGCTTATCTACATGTTAAGAAAAAGTAAATGACTTATTAAAAAGTAATTGGACACAGTCCCTAAGAGCAAGGTCGTACCCAGGATTTTTTTTTCGGAGGGGGCTTTAGTCAATTTTTTTTTTTTGGGGGGGGGGGGGTTACACAAAAAAAAAACTAAAAAAAAGCGCATACAAATTTGTTTTTGTCCAGTTTTGTTACATTTTTACGAGTCACACAAACATTTCGGGGGGCAGGTCCAAACCCCCTAACCCCCCCGGATACGGCCTTGCCTAAGAGTGAAAAGGGATTCCTTGCGACAGGAACTATACATGCACTCTGCAGGCAGAGTCATCAACTCTTAAACCTACATATCTAGATATTTATATTTAAAAGCATTCAAGTATTCTATATCTTCTTATTTACATACCCTGTACGCTAATATTTACATATTATCAGACTACAATAAAAGAGGATTATTAGGAAAATGATATTAAATAAATGTCTACACCAAATCTCACGAACAGTTAATAACGAGCTCGAGACTGTGCGAAACAGATGTGCGAATACGTTAGCGCAGAGCAGTTGAGCTTTGAGTGGATTAAATAAAAAAAACAAGTTTTTTTAACTGAAAGTAAGGAACGACGTTAAAACTTAAAACGAACAGAAATTATTCCGTATATGAAGGGGGCTGTCCCCTCCTCAACGCCTCGCTCTTTACGCTAAAGTTTTTTTATTGTTTAAAAAAATAGAGTTGTGAGAAAGTCAAACTTTAGCGTAAAGAGCGAGGCGTTGAGGAGGGGACAGCCCCCTTCATATACGG